>JAUTXW010000284.1:0-335000 GCA_030620095.1 Kuschelorhynchus macadamiae
AGCAGCCTGCAAAATCCTTTTTGTCCTATTCATTATTGCATCTGGTTACTTATTATCTGAAACAAAAGAAAGATATTTATAGTAATACTTACTTTTACAGCGTGGCCACCGGTGGTACACGACGTCCCTAAAAAAGAAATTTATTTTACAGCCGTCGTGCGCCACCGGTGGTACACGCTTAAAACCACTAAAAATTAAATAAAAACACAAAATACATCTATATAGAACTTTATTTATCACAAAAATACAAAAATATTTACTTGTAACAAAAAAAAAATTACGGCCCCTGGTGACCACATCCGAAATCGGCTATGTCGCGAACGTGTTAAGAAATCATCGTTCTTGGGATTAGGTCGTGTCAAAATGGAAGAACAACTTTCCGGCGTTTCGCCTTCGATTGCACGAGACATCTTCCAGGAACTTTACTTCAGGAGTTCGGAACACTAAATAAGCTCGGAGAGACCTAGGTCGGCTATTTATAGTAGACATCTGTTCATCGAAGCATGACTTGGTGTTTAGATTAAAGCACGTATCTCCAACAAAATTGTTAGGATGCTTATAAATTTTAATAGATTCTCTAATTTTCCGTTTATAGAAACCAGAGACCGATGCAAAAACTTTGGTTTATTTTATATTTATGGCATGTCCAGTGGAATATTGTTGTTCAGATACAACAGTTTGTAAAATTTGCTTCTTTCTAATGCAACGTTCATGTTCCTTAAACCTAGTCGATATGGATCGTGCAGTTTCTTGAATATAGACATGAGCACGGGAACTAGGAATTGCACATACTCTTCCCGTTTGGAAAGGAATAATGTTATTTGGCGATCACAAACAATGTCCAATTTTCTTGTGTATGTTGAAGATTGTACGTATGTTAGACAGGTGAATTAACCTCGCAATCTTTTCTGTGGTTTCGTGTATAAATGGAAGAACTACACTGCCTATCGGTAACTCACTTTTGGTTTTATTTCGGGGAGTAGGATTATTATATTATCTAATTGACCGTCTAATATCCTCTTAATGTTTAATTTAACTTCTCTTTCTCCGATTGTAAAAAATTTTGGTCACAAATCCCGAGGGCTCCGTAAGCCAAAAAAACTAATAACTGATTGCTTTTGTGCTCGATGGTTATGTGAATTTACATTTAGGTATCTCTTCAAATACGTTGGTTTTCTATATACAGAGGGATCATCCCCTTTTTACAAGAACATCTAGAAAGGGAATCGTGCCTACTGATTCAATTTCCATTGTAAATTTTATATTAGGTTCTTGCTAATTCAGATGATCACGAAACACGTGTCGTCTTCATATATTAACTACGATTTTATCTTAATGGCTTCCTGCTCAAAAGCGCCCATGGCCGCTCCTGAGCTTTGATCATAAAAAGTTCCTTGAAACATAAAATAAGTTGGTGTGAGATCTGCTTCAATGAGATCTAAAAGTGAGTTGCTAGTATTATTATGGCGAAATAAATTTGGAAAATTAAATCATTAATAGGCTCATTGGTCTATAGCGATTTAATTTCCCTACAAAATGCATAAAGTTTATGTCCCTTGGCGTAATGGCGAAGTTTTGACCTTTCGGAGAGAAAGCATCGTTTTACTTCATTAAGGGCTTCAAAAGACAGTTTTATTACGGTGTTCAGGCTTCCTAACTATTTTAATAGGAGTACGTGCTCGATGATCACAGGTCGAATAGCCGGCCTAGGTGTCTCTAAGCTCATTCAGAGTTCTCATGAAGTTAAGATCCTTGAAGGTGCTTCATGCAATCGAAGCCAAAACGCTGGAAAGTCATTCCATTTTGACATGGTCTAATTCAAAGGACAATGATTTCTTAATTGACCAAAGCCTAAAAAGCTTTCGTTCTATGTAAAATTTGACTTTTTTACTCCCTCGTAAAAGGGAAGTATTGCAATCGTCAAAAAAATCACCCTACCATGTTTTTTCAGATCTTTACGTTTTAGGATTCCTAGTTGCTAAAAAAACAGACATTCTCAATGCCGTCAGCCTCTCGGTCTGTCTCTCGGGCTGTCTGTCTATTTGCGACATAGCTACTTACGCGATTGACTCCAAATTTTAGCAAAAATTAAAGGTTATATGGGATGACCTGATAACTTGGTAAAAACTAAATATTTTAAAAAAATTGTTACTGAAAACTGATTATCCAATTTATCTGAAATTTTGCAGATAATCAATTATTGTGCATCCAGGATAGAGAAACAGTGTGACGGCCTAAAAAATTATTTTAAAAATTAGCCTGAAAAACTATTTATTCCAAAGATAAACTTTAAGGTTATCCCTCGGTCCAATATACGTAGAATCCTCAACACGCGCAAGAAAATTGAACAATATTTGCGTTATCCAAAGAACATTATTTCTTTACGAACTGAAAGAGTATATGCGATTCCTTGCTCCTGTGCCGAAGTCTATATTAGAGGAACTGGATGATCCATATCTAATAGGCTTAAAGAAAATGAACGATGTATTAGAAAGAAACACATTGTACAATCTACTGTATATGAACACCAAAATTCTACTAGACATTTACAAATTTATAAACATCCTAACAATTTTAATAGAGTCTACATCGTTATAGTCTACATCCTTTCACCGGTTCACGATTCGGTAAACACATATCGGGTATAAATAACCGGCATAAATCTCTCCTAGCCCATTCAGTATTCCGATGGCGTGAAGTAAAGATCCCTGAAGATGCCTCGTGCAATTGAAGGCGAAATTTCGAAAAGTGATTCCATTTTGATACGGGCTAATCCCAAGAAGCTTGATTTCTTCTAAGAAAAATATTTTTGCCGAACTTCGGGAAAAATATATGGCACAAATAATAAACAAATAAAATAAGACAGTGTCACACGCAATTTATATAATTTTATTGATCTATCTATTTATTGCTTGTTATCTATATTTTTGCAAATACTTGGGACATGGAATAATGAACCGTCTCTTCTAAATACGACTCTGCATAGTTTATTTTTCTTTGGTATCCGAAAAATTCGATTGAATCACTTTATAATACTAGGCCTCACCCTTTGCACCTGTATTAACTAAGTGGCGTTTACTTTTCAGCTGGTTTTCGCCCAACTTAATTATATCGAAACAAAAACGGCTGACAAGCTGTTTGTCAAATAACCATTAATCTAGTTCTACCCTATATCCTCACCTTTTCGCAACGTCAGGTAAGACACACGTTAAGACGGCGCTAAGTCACTGACAAACAGTTTAAGGAAGCGGAAAGTAAAGAGCTAGTTTTTATGCACTATTTACTTTGTTTGAATAAAATATAAAAATATTTGATATTTGTTACCTTTTGGTAAAGCTGAGCATTAAATTAATACTTCTAAAACTGCTAATTAAATATAATTAAAGACAACTGCTATTTTATTTGACTTGCTAAAAGCCTTTGACGCAATAGTCCGTCCAATTTTTGTTGATTTACAGGCATGTAAAACATTTTTTCTATGAGCGTGTGACTACTTTGCGCACTAATTCGCGTTCGCACAATTAAACACTTTTTTATTCGCAGAATTATCGTCTTTAAACAGGACTTTTGGATATTTTAATGCTTTCAGCGTTAAGAATAAAGAGTTATCGTGTTTTTTATTACGCTCGTAGAGAGTTTAGCCAAATCTACTCCATATTAGAATACCATAATTTGGTAACTAATTAAGCGACCTGTATCATTACTTATTGGTGTCAAATTAGACAACAATAAGTTCTCTTTGCCACCTTGCAATTTTGACAATTTCAGTCTCTTTGCTATGTCCATTAAAATACAAACGTCAATCATCTGAAAAAAGCAATTCTGCTTAAAATGGATAGTTCAGAAAAGTAAAGTTAAAGAAAAGGTATTATTAGTTTATTTTCTTGTATTAAGCAAATAATTTAGACCAAATACTTTGTGGGCTAAATACTGAATGCTTAAGAGCGTTTTAAAAGTTAAAGAAAATATAGATAAAAGAAAATTCTACAAATTAACTGCTTTTATCAAAAAACAAAATGTTGGCTTCAAACCAAAGAAATTGTGGTCAAAATGCAGGATTCAAAAAATTACACCTCACGCTCTTTTGTTATATGCGACGAAATTAATTAATAAAAAGCATCTACTATTTTATAGGAAAAATGCAGCCTTACGAACGCCATCGACAACGCATCAACGTTTTTTTATAAATTTTAAAAGAAGGAAGTGCACAGTACAGTGTGTCTGGATTAACAGTTTCGGGAAGATGCCCTCAGAAATTGCGGCATTTCTAAAATTACCCAACCCTGAACTATACACGGGGCATAGTTTTCGTCGCTCCTCTGCAACTTTGCTGGTCGATTCCGGAAAAGGGCATACAGATGTAAAGCGTTTAGGAGGCTAGAAGTCATTAACAGTAGCGGAGGGATATATTAATGACAATGAAGTTTTTTACAATTTTATGACGTGTAAGAAATATTGTTTTACTCGCGTTTAGAACTTACCTATATATATAGGTAAAAAGTACTGTTCCTAACACTTGCGCCAACTGTCTTTCCGGCACTTAAAGCTTATCCGCACTCCGCTTCATGTGGTTCGTCTAACTGCTTTTGCGTGCGCAAGTATCACTTTAAGCACTTAGAAAAATAACTGTTATAGATGTTTGAAAATTGTCCTAAAATGCAATACAAATTCAAGGTGCAAAAGACAATTGTCGTCCGATAACAGATCCAGAATACACATACGATGAAAAAGGACGTTACCATGAACCAAGAAAAATCTTTCTTTGGTTCAGGTTTTTGTAAATAATCGCTTGATACAGCTAAACATAAAATAACCCAAATTATAGCTGCACAACTAGTACAATTAGCTTCTTCAGAAAAAAATAAAGGTATGAAAAAAGCTCCTAAGTATATAATACAGATATTGCTGATACACATTTTCCTTAGGACCACTGCTGCTTTTCAAAATAATGTATCCTATTTCTTTTAGCACTTTTAGACTATTAGCAGTGTTGCTAACTTTAAAATTTATTATTGGACATTCCTGTGCACTTTAATTATTCTTAATTTTCTAGTTGATTAAAAATTATATTAATAAAATGTACATGCATGTTTGTTTGAGACACAAATATATTGTCTGTGTCATTTCATTACGTTCTAAATCTATTGAAATGTACACAAAGTAGAATTCCTTAGTGGCTTCAATACATACAAATAGAGCTAAACTAATAAGATTTTTATCTTAAAGTTTAAATATCACATTTGCAAATGAATCCTAAAGACAGTTAGCGCCAGGTAACACAACCACAAAATACTATATTTAAATAAAAAAATTAAATTAATTGATGGTTCTTCTATGGGCTATCCTAGAATCGCTTAAATAATGTTTAGATTATGAAGAAAACGATAAGTTTGTAATTTTTTCCGATAGCAAAAGTGCATTAACTAAAATATTAAATTGTTCAATTAATGTCTGAAATAACTATATTATTAGCAGTATAATGAACACATGAAAATCTGAATCATATGAACAAAGTTGTCTATTTTTTGGATTAGAGGCCATGTGGGCATTCCTGAAAATGAGCTGGTTTACAAGGCCACCAAAGATGCTACAGTCGGTGGTTTGAAACTCTATTTTCGAATCCTATATACGGACGGAATAAGTACAACAAATGAAAAAAAATAAAGAATACTGGCAAGCTCAGTTTACCAGCCCAGATGAAGGAATCTGATATAAAAGTAATTTTCCCTTTTTATGCAAAAAGACATGGTTCGACAAAGAGTCAAACAAAATTTTGTTAAGACAATATGTTGAACAAGGAGCTTCCACGCTTTATATTCTTTACATATGAATAAGATAAATTAAACAGAACATGAAAATTGTACGTGCGGAGCAATGGGAGATTTGGAACATTATATTTTAAGTTGCCGCATACTTAATAATTTAAGAATTAGGTTTTTTTGAGAATTTAACAACAGTAGTAGAAATGCCATTTAATTTAAACTATATATTGTCTTTAAATAATTAATTTATATATAGTAATTAATGTCTTTTAATGAACAAATTAAACTTGGTAATTATTACTAAATTAATTAGACTTAAAATAAAACATCTAGACTTGAACCAAGAGTATCTGGTTTGACTCATGTATGTAATTTCAATAACTTAATGCAGCTAAACATACGATTCTATATGTTCCAAAAATTTAAAAAAGTATTGTTAAGTTCTTATTGCTAGATCAACCTCTTAATCCTTGGTAGAGTTGTAAAAAAATAATTTGAAACCTTTTAAAAATATTTTAATATTTTTTCAGATATGATATAAAATTTTTCTTTCATATTAATCTGAAATTTTTTATTAGCCACTTTATGTAAAGTTTTCTTTCTTAAGAGCCTCCAAGTCTTAATTTTTTTATAGTCTGTAGAGTCTGCATTACGCAAAAAATATACAGGGTGTGCAACAAATATGTTAAATTAATAAAGTCCAGCAATCCTAAAAAGATATATGTATATTTCAACGCCCTGTAAATAAAACCGAATTTAAACATTTTCTCCAAACGTTTTTTTATTTTCTATTTAAATTTATTATTTTTAAAAATACAAGTGTTGCTTTTACTGCCAAATTTGCCTATATACAGGTTTTCTATCTTGGCTGAAATAATTTATATTACCGCCTTTAAAGAATTTTTTAAATGAAATCGTAAGTTAAATATTCATAAAACGATATTTATAAAAATATCTTTCTTTAAACTGCCAAAAAAGGCACTTGCATTTTTTAACCGACTTCAAAAAAGGTTATTTCGGTTATTATTTCGAAATCGTTGTGGATAAACATCTAAAATAGCCAAGAAACTGTAAATAAAAATAGGACAAACAGCTCTTAAACAGAATATATTATCTCTTATCGAATAACAATTTCCTTTACCACCACTAACTAAAAATAATTTTGCCCCATTTCTATTTTAGATCATTTAGCAGTGTTGCTAAATTTTAAATTTATTATTCGTGTATCTAAATTTTAATCTAACGTCGTCATGTTTTCCAATACCAATCAGATATACATGTATCTACGAGTTGTAAATGTAAATGTTTGTATATCATTTTATTACGTCATTAATCTATTCAAATAAACACAAAGTAAAATATCTAAAATTATGAATAAATACATTAATATTAGAGCTAAGACAATAAAATTTTGGTTTTAAGCTTTGAATATCACATTTAAAAACGAATTTTAATGTTTGCCGATTTCAAAACGTTTTATTAAAAGCGAAGTAATATGCATAATAATAAGACAAATAAATATGCCTACCTTCCCCTATTATCATTTGCTATAGGCGAATTTTAAAGAGAGTTCAGGCGCGAATTCTTCGAGCTTAAATATAAAATCGCCCTTAAGAGGGCTAAAAGGGTCTTTTCAAATGGCTGATAATGGCACTGCCTTTAGTCCTAATTAAACGATGCGTAAAAGAGTTAACGACTTCTTCGAGCGTACAAATTATAAACCGCCTAATTGCGACCTGGAAATATTAAATACTGCTAGGAACCCCACGATGGAAAATTACCCTCTTGATCTGTATTCAACACCAAAAATACAGTTTATTTTTCTCGTGCTAAAACTTGTAGCATTTTAAGTTTAAAATTCTACCGTTTATTTAGTTTTCGGCTTCTTTACCAAGACATTTAATATAGATTTTATTTTTCACTCCTTATTGACATTATTACGCTACACTATCAACTTCGGAGCCGCATTGTTGCCATAGGTTAGGAAGTTAAGTTAAATAAAAAGCATCTTACAATGTTGCCAATTCTCTTCCTTATTTTATTATAAATCGCATAATTTGTTATCAATATCATTTCTTTCAAATGCTCATTTTCTAAATAGCACGGCTCTCCTTACATTAGCTTGCAAATTTGGACAACAAATTACAAAAGGGACGCTTTCGGATGGCTTCTGTCCATTTCTGGTTGTCTAGAAACATGTCTAAAGATATAGTTGGGTATACTTTCTTGCGATTCAGCAACCTTATCGCCAAAAGTGATATAATAATCAGAAGCTAAAATTTCAGTTGACAACAACCCTAAAAAATCTCCGGATATAAGTGCTTTCGACAACTGCATATATTTTACCTACTAGGATTTGTTGCCTCTATAGTGGTTGCTGTATTGTCTATCTCACACATATACATACAGTTCGTATGCTCTGGTGTTTCAGTTGGTAGATTTGATATCGTCATTTTAATTATTAGAACTGAAAAAAAATGCTTTACTACTTTAGCTTTTACAAGTCTGCTATTCCTTACTTAATTTTAAGTACCTACTTATTTAGAAAGTTATTACTAAAAATTACCCACTTAAATTATAATTAAATTTTAGGTAATTATTCCCTTATATCCTGGATGGCTTCAGATGACTAGAGGAGGCAGCTGCAGACAGGTTCAGATATTAATATAAGACCTAAGATAAACTTTTGTTATCTTTCTCTTGTAGCTGGGTTACGAAAGACTGAATGGTTTTTACTGTATAAGTTGTGATTTTTGTATGAAAATGTATATATTTAAAACACTAAGCCAGATTTTTCAGCAAGTTCGTGAGAGTGTTGTACAGCACCAATTTACATGTTTCTTTTTTAATGATCGTCTGGTTACCGAGGTCTTTTTTGTATTGTTTTATTGCGTATTTTCCCTATAAAACTAGTATGTTTTTCTTCAATAATATTTCCGGATGATGTGGTGAATACGCCCCATATTCTTATAATTCCACTGGAAACTCATCGCGTTATCTACCCGAAGAAAACAGAACAAGGTCTGCCGGACCAGCTCGTAAATGTTTAAAAAAATTAGTTGTTCGCGACACAAGCTTCCCGAACAGAGAAAAATGACTTTATTTTTTCGTTTAATATTTGCCTCAATCCGACCCGTTCATTATTAATAATATTTATTTTACCCTTAATGCTTCAACCTACCTATATTTCCACTCCTTGGTGTTTTACGTCATTACTCCAGAAAAATGTGTTCCCGTAAATGAAACACACCACAACAAAATTGACATAATCAATCAATTATTACTGTTTTTATATGACACGTTAACTGTAAAATTAAATTACTAGAGTGAGTAGGATTAATTTGTTTTAAGAATTTAATAATTTCAGTTCATATTTATTGACACATTTTGTTAATATTTTGCGTTCTTTTTGTTAATAGAAATATTGTTCTTCATACGAGTTTTTCTTTTATTTATAGCAGTTCATTTCCAGGGCGAATAAATATTTATTAACACTAAAAGCAATAGTGAAACAAAACAATCAATTTACCTTAGAAAAAAGGAGTTCATTTTTTTGTTCTTTACTGGCATATAAATTAAATAGACGACCCTTCAATATTAAAAAACATTTTTTTGCACTAGAACTAAATATTTTAGTTTTTGTTAATATTTTATTTTTATGGGCGGAAATACCCATTATCATTGGTTATCTGCTTTTCTGATTAAGGGATTTTATATTCACGGTACGTGTTTAAGTACCTATTGTCTTGACTATTTTCTTTGCCTGACTGTTGTAGAGTACGTACAGATTATGTGTGTGCAAAAGTATGCATTAAGTTCCCGTTAGCCCAAAATGTTGAAAAACCCAAATAAACGATATTATTTAAAAAAAGGATCTAAAGAAAGTGTTTCAAGAAAGTGGTAAGTTGGAGTAGAAACGAAAATTTCACAAGTTAGGAGGTTTGCCCGGATTTTCTAAGGTTATTTAGCTCTTTCCTAAATTTGAAGATCAAATTGTGAGTTCAAAAAGCTTACTTTGACTGGCATCGAGGCGCCACAGAGAGTTCAAATTTTAGTATATCAAAAATTGATGAAGAAGTTTCTAAAAATGACAAATGCAAAACTCTGATTCCTGTAGTGATGTGAACGAATTTATAGGACCAAAACCTGTTTTGTCGAATACTAGTGAACTGATACTAGATATTTCTCGAATTTTAATTAAACATGAAATTTTTAAAACAAAGCTAAAAAATCTAAAGCAACAAAAAATTAACATGTATATAAATAATTTAAAAAGCGAAATAGTAATATTTAATTCAAATTCAAAATATCTTTTTACTGGGTACAAGAAATAACATACAATTAACAATTGAAATGTTGGCGAGATCCAGCATGGCTGTTCATATCTAACTACCTTGGAAATAGGGTTAAATGAAAATCTTGTGATTTATGTGCCTTCGTACTAGTAATAATAAAAATAAAAAAAACTTTATATAGTGAGATATTATAATGTAGCTTGACACACCTAAAAATATGTAGCAACTGAGAACTCTGTTATCAATGAGAAATTAAATATAAGTTTTGACTTAAACTAATCTGCAGACCTGCTTGCCTTGATGCTATGAGGTATCGCATTATATACAAACATTAGGAGCAGATAGTTTAACATTATTCAGGTAGAGACAGAAATTGATATTATTCTCAATAGATTCTCTATCACAACCAAATATTAGAAGCTTGGTTTTATCACTGTTTAGAAAAAAAATCATTATTAATGTGGCCGCATACTGTGTGCAGATCTTCCTTTGCAAATGAGCAATAAAGATGCACGTTGTCAGCATATTGGTGAGATAGATAATAACTTAGATGAGATCAAAAGTGAGCAGTGTATACAGAAAACAACAAGGGATCCAAGCCAAAATATCGCAGGTTCTTTAGTAATAAGGCATGATCCAGCGTATCGAATGCCTGAATGATCCACGATAATTAAACAACTATTTTTCGAACTATCTTGACCCCTATGCAAGTCATCCTACACATTCAACAGAGCAGTAACGGTGCTATGGCTGAGGGAAATCCAGACTGCGTGGTAGGTATTATGTGACAGCTAAATAAATGTGTTTTTAGTTGATTTTTAATAATCTTTTTCAGAACTTTTGAGAAGCAACGAAGTATACTCACTTGGCGGAAATCAGAAGTAGAATTGGGTTTGCTAATTTTTTGAACAGGTATTACACTGGCATGCTTCCAGATATTTGAAAACCTTTTTGTCAAAATACATTGATTCATTATAAACGTAATATGAGGTATAAGGCTAGGAATAAAAAGACACAGCTTCTTTATGTCAAAGCCATCCACCCTTTTGGCATTGCTCGTGCTCCTTGAAATAACCTGTTAAACTTGTCGTTCAGTTAATTCGGTGAAAGAAAATATATTAAGCACATTTATATGCAACCCATCTTGAAATAACTGCAACAAGACATTTCCATCAGCAACCGTGGTATCTGTGACACTATCTATAAAGACATTATTGAAGACCTCTGCATTTCTTATATTATGAGCTGAGTAGCTCGGTTTAGAATTAATATTTAAATAAGCGTTTGCCAAAATTGCTTAGGGTCAGTCTGAAATTTATACTTTAAAAAGACCCTCTTGTCATTTCACTCTGCAGTGGTGAAGTAACTTTTAAGTGTTTTATAATAATCTTTCGCAGCCTCTGTTTTGGTTCTTTTATACTTACTAAGTTGTTTTACGATTTCTATGTTACAGGATACGAGGCAATGATCAGAAATATTGTCCATGTCAACAACATGGCAATCACCAACTGAACCCGATGCAGATGTGATAATAAGGTTTATTAAAGTCCGGGAGGTATTAGTTGAACGAGTAATTTCAGTTAACCTGTTTAAGACCAAATTTATTAAGAAATTTAGAAAAAAGTTTGTAGCCGTTGCCGGTTTGTCCAACAAAATCAACATTGAAATCCCCGCCAAATACCAAGAAATCAAACTGAGGCAACAATTCGACCAATACGTTTTCCAGGTCATTCATGCAATTATTCAAATTTAGCGAGGGCGGTCTATATAAAGATCCCGGGCACAATTTTTTCCCCCTATTTTCAGGCTTAACTATATTTACAATTTTAAGTTTTAGAAATTTTTTTGTATAAATAGCTACCCCTCCTCCTCACGTGCCGCGTTCATGTCTAAATAAACGATAATCAGGAATAGAAATAAAATCATTAGGAAAATCGGAACGTAACCAGGTTTCCGACAGACCCACTACATCATATTGCTCGTCCGCAATATACTCAGAAAATGTATCAAATATTGACAACAAAGAGGACACATTAAAATGAGAAAAACTGAGTTTACTACTACAATTCATGGCTTTGTTATTCTATAGAACACAACCTAATGTAGTAACGTAATATGTAGCTAGATATTAGACTATTTATATTATAATATTTAAATAGACATTACATTACAATTACAATTACACTCGTAATTATTTACTTTGTCATATAATATACAACACAATGTCTACAAAATAATAACGGTTACCTGACAATTACGGTCACCCCTTCATAATGGCCAATAAATTTTATTTTTTAGGTGGCTGTTGTTGACAAGTTTTACTGTAGAATCGAAGCGTGGCCTGTAAATAAAATGAGCAAAGTTGAATAAAGATAAAACCATTGATTCACGTAACATTTTTCAAAATATAGCTTAATGTATAAAAGGATTTTAAGCCATTAAATTTAGCCAAAATTCTAATTGAGAATACTCGTAAACTTCTCCTAAGTCACATTTAAAGATAGACATTCATCATGTTTCTAAATCTATACGGATTTGCGTATCGTCGGTATATCCTTGCATCATTGCAAGTTTTTTTTTTGTGGATAGAGGTCTACGGTGTATAATATAAACAGCATTGTGACACACCTAATATCACGCGTGTTAACTAAGACTTAAAAAAAATTGAGCACTCCTGGGCAAGAATTGATATAGTTTAGCCTTGAAAAAAAATTATGGTTGACGGTGTCAAAACTTTCGCTAAACGTGTCTATTATTCAGTTAGCTTTTCGTGTTATCCAACACATTATACTCACTTTAATAGCATGGTATTTTTATTGAATCTCGAATGCTTAAGAACCTATCAAAGGCGTATTATTACCGACGGGCCTTAAAATAGCTCTCAATGACTGATTTATTGCTTATCTTTAGTAACTTTTTGTGCCAAATTGCGGACTCAGCACGCGATGTATGACGAATGGTTTAAGGGTCTGCAGAAAACAGATATCGTTTTGCTAAAATATCATGTCATAATATGGAAGCATTAATGTAATTTGTATATCAGGCTAAAGGGAATATTAAGTTATTGGGGCCGTAAAGTTAATAAAGTTTCCTAAAAAAAGAGCCAGAGAATAGGAAAACATGCTTAATAAAAAACTTTTTGAATTTATGTCAGTCTGTTAAGAGACTATAATAATGTCCTCACTTATTTCGGGTTCTAAAGGTTATTTAATTTTTTACTGCTTCAAATATCTTACCTACTAACTACTTTTTAAAATTGTCCTATATATTTTAAATCATACGATAAAATGTTTCTAACAAACTGTATCATGTGTCAGATGATTCAAAGAATAATAAAAATGCTTTGAATTTCTGTTGTTATAAGACATAGAAAAACTGTGAAATATAAAAGTAACTGGGATATTTATGAAGAATTAAAATCTATATTCTAAAAGGACATTTAGACATCAAATAGGAAAGATATATTAAAAATGTATCTTAATAATTAACAAAATTTTTTGGATCTATGGAAAAACTGTTTTATGTAGGAATATAACATTAAATATTATGCAAAATGCACTTCAACTTTTTACAAACACTTCCACTATATTTGTTTAACAACATGTAACATGTTTTACTCCACAGTTGCTTCTTCGGATATAACATATTGAATGAACAAACTTAAAGAGTACAGGAATATATTTATATAAGAAAGTGTAATAAATGACTCGGGAATTTTAACAATATAAAAAGTTTGGGCATTTTTAATTACTATAGCCATAAACTAAAATTATTAAAACGTTTTTAGCAAATGTGAATTGTTGAGTTTAAGAAACAATTTGAATACTTGAGCTTTTTTTTATGTTTAATATATTTGTTTATGTTTGTAAAATTTTAAAATTTGTATCAAAAGTATGACCGGTACCAATTAAGTGGTTGGCATAATTGGATACGGGTTTTCCCTTGACGAAACAGTTATAGTGTTCGTCTATTCTTTTATTAAAATATCTGCCTGTTTGATCTACATAAGTTTTATCACAATCTTTATAGTTTAATTGCTATACACCTGATTGTTGAAGTTTATTAGATATTGTTTTTATGTATTTACTTAAATAATTAAATCATATTTATAGTTTTTGCATTCAATTTTTTTTGTAGAATTTTATCAATTATATTTATTGAATAACCACTGTTTATTGCAATCTCTTTAATGATGTTTAATTCGGCCTGAAAAGTAGGTTTACTTAGAGGCAGAGAGATAAGTCTGTGAATCATACTAGGTATGTGTACATGTCATGTGTGGATAGCAGTATCCGTATGTGAAGGCTTATGATATGCAGAAAAATAGTCTTTACATCTAGAAAATGTATATTATGATTGGATTCTACTTCGATTATAAATTTTATATTAGGATGAAGGTTATTAACATATTCCATTGTTATTAACATTAATTGCCGTTCAGTTCCTGTAAAACATGAACATACATCATCAACATACCTACGTCAATATATAAATTGTTTTGAAAAAAATTGTTTGTTAATTTGGTTTCCTAGAATGCCAAAAAGTATTTCAGCTAATAAGAGGCTTCTGTGCTCGTATAAAGTCTATTATTAAATTCAAAATGGTTTTGTTCTAAACGTTCGGTAAGTACGTACAATATTTCTTGTCTTTTAACACAATCAACTGATTTTTTGTTTAAAAGTTTTCTACCAGTTTAATGCTATCTTTAGCAGGAACACTTGGAAATATGTTAGTGCGTCAAAGGAAATTAGTTTCGTATTATTTGATAAATAAATATTTTTAATTTTATGAACTAATTCTAAAGATTTCTTAATTTTATATTTTGCTGAAATCTGTATATTGTGTGAGTTTTTTTAATATTTTAGTTAAAATAAACGTCTGTGTTGTGGGTTTATAATTGTATACTTACTGATGTCTCTATCGACAAAAAAATCCTTACAGTTTTTAATTTTTTGTTGAGAAAGATCTGTATAATTATGTTTTAAAATATGATGTTTGTCTGGGTCACGCAAATCTAATGCTTGTTACGGTATCTGAAAACTGGACACTAGAACTCCTTCTCTTATATGCTGAGGTCATAGATGATACCAAATTTTAGTTAGCGTGAATTATTGGTTGATTTAACTTAGGAACACCCAGACTATTACCAAAATGTTAAGTGTTTTTTTTATTTTAGACCTCTGATTTCAGTGCTGCAATTTAGGAACATTGGACGTTACCAGGTCAAGATTAGTTTCAAAAGTAACCGAGTCCGGCCACTCTAGTTTGCACGATTATTTTTATACGAATATCGATAACTTCAGATATGTCTAAACTAAAAAATTAATAAAAATCCTAAAATTTATGGAAACTAAATTTTGTAAGATAATTTAACTTGCTTGTTATTTAAATCAATATCCTGTAATTTATGGTACAAGAAAAAATGCAACCTTAATTTACGTATAATATCTATATCAGTGGAATCTGAACTAAATAAATATATATATATATATATATATATATATATATATATATATATATATATATATATATATATATATATATATAAAGTTACCCCTGACAATAATATTATCAAAATTATACTTTATTAAATATGTTATGGATTTGGTTTATTTTAATTTGGCTGTTCTCAGTGTAATAGCTTTAAATTTTTTAACTATATGAGATTAACTGCGCGAGATCTGCAAAAGGTAGTTTCAGCATCAACAGCTGCGAGAGTGCTCCTTCCACCGAGGGAGCGCAAGTTTTATATGAGACATAATAGATGGCAGCCATAAATATGTAAAATATATTTTCCATTTTTGAAAAATTTCGTTTATTATGTAAATCAAAACGACACAATAATTACCGTCGAGAGCTGATTTATTTTTTTATATTTTATTGAGCCAATGAGCAACATAAATTTGCTTGATGTAACCTTTCCGCAAGTTGTGTTTCATCACATCCTTTTATTTGTTTTGAGTCTGGCCTTTTACATTCCAAAATTATAATTCTTATTTATAAAATTTCTAAAATACACAAAAAATATTGGTACCCTTATAAATTTTTTAGAAAAATTCGACATATAAACAAACACAAACACTATTTACTTTTTTATTAAATGGCCTCGTACCTTAGTTTGTAGAGCAACGCCCCGATAAGACGGAGGTTGTGGGTCCGAATCTCACTTAAGGGCAGACCTTTTCCACCTTTTATTTTAAAAAATTACTGATTTACTAACTGTTGAATTTTTGCTTGTAAATCCATGGTCTATTCTTTGCCGATTGTTTTTGTTTATTTATAAATCCTGATTGATTTCGTAGACTGCTTTTAAGTGTTATCTCTAGATTTTTAATTTGTTCTAAACTTCGTTATGTCTTGAATTTAGTTATTTCATAATTAGTCTCTTTAAGTTTCCCAAAACTTAACATATCTCTGTTTGGTTGCAAAGTAATAGGCTTATTTATATTATTTTAATCGTAAATTCTTAAAGTTAATCACTAACCTAATACAACATCGGCTAGACTAGATAATTAATTTTTTCTTATATGTGACAGTTGACCATTGCAATATTAACTTATATGTGGGCTTGTCAATTGGCACATGACTCTAGGTTGGTATTATTTGTCGTATTTAGAAGGTTGCGTGGCCATTCGTCATTCTATTGGCGTATGGTTGTTGAGTGGTCCCTTTTCTTATCAAGGCTTATAATTTTTAATATAGGCAATCGTGGTGTAAATATCGAAGTGCGTTTTTTGTTTGCCCATGTCTTTGGGGTTATTAAATTATTTAAGCAATAATTTTGTATGCATTCGAGTTTTAAATATCAGAGTGCGTTTTTGGCAAAGCCTTTTTTATATCTAATGTAAAAAAGTGTATCTATAATAAATCAATAAAAATATGTTTAAGCATATTGCACAAGTGGCGACTGCGGTTTGAAAAATAATCGATTTTTATATTTCTAACTAATCAACGAAAATTATTTGTTGCTAAGTTATAGCCCTATCCTTAACGTGTTTTTCTTAATTTGGTAAAACCTGGTACGTAACTGAAAGATTTCTAACAACAAGCAAGTTTCAATGTTTTTTCGAAATTTTCTTGGCGGTTGGACGGTGGAAGAGGGGGGACCAGCCGAAACCATGTTTACCGCGTGAAGTATTGTTATAATAATTTAATCTCTTAATAAAGCTTTCTTCTAAGAATATAATATTTATCGTTTTATGTGCGCCATCACAGATATACAGCAAATGCCCAACGCGGCATCACGTTCATAGTTCAGAGGTGAATTTATTCAGGTTTCGCATACGTGGCATAACACGCTCTCCGTTCTAATTGCCAATAAACATGACGGAATCCTTTGTGTCGGCAATTCTAAATAAAAGCGACATTTCCATGTAAAACAAATAACCATTACGGTTGCGCTGAAAATTTTGTTGAAATTCGTGCTGTGTACTCAGGTTATTAAAATTAATGGTCTCTGGCTTTATTTTCTGTCTGCAGATCGTTTTTGTAATTGGGTGTTTTTTTGTATGTGGGGAGATTAAAGTTAGTTTTATTTTATGTAGAGCACGATGTTAGAATTAATGAGGGCTTTTTTGAATAGGACTGTTCGATGAATAGGTATGTTTTTTTGAAAATTTTCCAGTAAAAACGATTTATTTGCTATAATTAATAAACCATTACATATAACAAATTGTTCAAAATTTCAGTTGTATAGGGTTTTCACCATTTTGTAAAGCAATATTCTAGGGGTTTAATACAGAAAATACCTCGCACAGTAATAGAAAATGTACGAAAAAACGTGAACATATACAGGGTGCTTTTTAATTGATGACTAGAAATGCAAGACATTTTTTTGCCTTATTTTTGGGACTAAAAGTTCACATAAACATGCGTCCAAAAGGCCTTCGTTTTTGAAATACAAGGTGTCAACATTTTATTTTTTTTTGTAGTTTTTTTTTCATGGACCTGGTAAATTTTTAGAGATAAATCTTTGAAATTTGACACACACTATACTGCAAGCAATCTCGACGAAATTACTGTAATATGTTTTACAAAAATATACTGGGTGTTACTTTTTTCCAGGTCGCGATCTCTTTTACCCCTCCGAAATTATTACTGCGACTTCGCTGGCTGTTTTTATTAAGGTATCCAGATTCCTAATTTTGTTTTCTAACTTCTTGGTTTCTTACTTTAATAATTCGATATTTTGAACAATTTAGACGTTAGTTAACATAATGTTAAGATTCTACACATTTAAAATGTTACGTTATTTTTTTTTTGTTTTTATTTTGTTTGCTAAAAATGCAGGATGTATTTTCTTGGTTCATTTTAGGACTAACAAATCATACAAACTTTAAACATTAAAATTAAATAAAAAAATAAAAAAATCGGCAAATTCCTTTACCCGGATATTCCCTCGTTATGAATTATTACTTTTATTTGGAAGAGTGAAGTGTGATCCAACGTAGTTCAGTACATAATCACAGTATATATGTGTTACATATACTGTCTCTTTATTTATATTGGGCGCCGTTTTGTTCCATCATATTGGATTCCTACCAATATGTTTACCATTTCCTTTCTACCTATACTACACTTGACTTTTGAGCGTAACTTAAAATAAATTCGATAAGTATCCCATATTCACATCTTAAATTAAAACACATATTATCAGTCTTTACCTACTCCGTTGGTCCGCAAGTATCCTAAATGTCTTAAGTTTCTGAATGGTTTTCACTAACGATCCTCTTGTTGTTATGTTAGAGTGGTGTATTATTTGGGGCTACGATCTAGTAAGAAACAAAGGTCCCTCTTTAAATTGCCGATGTTTCGCCAATTTACTGTTGTATCCTCAGGACACATAGATTTTATATCCCGCATGAAACCCTTATTAGTCTTTACCTACTCCATTGGTCCGCAGATATTCCCTAACCCCAAATAATACACCACTCTAACATAACCACAAGAAGATCGTTAACGAAAACCATTTAGAAATTTAATATCTGGGAAATATCTGAGAACCAACAGAGTAGGTAAAGACTGATAATATGGGTATTATGCAGGATATAAAATTTATATGTGACCTGAGGATGCAACAATAAAGTTACGAAACATCGACAATTTACTTTTTACTGAATCCTAACTCCAAATAATACACCACTCTAACATAAAAACAAGAAGATGGTTAACAAAAACCATTTAGAATCCTAATATCTGCTGACCAACGTAGTAGCTAAGTTTGAGGATGCAACAATAGAGCAGCGAAACGTCGACAATTAAAAAAAAAGATATTTGCTTTTTTTACTGGATCCTAACTCCAAATAATACATCACTCTCACATAAAACAAGAGAATCGTTAACGAAAATCATTTAGAAACTTAATATCTGGGAAATATCTGAGCTTCAACGTAGTAGGTGAAGATTGAAAATATGTGTTTCGTGCAGGATATAGAATCTATATATGTGTTCTGAGGACGCAACAATAAAGTTTCGAAACGTCGACAATTTAAAAAGTCTTTTGTTTTTTACTGGATACTAACCCCAAATAATACATCACTCTAATATAAAAAGAAGAGGATCGTTAACGCAAACCATTTAGAAACTTAATATATGGGAAATATCTGCGGACAAACGGAATATGTAAAGACTGTTGGTATGAGTTTCATGCTGGAGATAGAATCTACATATGTGTCCTGAAGATGCAGCATTAAAGTTGCGAAACGTCGACTATTTAAAAATAATATTTTGTTTTTTTACTGGATCCTAATCCCAATTAATACACCACTCTAACATGACAACAAAAGGATTGTTAACGAAAACCATTTATAAACTTAATATCCGGGTAAAATATACGGAACAACGGAGTAAAAGTACTGATAATATAGGTTTCATGCAGGATATAATATCTACATGTGTCCTGAAGATGTTACAATTAAGTTGCGAAACGTCGACAATTTTAAAAAATACTTGTTTTTTTACTGGATCTTAACTCCAAATAATACACACACAAAACATTTTTTACATTGTTTCGCCGTATTGGATTTCTACCAAAATATTATCAGGCCATCCCCATATGACCCTTAATTTTTGGCCAAAATTTGAAGTCAGTCGGGTAAGTAGTATTAAAGCTATGTCGCGAACTGACACACAGTCCGACAGACGGTCCGACGGAATTGATAAAATATATTTTTTTGGCATCTAGGGACGCTTAAATGTAAAGACGTATAAAACCTGAGAGGGTTGTTTTTTCATGATTATATAATTTTTATTTGGCCGCCATCTTGATCGGCCACCTTGAAATAGTACCAGAATTTTACTAGTTGATTGATCCCTATATGACAATCAGTTATGACACACAATTTGAAATCAAACCATTAAGCAGTTTTTCAGGCTGAATTTTTAAATATTTTATTAAGCCGCCATTTTCGATTCGTACCAAAATATTACCAGTTGATTCCAATATATTACTTGATGTTTTTTGCAAAATTTGAGATAAGTTGGATGAGTAGTTTTTTAATAATATTTTTTTTAAGATTTCACTAGGCCGCCATTTTGTTTGGCTATATTGGATTTTTACCAAAATAAGACCAGGTCATTCCCATACGACCCTTAATTTTTGACCAAAATTTGAAGTCAATCGGATAAGTAGTTTTTCAGCTACGCCACGACTACGAACAGACACACAGCCGGACAAACAGATGGACAGACAGACAGGCAGACAGACAGACAGACAGACAGACCGACGGAATTGAGAAAACACGTTTTCGTAATCTAGGGACTCTGAAACATGAAGATTTGAAAAATTCTCGGTGAGTGATTTTTCCACGATTACAATACTTCCCTTTTACGAGGCAAGTAAAAAAGTAGACTTTAACACCATATGTATCTCAAAAATTACGGCCTTTCGAACACATCTGAACTTTCAGTCCTAAAACTGAGCCAAAAAATACATCGTGTATTTTTAGAAATCAAAACAGAAAGTAACAAACCAAGAAGTTAGAAAACAAAAGGGGGAATCTGATTTTCTAATTAAAAACAGCCAGTAACGTCTCAGTAAAAATTTGGGGGGAGAAAGGGAGGTTGTAAAAGGGGCGACCTAGAAAAAAGTAAACCCAATAGATTTATTTAAAAATTCTTGGGTAGTGGTTTATTTTCTTAAAAGAAATAGTTATTTCCTTAACGTTTCGCGCTTCATAGAGAGCTTTTTCAAAAGAACGTTATCGGCCTACAATAAATACAAAATTATAAAACATCGATTGACACACTAAAAACTTTCACAATAAAATGTTAAAACAGGACGTTACAATTTTTTAAACTCCAGATTAAAATTAATGTTAAAATCATGTTAAATATATTGGTATACACACCTTGGAAATAAAACAACTCACTGCATTATAGTAGCAATGATGTTTCAGTTGTGACTTGAAGAATTAAATAAATACTACCGATTATTATCGGTATATATATATATATATATATATATATATATATATATATATATATATATATAATATACGTTTCTGGAACCTTTAACTATATTCTTATGGAATTTTCTTCGGTATTTGGTTCACTGAATTAATTGGCAAGTTTTAGAGATCGGCAAATATTTATTTCATAGCGTGAGTTCAAAACGTTTCAACCATATTTTGGTCTTCATCAATTGTCTGTAATGAGATATATAGATAAGTCCCGGCACAGAAAATTACAATAATTAAAAAAATTTTTTTACCAAAATCAAAAAGAGGAATTTTTTTCGGTTTTACCTAGAAATTAAAACATTATCCGAGATTTAAATGTCGGCATTTTAACATATTTCCATACACCACAGTTCGTTACAATTAATGCTAAAATTAAAATAATACATATATATCACATAGCACAGAACATTTAAACGTATTACACCGTAAACAAGTATACGAACAGTTAAAATGGTACTAAATTTATATTGGAGTAAGAAGCGATTCGTACTGATTTTATTTGTTTTGATGCTTTTTTTTTCGTTTGACCCTCGAAAGAAAGGAAGTATGTGAATGTAAATTTGATTTTTTTTTTGGTTATTTTGATGATTATGTTACACAATTAAGTTGTTATATATTTTACTTAAATTTTTAATGTCAGTTTTATCGTTGATACTATTTTTGTTTTTTTTAATATATATGATATATATTCCAAGAACTCCCTTTTCTGTTGGTTTTTTTCAGTTTTAAGTATTGTAGTCTCTTTAAAATTAAATGTATGTGATAATTGCTGTTCGTGATTAGTTAAGGCCGTTTTATTTTTTTTATCGTATTTGTGTCCATTTAATCTATTTTGTAAGTATTGGGAGGTTTGACCAATGTAGACACTAGGACAGTTGTTACATGGAATTTCGTATATTGTATGAGATTTTTTATTTTTATTGGTTTTACATTTTAGTGAGCTGAAATTTTGTTGTAATAGATTATGATCTTTGTGACAAACTGATATATCATATTTATTAAAAAGTTTTTGTAGGTTTTCAGATAGGCCATTTATATCAGTGGAGTGACAAATAAATGTTTTTATTTCTGTTTGCTGTTAGACTGCAAAATTTCATAAACAATCCCCTGCCACCACAAAAAAACAGAAATAAAAACAATTACTTGTTATCCTCTGATTTTGGTAAAAAAAATTTTTTTTTTAATTATTGTAATTTTCTGTGCCAGGACTATATATATATATATATATATATATATATATATATATATATATATATATATATATATATATATATATATATATATATATATATATATATATATATATATATATATATATATATATATATATATATATATATATATATATATATATATATATATGTATATATGTATATATATATATATATATATATATATATATATATATATATATATATATATATATATATATATATATATATATATATATAGATATATATATATATATATATATATATATATATATATATATATATATATATATATATATATATATATATATATATATATATATATATATACAGTGTGTCTACTTAAGTTCTCTACATATGGGAACCTTTTTTTATTAGTAGATTTACGGAAAAAAGTTACTGTTTATAAAAAAGTTCTGCTTTCTGCCAAAATAGTATTAAAATATTCAAACTTGAGATTGCATATACAGGGTGGTGAAAAATTCCAAAAAATCGAAATTGACTCAAGAGAAAAGTACTTTTAATTTTTGTTTTATAGCAAAATGTAATACAAAATCTTACTTAGAATAAAAAAACATATCTAGCACTAGATTTGTTGCTTCCTATCTGAAATCACTTCTTAAAGAATGTAAAACTTTGGCTTCTTACCGGCAAGTCCAGTTTCTTACTTTTGTTCCTACCTACATACCAGCAAAATTTCCTTATTTATCGATTGTTGATAATGGCATTGCCACTGGGATTGTCAACCACAATATTGTATATACTTTATTGAAACATCAGTTTGAATATTATAGTAAAAAGAAATGCCGCTGAAATTATGCAAAGATAAAATTGAAATAATTTTAATTGCCGGAGAAAATTATAAAACATTTCGAGAAGCTGCAGACATTTTTAACAACAGACACCCCGATAAAATTTTCACAACAGTGGGAAATATTCTAACTAAATTCAAGACTTGTTTTCTGATAGAAACACAACCCATAAGTTAATACACCTACTAACTCAGTAGTCGCAAAATAACAATACCAACTCAACAAAATCCAGAAAAATTTCATCGAAACGAGTAGAACTTAACAAAAAACAATGAACGTGTAAAGGGGTGAAAAATCTGGTACAGGGCAATAGTGGAAGTCAGTGGTTCAAAAGAACAAATATTAACTAAAACCTTCTAGCACATTTTATTTTGCAAAAATTTGTTAATTAATAACATTAGTAGCGAAATCTTGACCGGGCCGCTAAAATAAAAAAAAATTAATTGAAAAATTTCAAGTCATAAAATCAAGTAGTGGCACTAACAAATCCTTTTCAAAAAGTCGAGAACTGCATTATATAGAAAAAAAATCTGAACGTGTCACTAAGCACGATATTTTTCGCATCAGCATTTCCATTTCGAGACCATGCAGACAAAGGCAGTCTTACGTTTTAACAAATTAAATACATTGTCTTAGAGCGTCAGTATAGTTCCGCTTGTAAATTACTCTTTTCGTTAATACTGAGCTTTCCACTTTAATACTCTTCTTGCGCGGTCTGAATGGAACTAAAATAACACAGCAAATTTCACAACGCTAATTGAATTAAATTCTGAGAAAGTGCAATCGATCGACAAAGACAAAAAGCCCCGTTTTCAGACTAGTCGAAAACACGATATCTATTATCTCGAATGATTGATATATGTTCATTGTGCTGTTTATAACCAACCCTATTATAATTATTAAGCTCAGTTAATTAGCAAAGTTGGTTTTACGTTTTATTCATCATTGTAATAATAATAGTTTAGTTATGTTTGAAAGGTAATTAAAGCATTTCTCTGCCTGTCAGTTATGTGTATGTGTTTGTAGATTTAAGCAGTTGTCATTTTGTCTTTTATCCGTTAGCTCTCTTCTTCCTAGACGCTTTTCAGTTTGTACATTGTAATAGTAATAATAATAACAATAATAGTAATAATAATAATAATAATAATAATAATAGAAGTTTTATGGTGGAAACCATAACGAGCTAAAAAAGCTTATTGATGTCACATACATCTTCTCGAAATACATCCATATGGAATTTGGAATTGAAAAATGTAAAGAGGCAAAGTTATTAATGATGACGTAGCCCTACCCAATGGAGAAATATTTCTAGAGATGAACCAAGCAGACACCTACAAATACCTGGGATTCTAACAAGCTAGACTGTTCCAGGATAAGCAAGGAAAGACCAAGCTGAAAGATCAGTACGTTAAAAGAGTGCTGAAGATAGAACTGAACGCCAGAAATCTCATTACAGTAATTAACACCTGTGCTATACCAGTGCTGACCTACAGTTTTGGAATCTTGAAATGGACTCCCACGGAGTTAGAGGGGCTACAACGAACTACTTGCCTAATGATGACCAAGTATAAGTCACACCACCAAAAGTCATCACCAAAAGTCATCAACTCTCCGAATGACCTTACCACGAAGAGAAGGTGGAAGATCTCTTGTTGACCTGACCAATTTGCACTCCCGACAGTTGCAAAAATTTAGATATTTCTTCACCAATAAGGCACAAACCTTAAGCTTATACCGCATAGGGACCTTAAGTGACAACTCGTACTCTACACTCAATTTTGCAAGTGACAACGTCATACTAAAGTCACTTTCAAACCCCTACAAACAAGAGCAGTGGGCCCAAATAGTACTGCACGGCCGACATCACAACGACTTGAATTAGCCACACATAGGTAAGGAAGCATCCAACAGATGGTTGAAGGACGGACAACTATGCCCAGAGACAGAAGGATTTGTGATGATCAATAGAGGACCAAGTTATAAATACACGAAAGTACACGAAATTCGTCAACAAAGACCGGTCCGTTGAATCCTATAAGTGTCGAAAATGTAGCGAGAGATCAGAGACTATACACTATACAGCATATAACATCTGGCTGCACTTACCTAGCAAACGGACTACCTCCAGCGACATAACCAGGTGTACATCATACACCAGATAAATACGGGCCCCTAAACACCTTTGTGTGCTATTATAAATACCAACCAAGTTTCGTGCTTAAATACTGCCTTCGAACTGTACTACGACCGGGCAATTATCACCGATAGACGGGTGACGACGATGGTCTGATGTGGTATTGTTAAATAAGGAAACAAAGACAGCTTATTTGGTAGATGTCGCTGTACCCAACAATAACAACGTGCTGGATAAATATCAAGAGAAAAAGTTCAAATATGCGAAGCTGGCTACCGAGGCACAGCAGATGTGGCGACTGAATAAGGTTCATGTGATACCGATCATCGTATCATCAATTGGACTAGTTCCAAAAACGCTAGAACA
Source organism: Kuschelorhynchus macadamiae (assembly GCA_030620095.1). Taxonomy (NCBI): domain Eukaryota; kingdom Metazoa; phylum Arthropoda; class Insecta; order Coleoptera; family Curculionidae; genus Kuschelorhynchus; species Kuschelorhynchus macadamiae. Next base: position 26,040 of record JAUTXW010000284.1, read on the forward strand.
GAACCTGAAAATCGTCGGACTGCATTCTAACAGCTTGATCGACATTCAGAAGGCAGTCCTGTTCAGTACTTGCCACATAGTGAGGAAATTCTTACAGGAAAACACATAGAACTAATAGAAACCATGACTAAACTAGAAATAAGACACAAAGTCTCGGTCTCAGTCATTGGCCTATATTACTATTACTATTATATACTATACTCTTATTGACTGAGACCGAGACTTTGTGTCTTATTTCTAGTTTAGTCATTTGAAAGTTGGTCTCTTAGAGAATATGGACGCTTTCTTACAGTTTAATAGAAACCAGCCCACTCCTTTTGATGCACGCATCCGGGATGGGCTTGGAACCCAACATTTTTTGAGAAATTGATTGTCAATCTCGATAATAATATAAATAGTAATAAGATATGAAGAAGTTTTGTTATTGTTATTACTATTATTATTATTATTATTATTAGTATTGTATTAAATTAATTAAATAGTCAGTATTTAAGTACAGGAAAATAATACCTACCGTATGTGTTGGAATTCAATTATTGTGTCGGATAAACCTATTGGCAGTAACAGACCAGATATCATTTCAGTGAGTAATCACATCCATCTGATCACAACCTGAAACGAAACGAAGTAGAAAAAATTAAAATAAATTTTGAATTATATAAACATGAGGACATAAAGTCGATCTCCTCGTTTCTAAGTTTTCAAACGCTGGGTATATTGCAACAAAATTTGGAACGGTAATATACGAGCAAATTCTCCATTTTATTGAAATATAAACGACAGCTTAAATGTCAAGAAGACAGTTGGGCGCAATTTCGAAACTTTTTTTTATGGAAAGGAGCTCGAGAGTAAGACATATCTGTGAAAAAGGTTAATAACAAAAAGTTGTACCTTTATTTGCCTAATACAAAAAATATTAAAAACGTACAAAAAACAATGACGCACAGTATCTCTTTCTAAATACCAATTTTGTTTCCTTTTTGAATGCCGCTGGAATACACAATTATAATCTTACTGCATTAAAATAAGCCCGTTATCACTACACCCAAACCTAATAAGAAAAAAGCGAAACTGTTTTTATGATAGTAAACTTAACATTTTGTTCAAACAGGAAGACATGATCCTTGAAATTTGGCCGTATGAAAATAAATATTTTTTCTGACGTTTCATTCTCTGCTGGATCTTCAGAGATTCTTAGTTCACTAGATCAAAACGCTGAAGATGCGGGCCACCTTTCATTCCGTACATCTGCTTACCGAATTATGACAACATTTTAAGCTTTGAAGTCTCGGATATTTTATTCACGATGTCATAATCTTAATTTCCTTTACATTTATGATATACCCAATTAGATGTTAAAAATATATTTTTTTATGCCAGCCATAATTCTGTTTATAGATAAAAATGCTGAATAACTTTGCGTTTTATTTAACACACACCGTATACCAGCTCTTCTTTATTACGAGAAATAAAAAGAGTCTGCTAATAAATTTCCAATATTTATTTTCAGCGGAAAGAGAACAAAGCGAGCGGAATACAAATTAAAGATTATTTGGACTAGACGTGTTTAATCGTAGTCATTTACTATTTTGTTACAACGAACGTAGATAAAACACGTTGACGCATTGCGGATGTAGATATATTTAAAATATGTCGGTTAGTTAGGCAGCGTATCACAAATACTTGTAACTATTATTTATGTAGCATATATAGAAGGTAGTATTAAGTGAACTGAAAAACAAATTAAGATGATTTTTCTACGTTTAGAGGATCTCGAAGACCTGATGCTTAAGTGTAAATTATTACCGCTGTAAAATATCGTGATTGCCTTAACGACTCCAAATACCAAAGCATTCATTCTCACTTTATAGAGAACGCCGTGGTACTACCAGGGTCGTTACTGTATCGCTGCATTGTTAGTAGACCGTTTAAGGACAGTGCATTGTATTCTTTTTATGGTAACCCAACCAAGTATTAGCCGAGGTCAACAAAGCTTGGGATTGATTAGTCGATTTAAAAAATGCAACTGAGTTTAAAATGCACAAAATCACGTTTGTTAACAGAGTACGAAATTGTACACAGCTGGGGTCAATGAACAAATCAAAGTTTTTGGCTTTGGGCAACGCCAAATCGAAATCACTTTTTTATATTTTGCGAGAAATTGCACGAGGAATATTTAGACATTTTCACTCAATTACCTTGGCTGAGTACTAGGGTGGGCCGAAAAATGCACGAACATTTTTTTTTTGAAATCATGATTGAAGTAGTGCAGAAAACTTGTGTAGTGGGCTCCTTTTATGACATGTGAAAAATGGGCCGGATTAAAAAATATTTAGCCGGGCCCCCAGTGTCCTAAAAGAATTTTTTTTTAAAAAATCCAATCTCGAGTAGTGAAAATATAATACCTTACTACACTCTAAATATGTGGAAAAAATGGACGATCTGTTTAAAATTTTAGCCGGGCCTCTGGCGGAAAGTGTTCAACCTTTTATAAAAAAAATTGTGCAGCTCCTCCCTTGATCTGGTATTGCAGAAAACAAATTTAAATCCATAAAGTGAAACTAAGCAACGTGTACAAATACCAAACCCACCCAAAACTCACCACGAGGAGGTGAGTTTTGGGTTGGTTTGGTATTTGCACAATGAGTTTCTACCGCCCTCCCTCCCTATTGGTATCTACTTACTTCTGTCTTGAAGCAAAATATTGTGCCTTGTTATCAAAATTGGGCAAATTTTTCCTTGCTTCTATTTTTGCACGAATATAGCCATCTCTTGCCAAATCTCCGAACACTTTTGTGAGGGCTCAGTTCTTACATTAACACACCTCTCGACCGCTTGAGTGTGGCAAGGAAATTGCCGAAAATCAGGTCCAAAATGTTGATCGGTATAAATAATTTTCTTCAATATCGGTAATAGGTGGTTCTGTCATGGAACACTTAGGCCAATCAATAAGGTCAATATAATCAAGAGCACTGTAATTAAATTTGGGAACTTTAAATACTCCAATATTTTGTTTTGCCTTACATTGATTATCCTTCTGACCGCAAGTTCCCTAATGTGTTGCCGAGAATCTGTTAACATTGATTCCGATTATTTTGTCAATAATGCTTCTCACATAGTCTGCAAATTGTCTTGAAATGTTGACTATCTTGAATATATGCCGAGTACCTTCAAGATATCATTTGGTTTTTATCACTAACCATACTGGAGCATACAACTTTATTATAAATTTTGCCAAGATTTGTAAGTTTTCTGAAGGATTCACGGTATCAATGTATAATCGTAAGAGTCGGTTGGCCGTAGTGGTACATCTGGAGTGAGCCATTTCCCTGAGTTTTAGAATGCCTACAATTTTTAATCGCTTGATAAATAGAATAGAGGTACTGTTGGTCTGTACTAAGGTCTTAAGTCGACTACAGGTAACTAGGTGTCAATAGCCTGAAACGTGGCAACAGGCAATTTTTCGCATTCATTCAATAGTAAACCTATTGGTCCTGGGTAATTATACGGTCCTTTCGTTTGACCGTCAAGTTTTTGTAATAAATGCCTCAAAGGCAGTTCGTTAGACTGCAGGAGACAAATGGTCCATTGAAGTGGTCTTCCTATATCCTCTTCAATTAGGCGAATTACTCCTCCTTTCCATCCTGTATTGACCGAATACATGCCGTCACATCCAATCACTTTTAGCTTTACTAGGTCAATTTATTTTTCCTCTATCAAAATAATACAATTCTTCTTCCTCCATCAAAATAATACAATTCTTCCAGGTAGTTTGATTTACCCATTTCCTTATCCCTGATTCGTTTTCTATTTTTTTTGGATTTTTCTGCTAATCTTATTTTTATCCACTGCTTTATCTGTATCACCTTCCGCGATCAAACACATATCTTCCAACACTACAAATGCAATTTTTACGGCTGCTCTGTTTGAGACACCTATTAAATCTACGGCTTTTGCAGTACATAAAAGTGGTACTTTCATTTGACCATGTTCTCTTTTAGGTAGTTTCTGTTCAGTTTTATGATCCAAAGAATAACTCCACTTAAATTCGTCGTCATCTGAAGGTGAACTTCAAGAATCACTAGTTTCATTATCGACTAATGATTCTACAATATCCTTTGTTTGATGAAGTTGTTGTCCGCTAGTACCTGGTACTAGATCATCGTATATATTTTGGATTTTAGAAAGAGTTTCGTTATGTTGTCTACTGTGTTTTCTCTTAACCTTTTCTGTTACGACTTTTCTTTGATCAACTATAATGTTTTGGGCCCCGAGGGGCCCGGCAAAAAATTAAACAGTTTTTTTTACAAATTTGGGTCATAGTTATTTACGGTTAATTTACTACTCAGGCTTAGATTTCAATTTTTTAATAAAACGATCTCTTTGCGACCCTATGGGCCTGGCTAAAAATTAAAATATATTAACTAATTTTTTTACATATTCAGGGTATAGATAGGTACAGTAATTTTACTACTCAGGCTTGGATTTTAATATTTCTGAAAACTGCCGTTTTGGGGGCCGGCTAAAATATTTTTAATCCTGTCTATTTTTTATATGGGGTAATATAACAGCGCTGCACAACTTTTGCGCACTACTTCTACTAAAATTTCAAAAAAAAAAAAAATTCGGCCCATCCTAGTGAGTACTCAGTGCATACCGATGCATCACAGTTAGTGAATGGTTTCTCCTAATGCTGTATTGTCAAATCTTTCATTTAAAAGACACTTCTCTGATGTTAATATGACCTGTTGAGTGCTGAATGGCAGATAATTGAACAAATTGTTTTCGATTCTACATCTTTCATGCTTTTTAAAATCTTGTAGTTACAGATTGCCCTGTTTCACCTGCCTAGATCTTACCGCAAGCAAAAAAGGCATTTTTAATATCTTGAGTGCAGAGGATTTATATCTTTCGGTGACCTCAACCACTGCCTCCCCAGAATCCTATTCTTAGAGTTTTAGTTTGTAGAGAAAGTAAAACTGTACTTGATGATGAATTATCTGATACCAGTTGAGGTCCGCGTCTATTATATTTTTTTGATTGTAAAGATTCAATCAGTTTACTTATGTAAGACGTAAGTGCATTTCTGTCATCCGATGTAAATTTAGGCATGTGTTTAGGAATCACCAGACCTCTCTTCTCTAGATAGAAGTTTATAAAATGTGCCTAAGGGCGAACCTGGATAATGTGAGCCTATTGAACTTGACAAACATGTAAGATAAGTTTAAGTAAAAACATATTTTTAATAGCTTAGTGCTGAAAACCAGCACCCAACAGGACACATAAATGTAAAGGATAGCAAAGTTCTTGAATCAGTTTCGAGAAATTTTAAGACGATGTTTAGAGTTAATAAATACTCTAGAGTATTTATTAAGACCATCAAATCCTCTGAAATACTGAATTTATTTCACATTTTTATTTATAAGTAGTCTTAACATAAGTACTTTTAAATCGAATATGCAAAATAAAACAACAGGTGACAATGATTATCATTACAAAATAAAATATTTTAATAAATTGTTCTTCAGAGCATTTTTAAACCGTAATAAGTATTCTTTTATCTATGAAAATGAAAATAAAGTTTTGAATTAATCCTTTAAACAAAAACAAAAAATAAAAATAATAAACATTGATTTAAAAACTAAAAACAAATAATAGCATTTTTATATTTTGTGCTGTAACGTTACACTTTTACTTATAACGGAAGAAAGTGGTTACGTTTCTTCATGTTTAAGTAAATATTGATTTATTTGTTCATATATATTTTTATTATACGACAAGATGTCAGGAACTACCTAACATTTTTACTCTTATCTTAGTTAATTTCATTAAATAATTCTTAATATTTCTTTTTCTTTGTTTATAATTTATATTAAATAACCTTTTAAAAGATTGACGCCTTAGTACTTTGATATATCATTTATTTTACAGTTCCCAAGAATCTGCTTGCTCGAGGATCTTTTATACTGAACAAAAGGCCATACATTCTTTAAAGTCTTCATTCACAATGTGCTATTTATTAAAACTATAGTTTTGCTCACTATTTTATCTTATTTTATTTCTGTTTTTAAAATACAAATAATTGGAGTGAAGTTTGGTTCCCAATCTGTCATTTACATATACTTCCTTTGTAACCTCTGGATTATAGAGATTAAATAAAATACGTACGCCATAAATATAACAAAAACTTGCTTTACAACCTGTTAGATTTACTCTTAAAGTATAATTGAATTTTCTGCCTTTTCATAAAAGTTTTTGTTTTAAAATGTCACCAATACGCTTAATTTCTTATAGAAAAACATCCTCTCTCCTATATTAGTTTAAAATCAAATAAGTTAATTGTTTATTTTCATTATAACATTTGGGGTTAAAATAAACAAGTCTGAAGTCCGACGTTTTACTCTCTCTCATTTCTATTCTGTTGGTTTCCGATAATAGGTCTTTGGGTCCGACAACACTTAAGACCTTAATACTGTAATTCAAACACCAAAAACTGCAGTAGAAGTTGCCTACATTTAACGTAATGGAAGTTGCCTACCTTTCAAAAACCTGCGGTTAATATCGCCTTTATATTTTAGCTAATGAGTGAGAATAGGATAGAAAATAACGAATTTTTATATTCTTGAATTATTGGAGGTTTGTCAGTTGGTTTTTTAATCAAATTCTTTTTTTTTAATACAATTTTTTTCTATAAACCATTTCTTGATAAAATTGTTCTGGAAGAGATTCAGTATTTTAAGTCTTGACTGTGGACGTGTAAAGCCATTAACAAGGCTGATCTTGTTTAGATTTTTGAATACATTTTGTTTGAAGCAGTGATCACATAAGTCAGCTCGATGGCCACTTTCCCTTTTACGATAAAGCACTTTTCCTGATAAAAGCCATTTTATTTTATGTAGTTTAATTTACAAGGGCTATAATTTGTAATGCTCAAAGTACTGATTTCTTTTGCAACTGGCAAAAGTTTGTACCAAAGGTCTCCGTTTTACAAGAACTACGTTTGCCCTCACTATTAGAGCAGCCAGGTACCAGGACTTACGGCTAAACATCAACTTCAGATTGCAGGAGGATTCAACGAAGGTCTTGGTGAGAACATTTAACCGTTTCTAATGTTTAATATTAAGAGTACTTTTTAATTACCAATACTAATTATTTAATCTTTTATTACAAAACCATAATTTGTTACTTCTCAAGTCCTTAAATAAAAGGAGGGTTTTTTGTAATAATTTTTTGTTTTACTGACCTTTATTGCAGCAAATTACTTACACACGAGCAAAGGGGTAAGGAAGAGAAATAATTTTCTAGTTTTATTGTGTGTTGGCGCCCTTCGATATCTTTTCATTTTAACCTTTCTCCTTCTTGTAGTTATTCCGAAGGATTGAGAAATTTGAACTCGCAAATGTCGTATAAACCAGCCTATGGGCCGTAAGTGTCCTTAAACTCTTTACAAAATACTTATGCATAATCTTTAAGACGTGGCTCAAAAAAAAAACAACAGGGTTTTACGTTTTAGTGCTTGCATGTATTTATTTTCTTTGTGTGAAGTATTTTGACTAATAAAATTTCTGAAGGTAGACAACGTATTTTATTTTCATTCTGAAGAATGGTTAAAAAAATGCAAATGTACCAAAAGTCTTATCTTTAGGTAGATTCTACTTGACCACATAAAGAGTAGGGACCCAAGTACAGGGGGGGTTGTGCGGGTCATCCTCCCAAAGCTGTTCGGGCTAGGAAATTGGCTTCCCTAAGTTGGGAAAAATGGTTTGGGTTGGGGAATTATCTTTCATAAGTTGGGAAATACGAAATATGAATAAATTGAAGTTATACTAAAATTTCTGTAATACAAAAGGCATGACATTTTCTCAGATTCAAGAGCCGTATTTAATATTTCCAGGTCGCAATTAGGCAGTTTATAAATTTGCACGCTTGAAGAAGTTGTTAATTCTTTTACGCATCGTTTAATTAGGACTAAAGGCAGTGCTATTATTAGCCATTTCAAAAGACCCTGCTGTCCTTCTTAAAGACGATTTTGTTTTTAAAATCGAAGAATTCGCTCCTGTTCTGTCTTTAAAATTCATCGATCACGAATCATAAGGCAAAGTAGTCATATTTATTTGTCTTGTTATGATGCATATTAATTTGCTTTCAATAAATGATGATGAACTGGTAAAATTGTGCTGCGAATTCATGATGGCCGAACAAAATGACGACCAAATTAAAAAAATCAACGTAAAAATCTTCTTATTACATTGGCAAACTACAAAAATTTGATGTGATATAAAAATAAACTGGTAACATTTTTCTACGAATTCAGTATGAAGAAACAAAAAACCCTTGAAATGTTTAGAAAAAACTACTTATTCAATTTATTTTAAATTACGCTCAAAAATCAAGTGTGGTGCATAGACAAAAATTGATAAAATAATAATGTCTGAAAAGGCATGTGTGTTACTAAATGACTACGTACGGAACTAAACTAGGCCACACTTCACTATTCCTAATAAAACGGAATATTTAAAACTAGGGGAAGTACCGCATAAAGGAAATTTTCCGATTTTTTACTTCCCTCGTAAAAGGGAAGTATTGTAATCGTGAAAAAATCACTTCTTTACGTTTCAAGATTCCTAGATGCTGAAAATCATGTTTTCCCAATTCCGTCGGTCTGTCTGTTTGTCTGTTCGTCGGTCTGCCTGTTCGCGGCGTAGCTAAAAAACTACTTACCGAATTTCCGTCAAAAATTATGTGTTTATATAGAGATAATGTCCTGGTAACATTTTGGTAAAAATCTAATATGGCGAAACAAAATGGCGACCTAGTGAAATGTTAAAAAAATATTATTAAAAAATTGTATTTCAAATTTTACACAAAAATTAAATATTAGGTAGAAATTAACTGGTAAAATTTTGGTACCAATCCAAAATGGCGGAAAAAAATGGCGGCTGGTTAAATATTCAAAAATTCGCCCTAAAAAAACGACTATATGGATTGATTTCAAATTGTGTAATATAACTAATTGTGGTATAGAGATGAACTAGTAGAATTGTGGTACTCATAACAAAATGACGGCCAAATATAATATTTTTATTCGTGAAGAAAATCACATTCTCAAGTGGCGGACTGGTAAAACGTTAAAGAAAGTATTACTAAAAAACTACCCTTACAACTACTTACCCAATTTACCTCAAAATTTGCACAAAATCAAATGTTACATAGGAATGAACTGATAGGTATGAATCCAAGCTAGCAAAAGAAAATGGTGGCCTCATAAAATATTTAAAAATTAAAGCACGAAAAAACTACTTCTTAGAATAATTTCAAATTGTGTACAAGCATTAAGTTTAATATAAATATAAACTGGTAAAGTTGTAGTATGAATTCGAAATAGCGAAACAAAATAACGGCCGAATAAAATTTTTAAAAATTCAAAGTAAGAAAATTCTTATTCAGTTGACTCTAAATTTTGCAGAAAATTTGATGTGATATACGCAGAAACTGGTACGAATTCAACATGACGTAACAAAATGTCGGTGTGTATCAATGTAAAAACTACTTATTGACTTTATTTTAAAATATACCCAAAAATCAAGTGTGGCATAGGTAGAAATTAGTAAAGTATTGGTAGGAATCCAATGTGATGGAAAAAAATTGTATGAAAAGATTTATGTGTTACTAAATGACTATGTACTAACCTAGATTGGGCCTCACTCTACAATTATTACTTGGAATTGAAACCACACACACCGCGCAATCAAACCAGATGTACTGCGGCATTCAAAGCTGCTAGACTGCGGTCCAGCGAAATTCAATTGTATCGCTTGTAGGTACAGCTGCTCAAAATAATACAATGTTAGTGTATCCAACAGAATTTTTGAAAGTTTTACGATGGCTTTGGGGGGTGAGTAAGGCCTTAAAAATAAATAGTAAAAGATACGTTAAGACCTTAACCTGGCTTTGTTTATTTGGTAACTGTGATTCGTTTCTGTTGTCGAAAACTCCCTGCTACATTTGCCTTTAACGCATTTTAAAGAATCGGCTTGATTACCGTTTCATTCTAATACAAACATTATGTAACATGAAACCAGGCATTGCTTAATCATAATTCACGTCATTATTCACGATATTGTTTCCTTAGGTTGTGGAATAATATCGTTTAACATTTTCTTTCAGCCATCAGCTACCTATTCTTATTTCATGAATTGAACGGTAAAAGGAAGTAATTTGCTATTCATATTTTTAACGAAAGAGGAATGTTTTAAAGATGTTTAATACTTAACATGTATTCTCTTCGTCTAAATTATCGATGACTTCCGAGAACCATTCTTCTCTCTTTTGTAAGAAGAGTATTCTAAAATCTGTTTTTATTCATTGGCTGTGTTTACGTAGTCATGCTATTTTTTCACTGAGATATTAAATTTCACTTAAATAAACGTTAATATTATACTAAAAAATATAGAACGCCGTGAAAGCGGCTTTGGTCAAGTTATAATTTCCGGGTGTAAATCGAGTTAAAATTGAATTATTTTCCTTTACTTTATATGTAAATGTTTATAAAATTAAAGACTGTAAATTTTCTTTAAGTTACAAAAAATCAGAATGTTCTCAATTTGCTCCGTATGTCTGTTTGTTCATGTATTTCTCCCATAATTTTTGATTTAATCTTTTTTGGCATAATATTTAGAAAGTTTTTTGCACACAATATCCAGTAGTGTCTTAAATACTTTCAAAAAGATGCCAAGAAGATACTTCTTTTCGATTTAGTATTAGTATATCTATATTAAACACTATATTAGTATTTTTATTCAATTGACTTTAAATTTCGCAGACAAAAAATAAAATGTGATATATGTATAAATTGGTACAAATTCAATATGATGGAACAAAATGGCGGTGTAGTTCACTGTAAGACCTACTTCAATTTACTTTTATGCCAAAAAATCCAATTTGGCATAGGTAGAAACTGGTAAAATATTGGTAGAAATCCGATATGGTGAAACAAAATTGCACCCATTAAAAATATTTGAAAAGACAGTATGTGTATTTGTTTTTCCAAATGACTTTACCGATTTTTTTGTTGGTTTTTCAATCCCTCTGTTTATTTTTATTTTCTGTGATCAAAGTTGCTGCTGAAAATAACCATAACAGTAAGTGAATTAAAAGGAGCAGGTTACTTATTCAAATAAAATCTTTAACATAACAATTGATTAGGAGGATTTTTTACTACTAAGATCTAAAAAAAAAACTACGTGACACACCTTACACCATTAATATTTATAATTTTTCTCTGCCTCATTAGTCAAAAAAAGTTGAATGTGGGTTCAATTTATATTCAATATCCTTGTACATTTATTTCTTAAAATTGTACGTAAAAGTTATTAATATACCGTTTCCAGTTTACTATTTAAGAAATAATACTTGTTTTTTTATGCACCGGTTTACGCGGACTAACTTTTACATGATGTACAAGTGGTCACTACACAATATTTCAAATATGGTTTATTGCCAAATTTAATATATAAAGAACATACATCAAAGTGTTGTTCACTTAGCCTGTATATACTACTTAGTTTTGTCAACTTTTTATTACTTAACTAATTTATTACCTAAACCCCATCTACATCTTAATATATCTAAGCTTCAGAATTAAAAAAATTTTTAGGAAAACTCTATGTATTTCAGAATTCTTATTTCTAGTTAACCTAGTTATCTTATTTATATGATAAAAAGTAAACAACCTGAACTTTAGGGCTTGTGACAGCAAATCAAGTAACTAATCCAAAAATAACACGAACAATTAATAATAGCTTGCTATGTTTGCTTCTAATATCGAAGTAACAATAGTAGAATTTTCAACAAATTTTCGGAAAATAAAAAAGAGCCGACCGACGTGGACGTCAATGAGCGACGTGAAATCGTAAGCGCCACAAAAAATATGGCCGACTTTTTAACGCCATTTCCGCAAGTGCGATATGTTGAAGTTGACTAGACTACTAAATATGTAGGTGTAACTAAGATACTCTTTTTTTAGCTAATGTTAAATTTTGTAACGAAAGATTCTTTTCAAAAATAACAAGTTACTCAAAAAAACGTATCTAGTTACAAGATGCTACCAGCTCTGGTTGTCGGCACGCACGGTCAAAATAATGACGATTTTATTGTATCCAACTAAAATCTTTAAAGTTATGTGACATGTCTGGGGTCGGTGAAGGCTAGGCCCTAAAAAATTTATTAATTGTTATTATTTTTGTTTTCTATTTTTTAACCTACGACAAAAACATATATTATAAACCATTGTATTAAGGCATGATGTAATTTGCAAAGTTCGTTTTTGTTGTCGAAAACTTCCTGCTACAGTTTGCTTTTAACGCCTTTTAAAGAATTTGTAACGGCTGGCTTGATTACCTTTTCGTTCTAATGCAAACATTGTATAACATGAAACCAGGCACTGCTTAATCATAATTCACGTAATTTTCTTAGACGATATTATTTCCCAACGTAATTTAGTATTTTCTTTCAGCCATCAGCTACCTATTCTTATTTTTTGAAGTGAACGGTAAAAGGAACTAAATTGCTATTCATATTTTTAACGAAAGCGGAATTCTTGAACGATGTTTGATGTTTTATACGAAACATAAATTTTCTTTGTCTAAATTATTGATGAGTTCCGAAAACCATTATTCTCTCTTTTGTAAGAGGAGTATACTAAAATCTGTTTTTATTCCTTGGCTCTTTTTACGTAGTCATGGGTATTTTTCTTAGTAAGATAATAAACCGCTTATATTATATTAAGAGTCCTAAAAATTATAGACCGGCGGGTCTCACGGCTTTGTTTAATTAAAAAATCATTATTTCTGGGGACTAAGCCTAGTTAAAATTGTATTATTTTTCGACGTCTTGTCTGCTGAAGGCGTTTTCAGTGATCGTCACTTTACAAGATAACTTTTATTTAAATGTTTATAAATTTCAAAACTCTATAAATTTTCTTCAAATTAGGAAAAACCGGGAGTTTCCCAATTTGCTTCACATATCTGTTTGTTCATGTATGTCCGCCAATAATTTTTGATTAAATATTTTTTTGCGTAACATTTCTTGTATTGTCATTCTTGTCAAATTTTCCTGCAGTTTCCTATAAGGCAAAATTATCTTTGTAATGAGAATAATATACCTAAAGCATTTACATATAAGTATTTGGAATATGCAAGCTGGAAACAACGCTATATAAACACGTCGGAGGCTATACATATCTAGCTTTATTAATAATAGTAATAATAATAAATGTCTTTATTTAACACACTAATATATCATAACAAAATAATATTATACCATATAAAAGGTATCACTAACCAGGGCAAAGTTTAGCTCAAAGGCTATTCTTACACTTGACCCCAGTGAAAGTACAAAATAAAAAACGCATAGAGTTAATAATTTATATATATGCATTAGACACACTGATTCCAAAATAAATATACATGGAAGAGTTAAATTTTTATGCTCCAAAAATAAAGCCTACATGAGTTCCCTTGCCTAACCTTGTAGATTATTCTAAGGGCCTTCTTTTGCATAAGGAAAAACCGTTCGAAAGAGAGTAGCAGCATATGAACCCCAAAAAGATACTCTATATCGCAAATGAAATTGGAGCAATTCCTTGATATACTAGTGATCAATTCACTGGCAATCATAAGAGCATAGGAACCAGCAGACAGTTTTTTATTTTAAATTGAAATTTGATGTTCAAATTTTAATTGCTCGTCTATATAGAGTCCTAAGAACTTATTTACTACTGGATTATTAATTTTTTTATTTTCCAATGATACGCTGCTTAGTTTACATTTAAAAGTAATAATATTAGATTAAGACACGTTAAAACTTAAATTATTTGCGTCACACCACCTCTTAATACTAGCTACATCCCTATTAACATCATGCTCCAAAATGGTAAGATCCCTGTTATGCCAAAATATGGTAGTATTATCTGCAAAGATGGTAAATGAACCCGCAATATTCAGCTTTGGAAGGTCATTCACATATAAAAGAAACAACAGGGGTCCAAGAACTGAGCCTGGAGATAATCAGGCAGTAATAGTCCTACGAGCAGGTTGCCCATTCCTGAAGACAACTGATTGGCAGCGATCCGATAAATAGGACTTCAACCACTCCAAACAATACCTCTGAAGCCATAAACTTCAAGTTTTCGGAGCAGTACCCCATGATCCACACAATCGAAAGCCTTGGATAGATCACAGAACACCGCTGCCGCTCCCTTTCCATCGTTAAGCCTCAGGTAGACCTGGTCAAGTAACGAAAAAATAGCATCATTGGTGTCCCTGCCACTCTGGAACCCAAACTGTACATTGCTGAGCAGCTTATGTTTATCCAAAAACGTCATCATTCGCCCCTTGACAAGCCTTTCAATTATCTTAGATAAAGTTGGAAGAAGAGATATTGGTTTAAAATTAGAGGGTTGTTCAGCGTCCCCAGCCTTAAACAAAGGTATTACAGTGGCAACCTTTAGGCAATCTGGAAATTTTCCATCTGAAAATGAACGGTTAATGGCTTCCGATAACACCTTTAATATTTGGTCAGGTAACCCTAAAAATATTTTCAAGGACATATTATACTAACCAGAAGAATTTTTATTTTTGATACTTGTAAAAATATTTTTTAGCTCAAAAATATCCGTTGGATAAAGGTAAAAGGTGTCATTGACAACAGTATCCTTCAAATAATCCAAAGCACCCAATCCAATTGTTTTATTAATAATTAAAGTAGAAGCTATTGCACAATAATAAGAATTTATTTATGCAGACTCAAGACTGGAACTATTAGCTAGGGTACCATGTTTACCTTTTAATTCATTAACTATCTTCCAAGATTATTTTACTTTATTATTGGACTCAACCATTCTCTTTAAAAAGTAAGTTTTTTTGCCATATTTATTGTTTTCCTATAAATATTTCGATATTACTAAAATAAGTAACAAAATAACCATTGTTTAAAGCAAATTTTCTAATAGTATACAAGGAACGCATATTCTTTGCCGACACTTTTAACGCCTTTGTGAACCATAGCTTATTATTTCTCCTTTTATGAACTTCAAAGGAAATGAATTATTGAAAGCTAGGAACAGAATTTGATGAAACTGATTAAGAGGATCAGTACAAGTAAAAACGTCATTCCAGTCCATTGTTGTGCGTAGTTGCGAAAACCTTTCATAGTTTTTCACAGTATACAACCTCCCACGACGTTTTTGCACCTTAGACTTCTTCATTTTTACTTTTACATTACATACAACAGCCTCATGACCAGATAGCTATTTTATCTTGATCTATATTAGAGCAGCAATAGTCCAAGGTTGAAATTTGCACGGTTCAAAAAGTTTATATTAAAGTTACGCGCCAAAAATACATTTCTACTCAAGGACAATTTAGAGATAAGATGTTCCAATTTTACGAGAAATACATCAATGTTAGAAACTATAGAAAAAATATTTAACTCTTTTGAACTAACTATAGAAAATTCAAATTATCTTCCAGTTAGAATATGATCATAGGCATGAATTCTAGTAAATGTATACTTTTCCTGAAAAGTGTATTCCACCAGAATCATCGTTCCCCCATGAATTGAAATGGATCTAACTATTCTAAGTCTATCCTGGTAGGTCAAAGGTCAGTAAAGAAAGCTAGAGTAATTAAACTGAGATAGCACCAATGACTCAGCTAACGACTTACACAAAGCCGCAGACAGAATTTGCTTGTTTGCGAAAAGTAATCTAAAATTATTAAACGATGTTTTGCAAACTTCGACTGGCAGTCGATAAGCACTCCCAGAGAATTTGCCTCCTCAACAATCGGTATCCCAAAACCACCAACCCTTAAATTAATAACCTGCTCAACATTCATATTCCCCTTGTTAACAAACGGCCACGAAGCCCGTTTGTTACTATGCGTCTCACACTCGAGGATGAAATCTTGGTGTGGGTCGTGTCATTTCAGAAAACCGTGTTTTTCGACTTTTCGGTAGGTATATTTCGGAAACTATAAGAGATAGAGCGATGAATTTGACATGTATTTTTAGAGGAGGCGTAGATCTACACGATTTATTTGCACACTTTTCTGTACTACATCTGGTACCGTAAAGTCGACTAAAAAAGTCAATTTCGATGTAACACGGTTCAGGTCGCAATTTTTTATTTTTTTTTGTCGAAACGTTCTCGAACGATGGTTCTTCAAATTACAGAACCCTATTGGTTTTGATTGAGCTTCGCACCCGTTTCGCGATTTTACGATTTTTTTTCGTTCGAAAAAAGTGTTTCTCAAAAAAATTTTTTTTTTATATATTTTCTTTTTTATAAAAAAAAACAAGCGACTTGTCGAAAAACTGATTACGGCATCGGAAAGTGCTCAACAATATACACTAAATGGAATATCTCTGAAGGATTCTGAGTGTGTACAGGGGATGCAATTAACAGATAAAATTTGTAAAGTTTCCCAAAAATGGGTAAATTTTCCCGCACTCTGTATTACAAGAGAGCTAATAAACTTAGGGCGTGGAGTATTCTTTTTACGAAACTAAATACTCGTAGGTAGATTGTGACAAATAATTCAAAATTTTAGCTTACACGGTTAAATTACTGCGATTTTTCAAAGTTGAAACTTTAAAGTCCAAATTTAACTTCACTGTGGGGTTCACTGTAAACAGTAATCGGAATTATTTCCTGGCAAAAACCTCTATAATATTTTCTTCCAGTTACTGGGGAAACAGGTGAAAATTCAATTTAAAGGAATAAGTGCACGTGGGGCAATTTCTGGGTTTCTCTAAGATGATCAATAATTTCAAAACATCCACTCATCATTGACTTTCGTCGCTGTCAGAAGTGTAATTGAATAAATATTTAAGAAAAAATTATTTAATGTTAGAGACTCAAAATGGATTTCTTGGGTGTTTTTAAAATTGGCAGCATAAAATTTGAATGTTTTTAAGTAGATAGCTACAATTTGAAGGATAATACTTTTCACAATTTTATAAAATATCTCTAAGAAAATTAGCCGTCATTCTCAATTGCATGCATTACATCGATATTCGTTTAATAAACGTGCTATTCGATTATCGTTTTAGGATCAGTTAGAGCAGTAAAATACTTGCATCTAATTGGATACGAGATAGATGCATTTTTTAGTATATAGTCTGGTATGTTTATATACTTTGTGAGGTTTTTTAGGATACGGGTATAGAGTTACTAATTTCTTATGCTGGTATATGTTTAGCATAGAAAATGTAATGAAGTTCAGTATTATACCGTTCGGAAAAGTAGTAAAGTTTATATCATTTTATACGGGTCAGTAGGTAGGACATTTTTTTAGAAATTGTGTTTTTTTTTTAATGAAACTTTTCGGTACAAACATTAATTAAAGCATTTTGCTTTCGCAGCTGCGATTTTTTCAAGTTTCTTATTTTTTCTGGTACGTTTTTTAGATTTAAACATTTGCATTATAAGTTAGCTAGGATAGGTAATAGATAGGGTTTGATTGATTGATTGAATTTTTGTCCCAAGTTTTCAGTACAGAAGTATAGTTTTGTTTTGTATGTTTGTTGCTTAGTATATTGTTATAAAGGGGCAGTAGGACATTTTCTTTCTTTAGAAATTCTAGTTTAAAAGTGAATTATTTCGGTATGCAATAAAGAGGCTTGGATAATAAATTTAGAAAATTTAGTTTTTGCAGCCATTTATTTTTTACATTTTTTTTTCTTTACCTCTTTTAAAGGATTTAATTGGAGTTTTCGATAATAGGATATTTCTCTTAACTTTTACGGGTGTAATTTATTACAAAAAATAGCTATTAAAAATGGGTTTACTTAGTGACTCCTTAAAATGTTTATATACGGTTTTCACAGATTTAAGTAACTATTAACTAGCAATTGTTTTGAAAAAAATATTTAGACGTTTGTCAAAATAAATGTCTTTCCTGTGACTTACTTAAAATAATTAAAAACGTTTTTCATAGTTCCATGTAGCTTCCTGAGGTGCAATTTATTAAAACAAAGTTGCCAGCTGTCAAAAAATGTTTTCGTGTTCTTTATCTTTTGAATTGCTTATAATTTTTAAATACGGTTTTTACAGTTCCCTGTAGCTTTTAAAGACTTATTTAAAAAAAATATTTTGAGACCAGTCAAAAAACCTGTTTTTGTTCTTTTACCTTTTCAACTGTTCAACATTTTTAAATACAGGTTTTATTATTCCTTGTAACTTTTAATCTCACTATTTTGACAGCTGTCAAAAAAAAATTCGTCCTGACTTCCGAACTTTTAAAAATTTTTAGATGTGGTTTTTCATAGTTTGTTTAAACTGCTTAAATTTTTTAAATACGGTTTTCAAAGTTCAATGTAATTTTTAGGAGAATAATTTATTTTGAAAAAAAATAGTGACAGTTCTCAAAAAAATTGCTTTTTTTCCTGTAACTTCTGAAATATTGAAAATTTTTATATACGGTTTCCGCAGTTCAATGCAACTTTTAGTGGCATCATTTATTTGACATTTTCTTTTGACATCTGTCAAAAAAAATTTTTTTCCTAGTAGTTTCATTTTCAAGTACGGTAGGTATTAAGGTAATTAAAAAAAAATTGACATGTCAAAAAAAAATATTTTCCCCATAAGTTCTGAACTGAAAATGTATAGCATATATATTCGTAACCGGATGTATCGGACTAGCGGACGTTTGTTAATTTTGTTATTCAAAAATAGCCGTCAAGGTTATGATAATGGTAAAATAGGATCGAAAATAAGTGTATAGGACTAAACACCTAAGGTCACCCACACGAGTAATACACGCACCCAGAATACACAGGGAAAACCTGACATATTACTTGTTACTAAAACAATAACAATGAACTTAGCAGGACTTAGATTAAGATTGTGTTTCAGTTGTATTTTTGTGGATAAAAATTGAAACCAAGCTGGGTGTCGTCGGCATATGGCTCACAGGTGCACAATTTTATATTTTTGGGAATGCCTGCTGTATAAATAATGAACAAAAATGGCCCCAAGATAGAGCCCCCGGGAACGTCTGATCAATTGATGGTTTCGGTTTAAGGTAGCGATAATTTTAAGACGCTGAGATTTCGAGTTTATTATACTCCAACAATTAACAATAAAGGCATGTTTTAGATTGTAGAGTATTGGCTGGGATCTATTTTCCAGTTTATAAATCCTAGTGAATAATTTTAATCTTTCTATATTATCAGTGCAAATAACTTCTTTAATTTAAACACGGTATTTAATTCTTTATGTACGAATAAAATTAATTATCAGCTAAAAAGTTTAAAATCCTTTGTAAAGCGTTTACAGTTGGATGCTCGATGTTAATGCGAATGCTTGCACAATGATGTAAAACTCATAGCCCGAAGAAAAATTCAAATTACCCTGGATAATCACATTTGATGAAAATAAATGTTTTCGCTATTAAATCAAAATGTGAAAACATAGTATTAGGCAATGCGTCTTTGCTAATATTAATCTATAGAAATCTAGTTTTATTACGAAGGTTGCCTTAAACGATATTTGTTATATTTTACGCAAAATATACAGTAGACACAAAATATGTATTAAATTTTTAACGCGATCAATAAGAAATTATTTCGAATAACAACAACAAATTTGAGTTTTAATCAATTCAATCGATCACTTCAATGGACATAAACGCGACAGTGCTACAGTTTGCTGATTATTTCTGTATTTACACCAAACACAAAACAATGCAGCAATGTGAAAGAAACGTTAATCATATAATGTACATGTGCAATTTCCCGGAAAATGGTTTTAACATTTCTAATAATAAATCCGTCTAAATAATTGACACTAGACATAGAATAGCGAAAACGGAATATATGTTTCTTAATAATATCACTATTCCTTTGGGTCTAAGGTGTTAAATATTTGGGTGTCTTTCTGGATCATAGATTAACGTGGAATTATCATATTAATTATATAGCGGCGAAAGCAAAGAAAAGTTTAAAGAGCCGTTGTGGCAAAATCATGATGCGCAGATCCTACGACATGTTTTATAAGTCGTTTACTAGATCACTGTTAGATATTGCCTCTTTATTTTATGGATCAGCTTGTAAAAAAAATTGATTGCATCCAGTACAAGGCTTAAAGACTTGTAACAGGCGCCTTTCGATCAACTCCAATACAGGCTCTTCTCTCAGAAAGTACAGAACCACCACTAATTCTGAGAAGGAGGGTTTTGGCAGAGAAGTTTGTAATTTTAAAAATATGCAATGCAAAAACAACATTTTAATTGACAACTTTTATAGGTTGGGAGTATTTAATTTGACAATATAATTCTGGTTTAATGAAATTAGTCCTCCCTTGGCTGATGCATTTACTGAAACAGCTGTTACAACAAAATTATTGTAAAACATAAATCATATTTTCTTTGTGACTTCCCTTTTAATATCAGGTTCCCAGAATTACACGTAGGGAATTTCCTTCTCTCAATAAACAAATTTTAAGAAATTTCTTGGAGAAATATCCACATTACCAAAAAATTTATGCAGATGTTTCTAAAAATGAGATTGGTAAGGGCGGCGCGTTATTGACGTTACAAGTATAAAGGCAATCTCTTGTGCTACATATTTTATGTGGAATGCTTGTCGATTTTAAAAGCGTTAGAATATGTACATTGGGATAATACTTTAGCCAACATTTTTATCCTGTCCGATTCTTAGTCAGTCTGGTTCTCTCTTAGAAATAACATTTATTGTCAGCACCCAATTATAGCAGAGTTATTAAATACGGTTTCTAAATTGTACACTAAAAATATTCAAGTTACGTTTGTTTGGGTGAAGGGCCATTCAGAACTATGGGGCAAAGAACTGGCAGATAAAGCAGCTAAATCGGCTGCTCTGTCAGGACTACCTTTGAGGGTAATTCCCCACTCAAACTTGTATCTAGTTGCCAAAAAACAGCCATCGAAGCATGGCAATGAAAAACTCCTCCTCAATTTAAACTCCTAGTTAAAATGAAACTGGCTAATAGCACACTATGTCCGTGCGATGGAACAACTATAGATGATCTAAATTATAGACTCTTCAACTGCAACAACAACAGAGCTGCTATTGACTACTTAACCACTGAGCTAGGCAAATTAAATCTACTCCCTATGAACCATCTTATCTTCATGCGTAAAGTTATATCAAATGACAATGTGGAGAATTTATCTCTCAACTATTTTGTGCAAATCTAGGTTTTAATTTGATGTTATAGGTTAATCTAATCTTGTTTGCTTTGTTGTTATCCTTTTTTTCAACCTTCAACCTACCTACCCGGGCCTACCTCTATAAGTCTACGTTTTTTAATAAAAGACTTCCTGAACTGTGATTTTCGTGGCTAGCTAAATGAGCTAGGCTCAAGGCCAAAAAAAGAGTTTTTATTAAAAATAGAATCATTAATTTTTATAATTTTGTTTTGTTAATTAATTTTTTCTACTGTTGTAAGGTTTCATTTTTAATCCGTATATAATTTATGTTGTTATAAACTTCTAATATAAAAAGTATTCTCCTATGTCGCATGCATAAACTTTTCAATATTTGCCAAACCACGATCAAAAGATAAATCCTTAAACGTTTCGAAACAATTTTCCGACTTATCCAATAATAACGGTGGTATATTTCTTTTTTTTCTTGGTTTGTACAAAAACAGACACTTTGTGGAGAGAATCTATATTTCTCTAAATGGAGTAAAAATATATTTAAAAATAGACGCAATAAGTGCAAATTTCATTGACTAAAATAAATATGCATTATAACTGGCTTAGAAGATACTGAAATTAAAGTGTGGGTTATACTAAAAAAACGGTAAATTTCCTTTACCCAGAACTTCCCTCGTTATCCATCTTTCTCATCATTTCTTTCGTTTAATAACACACACATATATATATATATATATACCTTTTCAGACATTTTTATTGGGCCCCATTTTGTTCCGCCATCTTGAATTCGTACTGCAACTTTTCCAGTGTATCTCTATATCACACATATTGATTTTTGTGCAAAATTTGAGCAAATTGGATAATGAGTTTTTTAAGTAATAATTTTTTAAACATTTCATTAAGCCGCTATCTTGTTCCAGCATATTGCAATTTTACCAAAATATCAGCAGGTCATCCCCACATGACCCTTAATCTTTGACTAAAAAAACAAGTCACCTTGTTGAATAGTTTTTAAGCTATGCCACGAACTGACAGACAGACAGACCGATCGACGGAATTGATAAAAATATTTATCTAGGGACACTAAAACCTGAAAATTTGTAAAACCTGAGAGAGTGATTTTTTTCACAATTACAAATATTTTATTTGGCCGCTATTTTGTTCTGCCATCTTGAGTTAGTACCACAGTTTTACTAGTTTATCTCTATACCACAATTAGTTATGGACATAAATATGAATTTTTAAATATTTTATTAAGCCGCCATTTTGTTACGTCACCTTGGATTCGCACCAAAATTTTACCAGTTGACTCTTACATAATACTTGATTTTTGTACAAAAAAGTAGTTTTTTAATAATAATTTTTTAACATTTCACCAGGCCGCCATTTTGTTTTGTTATACTGAATTTTTACTAAAATATTACTAGATCATCTGGCATCCCCATACGACCCTTAATTGTTGCCAAATTTTCAAGTCAATCGTGTAAGTAGTATTTTAGCTATGCCGTGAACAGACAGACAGAAGGAATTGAGAAAACAAGTTTTTCGGCAACTAGGGACCCTGAAATGTATTTTTTTTTAAATATCCTAGGTTGATTTTCTTCACGGTACAATACTTTCCTATGTTACCAGTTTATTGCTATGTAACCCTTGATTTTTGTGCAAAATTTGAGGAAATCGGATGATTAGTTTTTTAGTAATAATTTTTTTAACGTTCCAATAAGCCGCCATGCTGTTCTGGCATATTTGGATGGATTTTTACCAAAATATTACCAGGTCATCCCCTCGGGTCATTATTAATTTTTGACTTAAATTTGAAGTCAATCTGATAAGTAATTTTTAAGCTATACCGCGAACTGACAGACAAACCAACATACGGACCGACTGATTTAATAAATCATACTTTTGGCATCTTATGGTACTAAAACGTTGCTATTATAAAATATTATATTGTATTTTTAACATAGTAAATTGACAATTTATTATAATTAAATATTTCAATTAATATTAGTTTTAGTTTAAATGAAAGCGAACAAAGAACACTTCCCACGAAAAAGGGCTATATGATAACCATGAACTTTTAAGGGAATCTATCACGGAGTGCAACTTGAAACGTTTATCTTAAGTAAGTTTAGATAAGTCTGCACAATCTAAAAGAGAACGTTAGAGATTATTTTGTGTGTTATTTATTATTTTGTTTGACTTTTGAAACTCTAATAACTAATATTAGATAGCTTTACTTTAAAGACTTTTTTGAAATAATTGTCTTGTCTTGAGAAACCGACTATTCCTTTAAAAAAATGTCGTTTTAAAATAAATTAAGAATGCGTTTACTCTATTCTATTGCTATAGCCTATTCTGTTACATTTAAGTCTTCTTGACAAAAATCATTACATTTTGAAGGAAAGGTTACGTTTTAAGACACTATACTGAACTTTATAATACACATTTCACACACACACACACACACACACAAACGTCTCTAAGACTCGAAATAAAATGAAAATTAGTTCTTAAAGCCCTTTATATTAAACGTGAAGACGTCAATAAAATGTTATACTTATACTAAAAGGAAGGTATAATATTTGTTCTACCTGTTTGAAAACAGACTAGACAAAAACCATGGCACCGTACTATCAAATGCGAACCTGTTACGCCCATGTACTTACGAAGAAGCCCATGGTTGTTTAATGTTTATGCTGCATTAAATAATTACGGCAGTGTACAAATCACTTTCGTAGATCTTGAAATATACCATACCTATGATCTACGAGGTTACCCGCGTACCATGCGCAGCAATTTGCCTAAAACCTTTCAAAATCTCATTACCGCCGTTGCAGTTCACCATCATTGCCCAAGAAATAGTTTAGGTTTAACACAACCCGAATGAACTAAATATATTTTGTATGTTAAAATGTTGAAAATAAAATAATACGAATAATTATAATACCTGTTTGTTTTTTTCGCCCCCCTCCCCAGTTTACCTATGAACTAAAGGGTACATGTCGTCCTCTATCTAACGTACTGGCGTAACCCGCATTTTGTAAATTTTTCAGGAGAGAAGAGAATAAAAAATTACCTGTATTAAACTTGTTGTAGTTTTTATAACTATGATCAAACTGATGTGAAATTCTGAGGTTATTTGACATTTATATGTTGTTAACTTATTTAATTGTTTGAGAGCTAATTTTTTTAGTTTTTGAGTTTTTTTGAAAAATATTGTCATATTGAATACCTCATACAGTAATGTTTTGTAGGTGAGGTTATTATTATGAAAATAAATTTTCACATGTCTGTTAACAAATCTAATATTGGTAACCATCTTGTATAAAATATATACATACATATCCTGGACATGACTATTTTTCAAAAAAAAAATTATTTTATTCATTCTTGTTAACCATAATGTTTGGCCATTTTATATTTTTGCCAGTATCGGTTTGGCTAACTCTTAAAATGCCAAGCTCTTTTGACAACAATTTAAAATCTTTAAAATCGGTATATGTTATTACTAGGACCTTATAGGGATGCTCTCTTCGGACTAAATTAATAACAGGGTATGGATGAGATGGGATATCTGGATGACACCAGATATTGCTGTGGATATTGCACCGTGCGCCCAGGCGCCCTCATTTTGCCCGTGGTTCGTCTCGAAAAATTGCAGAGAAATTTCTTCGATGCTGTCCAATTTTGATAAAGAATAAAGTAACATTGCAGCAATAATGCTGTTTTTGATCTGTCCATAGCAGCCATCAGCAATTAAACAAAAACTTCACTTTTGGTTATACTCCTCTAAAAGTTTAAACAGGCATGAGCAAGATCCACGTTTGCTAATAGATTCGTTCCAAACGAAACAAAAACAATCGTTACTCGCTACATCATAAAACATGAAAATAAAATTTGACAGTCAGGATTTATAAAAAATGGCGCTTTCTTCCTAGATTGGGACATAGATAACTTGTTTCAAATCAAAAACATCGCACAATATTTGTATATCTCCTGCCTGCTGTTTGCATACTACTCTGTTTTGTGTGTAACGTGTGATGTGTGAATGGTATCGGATTTTCAGGTTTTCTTCAACTTGCGCCTCTCCTTCCAAATACGTAAGGCAAAGAAAACATTGGTCTTTTGGGAGACAGAAATGATAAACTTTCCTCATTAAAAACTCCTGTATGTAAGATAAGTACAGTTAAGTTTACTTCCTTGATGAAGATCTTCAAGAAACTTAAAAAAACATTTTAGGCAAGGAGAGGTCTGGATGGAGATACATCTTAGATGTTTGCCTCTACAAAAGTGTGATTCAACTTTTGGAAATTAATATGCTTCCTAATTTTGAATTTTATATTTACTCCTATCTTCTTAGTTTCCTTGCTTCTTTGTCGGCCACCCCTCTTGTGCATTTTCATTACTTCTACTTCGTTTATTTTAACCAGCGCAGTTCGACACATTGTTTCACTGATACCAAAAGTCGATAGAAATAGCTTCTTGCAGACAACAACAAGTTTTTTTGTCTATGATTTGAATGTAAGTTATGGTTTTGAGTCTCCGAGATGTGTCTTTCTTTGTGGTCTTTCTTAGTGTATTTACTAAATTTTAAGGTTAGAATTTAGTCTTTCGCTGCACTGTAGATACGTTAGCTCTCTTTTTCAAGCGTAGCAAATAAATTTCACGCACACGAAGGGACGTAACTGCAATTACGCTTGTACGTGAGCAAAATTTTGTGTTGATTGTCAGATACGTCGTATCCAGACACCACCATTACCGTGAGAGGTACAGTTACGGCACTTCGTGAGATAAAGTTGTGTCTGTAGGGAAGTCTCAAGTGGTGTAACTCATTTTTTCGATTTTTTTCGGTTACGTCTTTACGTGAGGTAGAGGGCGATGTATATCAGGCACTGCAATCTACTTAGATCCTTTCCGCTAGAGGGAGGCTGCAAAATATTCAGTCTTTGACATACCCAGTTTATACATGTGCAAATTTGCTGTGTATTCGATTTAGAAATTGGAAAAATTCAAGGCCCACACATTGCGTATATTTCAAAATCTGCAAAGAAATAAAAAGTAGTATAGTAGTATAGTATATATGCAAGAATTGCGGCTTTAAAATAATTCAAGGCTAAATTAAATTTTATCATTTAAAAAATGATGCTTGGCAAAAGAAAGAGATGTTCCCTTTTTAAACCTGTTAATCATTTTGAAATTTAAAAAAAAATAAAAGAGGCGCATCAAACATTCTCCCATTTTCTCTACCACAAACTTTCCAACACAAATTGTACTCTGCTGATTACGTTGATAATAACAACGGTTCTTTTAAATAACGCTCACCGGCAGCGGTGCTCTGTTCCATAATTCATATTATTCTATCCGACGCCATTATCTCGCAAAAATGTAATTTAAATTTTCCTTTGAGCTATCAGTCACCATTGTTATTTACTGAATTGAACGATAAAAAGAAAGTAATTTGCTATTCGTATTTTTAACGATACAGTGTATATATGAACGATATTTGATGTTTTATACATAAAGCAACCTAAATTTTCGTAAGATAAATTATTGATGAGCGTTTGAAAGCGATTCTTCATTATAATGTAGCAGTCGTTATGTAAAATTCTCTTTTTACTATCCAGCAGGATCCTAACGCGTTCATACGGATACTTTGTATTTTATTTAAAAAGAAACTACAAAAATATGTTTGTATAGCTGGAATAATAACATCCATTAGCGTGCCATATAGAGTTTTTAGAAACTATATTCGGTTACTGGTTTTGTGTATTTCGGCTGCATTGTTTTGAATAATTTTTAGAACAATAAAACTCGTTTAAAAAAAACAAACCAATGTTAGATAAGGGTACTCTGTGATAACATATACTTGTTTTTTTTTGTAATTAAAAAGTTACTTTACGCGTGCAATTTTTCGATTTGGAAAAATTACCAAAAATTTTAGAAAATAGCCAACCAATAAATTTTATATCATATTCTTTTTCAAAAAAATAAGAAAAAAAATGTTTGCTTAACAAGGGTCTGAAAATGTTTTTTTTTTGGACACGAAGCATTTTACACCGTGTATAAAAATAACATTAAACGAAATACTATTATTGTTTTTACAGAAGTTATAAAAGCAAAATAAACATAGGATTAGAAGTCCTTATTTGTAATTTAAAGCAGTTTTACTGCAGGACCCATATCCCTTATTTTCAACTTAAGGTATCATAAATAACACCCAAAATTTATAAAAAAAAATGGTTTTCGAAAACGTATCAACAAAAAACTTAAATTTAAAACTGCGTATTAACAAAGATAGTTCGTTTTTCTTATTTATTGTTATTTGATTACAAAATTATAAATTAATAAATAGAACTTTATTATAGACATGTTCAGAAAATATTTTTCCAAATGGCGCTAAAGTCCTGTTTTAAGTATATTTTGATTTTATTCCCATAACTTCTATAAACACATTTATGGTGCAAAAAATGAAGTAAGTGGAAGCTAGAAAAGTTATGTGTTATCTAGCAACGAATTATGTTTCACTTTACTGCTGAGGAAGGCAACAAGATTTGCCGAAACGTCGACAAAGCATATTAATATTCCATCAGTCTCAGCTTCGAAAAATATACATTATTCTGTATCGACTACAGCTACAATTTACCCAGCCCTGACTCGTAAATTCACGTAAAAATATGTCAACTTTTGTATAAAGCAACTTACTATTATCTGAAGTTCGAGAAAGAGGCATATTTTTCGTTCTGGTCTGCTGTCTAACTGCAACAAAGAAAACAATACAGAAATATGTATAGTGTTTTCAACTCAGCAACTTGTGCCATGAATTTCTGCGTAAATTACCCTAATCTAAATTAGAGGTACTAATAGTGAAATTGTATTTTATAAAATCACAACGACTTAACTGAATCAAATAGTCAAACCGGCTGTCAAGGCGTATACATTTTAAAGGTTCTAAAAAACGATACGTTTCCAACGTCAATATTAGAAAATATGAAATACAGGGGTTTAATAATAAAAAGTATTGAACTGCATGGTGATAAAGACAGGCATGTATATTTGCTTCCACAAAAGAAAGAACTAGTTCTACGATATCGTATTGGCTTTTTTTTTCAAACTTAAAAAGTGAAAATAATTGCGGTTAATACCTATTTAACTCTGTAGGATCGTGTTTGATATCAACGTCATTTTCGTGTATTTTGGCCAATCTCAACTTTTTAATTTGTATCATATTGTTACGAAGACAATATCCAAAATGCTACTAAGCAATAACTGACGTATCTAGACTTATGAATTGCGAAATACCATTGCAACATTCAATAGTGAACATGTTGTTTTTCAAAACTCCACATCGAACCTCATGAGCAATAATTTAAATAGTGGTTATGTTAATATGTTAATATAAATCATTTTCAACTGAGTAAAGGAAGTGACCTTACTGACTGCAACTTTAGTTTTCATTCAGAAACCTTAAATTATAAATGGCAAAAATCTGGCCAAAAAGTTATAACTCCGTTATGTTTTCCTGAAAGTTTAGGTTTACCTGAATAATAGCACAAACTTATGGTTACTTACAAAATACACACAAATAAAAAAATCAACTAATGTTGCATCAGTACTTCTCCAATATATCTTAAAGAACATGTATATATATATATATATATATATATATATATATATATATATATATATATATATGTAAATATATACATATATATATATATATATATATATATATATATATATATATATATATATATATATATATATATATTTATGTTGATTTTTACTCCTTCACGGACGGAAAAATACAATGTGTTTTCATTCCGGGTGTACATCCGTTCACTATTGTCGTTCTGAAAAGAACAGTTTCTTTCTCGCGTCCGAATAGAGACTATATATATATATATATATATATATATATATATATATATATATATATATATATATACATATATTTATGCAAAGCGCAGATGATTTAGATGCTTTCCGTACACTTTGATGCGATTTCACTTTCAGTTGAGCTCTTTGAGTGCCAGGGTGAACAGTTTGGGTGAGATACTGTCTCTCCGTTTGACTCCTTTCGCAACCACTATTTTATCGGATTTTTTCTCTCAGTATTAGTTAAAACGTTGCATTTTTATATATGTTCTGTAATATTGTTTCAACTGTTACTTAGTGCATTCAGCATGGCGCAGGTTTCTGTAGAGTCGAATGCCTTTTCATAGTCTACAAAGACCATCCAAATTGTAAACTTTTGTTCATTTGACTTATCTACAAGCATTCATATTACTTGTAGATGTTCCAATGTACTGTCTTTCCTGAAATCGGCCTGCTCTCGGGGCTGGTAGGCATCGAACTTTGCATTGCAACGAGCATTTTGGTTATTATTTTCCTAAACAGATTGTAACCTAGAGAGAGGAGACTTTTTGTTCTGTAATTATCCAGCTTCGTTTTGTGCTCTTTTTTAAAGATCCGAAATACCAAAGCATTTTACTAGTCCTTGGGGATGTTACATTCTTGAAGACATTTGTTACGTAATGTTTCTAGCATTTGCAAAACGCGGTCTCCTGTTTTTTGCAACATTTCTCTCAGGGTTCCATCTTCACTCGCTGCCTTTCCTTTTGGCACTTCTTTTAGATTATTTGATATATATTTCTTTGTGATTTCAGGCAACTCTTCGGAACCCACGTTAAGCACTTTTATTCTCCGAGCTTCGCTTTTGTTACGTGGTAGCATAATTTTTGATTCGTAAAGAGATCCATAATATTTTTCCGCTATCCTTTTTAGTTCATCTTTGACTGTTATTTCATTGTATTCGTCATCTTCTAGCGTTGTTATTTAGAGTCTTCCTTCTTTGATTGTTCTTTGCAGTTGCTTTAGGCTTTTTCAGTTTTCTGATGTTTCTTTGAATTTCTGGTTTTCTTTTTCTCTTTTATCTTTTCTGATCTATGACCAGGAGAATAATCGATTGAATAATAATTTATCTGCCTAGCTTGGAATTCTGCTACAGCACTACTTTTGACCTCTAGTACAAAATAAATCTTTCATATACTTATATAAAACAGCGACGTAATAAAATGCGTTATGAGTTATGAGTACTGAAATGTTTAGCTTCAGTAAGCATGTTAAATTATCAAAAAAAAATACGAGTTACAAAACGTTGCGGCTGATTGAAACGTATCTTTGTAAAAAGTATGCTATGCATTTTTTATCATTACATTTTACTTTTTCTCTTTTCTTGGAGTAACGATTTTAACCCTCTATTTAGTTACAAACAATGTTTTTTCTGTAATCTAAAACGATATCCAAAACTTTAGTTAAGCAAGCATCTTTTGAGTTTTACGACTGAGCATTGTTTTTGGGATGCGGTGTTAAACATTAAAAGCGTATTACTATGCAAATTGGGCGTCTTGGCCTAAAAAGTACTCAAGTTTTTAAGAAGGAAAGTTTTGCCTAAACGTTGAATAATTTAGTAATTTTCATATTTTTTCAGAGAGCAATCTGACGATCTCAGACTGGTTATTTATTCGTGAGTAATCCAATTTAAAACGAATAACCATGGTCGTGAGTTTTTAGATATACATTAGTATTATTACAAAAATAGTTATTTGTATATTAGGAAAGAAAAGTGATACATCCCGCTCAAAGCGAGAAAGTAGGGGACCTCATCATCTCTTTTAGCATGTTTTATTGGCTAAAACACTAAATGTCTAACGAAGACTATAGACAACGATTATGATATTTTATTAATCCGTCAAAGTCGATATATTAATTTGACATGAAATTAATTTACGTCGAAAGCTTACGTTCAAAATTAATATGGAATATTTGTGTGAAATAAATTAGTGATCTGTCGTATAGTTATTAGGGCTAGGCGAGCGTTTTGCTAATTGTCTTTCGCTGAGCGGCAAAGTAAAACTCCTGTGCAAAGTGCCATTTTGCGTACCCTTTTGTAGGAGCTTATTTTGCAAGTGGTTGCAAGAAAACATATTGCTATTTATGCAACAGACTAAGCATTTTTTTTAAGTACTTTGACATCTAAAAG
The DNA here is from genome assembly GCA_030620095.1 of Kuschelorhynchus macadamiae. NCBI lineage: Eukaryota > Metazoa > Arthropoda > Insecta > Coleoptera > Curculionidae > Kuschelorhynchus > Kuschelorhynchus macadamiae. The sequence continues at coordinate 57,288 of JAUTXW010000284.1, forward strand.
AGGGTTTCATCAGAAGAGCAACCCTTCCAAGGACTTTTGAAGAGGCACAACTGTAAGTTCTTGATTTAATTTTCCGTATTTATTTTCCACCTTTAACTATTTTTCATGCCAAGGCAGATTATAGAAAATATTGCTTATTGTATGGAGGGATAAAACAGTATTAATACGCATGTAGTTATTTAATCATAATTTTATTAAACTTGTAATATATTTTATATCTTTCAATTTGGGTTTGGTCACGGGAAAAGTTTTCGTTTATCTCTTTTTTAAACAGTATCCAAAACTTTCCTCTTAATAAAACTTCATTATAATATTACCTAGAAAAATATTGTATGTATATATTACCAACTAACTGTCAACACTCTCTGATAACTGTATTCGTATTCGGTACGAAGAAAATTAAAAGATAAAATCCGTTTATTAGTTTTTTTATAAATTAAAGGGCATTTTTGACAACACGTCTGTTTCATTTATGTCTGTAACGATTAATCCACTTAAAGAAATTTAATCTATTTAAATCGTTAAGTAGCATAGATTAATAAACCATAATCAAGTAACTTTTATACTTCAACATACTATTTTAAAGAATATATTGGAATATATTATTTTCTACAAGCTTTGTTTTAATAGTGCGTACAAAATGTAATACATCATTTAATATTTTCCTCGATAAGAACATATACCCCCGTATTCACTAAAAAGGTTTAAGAATTAGACCAGGTCTAGTTGGCCTGGTACTTATAACTCTTAGTTCGCCACATATGTTTGGCTTTTATTACTGTCATTTTGTAAATTTGACATGTAGAAAAATTATTTGTTCAATTGTTAAAAATGTCATCTTAAACCTATAACTGTCTAGTTAGAGTTAAATTTTAACCTCGTTAGTGAATACGGGGGATAATATTCCAGAAAATGGACTATTTGAGTAATTAGACAGCTATTTTGCTTTGTCATGTAATATATTTAGAAAATATAAAACAAATAATCTGCATCCATTAACAACGCAAAATTAAACAAAGGAGTCTGTGATCGTTTAACCAGGTTAATACTCACCTGAATGTCGGTATAAGACTTTTTTTGTAAAATACATCTAATGTAAAAATATCGGAGTACGAGGAAGCAAGACAGTCAGTTGAAGGGTCAGTTCACAATTCGGTAATAAGATGTAGTGTACAGATTATCACATAACTCAAAATTTGAGTAGTACAGTGTGGTAGAATAGCTCAAGCTGAAACTACTTGGTAATACTTAATTTTGTTCTTTTTCACATTATGCATTTTCATTTAGGATAACCGATTAGTATGAAGAGCTCCCAGGTCTTATATGAATAGCCGTGACTGAGTCCCGGCCATTACATGGTGGAGTACGTCGTTTTCCCAGTTCCAACGACAATATTTCACCAGTTCATTTCTATATTACACTTGAATTTTTTAAACAATTTAAAGTCGATTGGATAAGCATCGTTTGATACTGATATTTCAAAAAAATTATAAGGCTGCTACATTGTTTTATTTTATTTAATTTTTGTCCAAACGATTCCGTCTTATCCATACATACTGACAAACGAACGAGAATGGGAAACCATGTTATTCAATATCAGAAAACTTTAAAATGCAAAAAATTGTGCAGGGCGATCTTTTACGATTAAAATACTATACTGTATTTTTCCCAAAAAATACAAACAAAGGAATATTAAAAGTACGCAATAAGAAAATGGCTCGGTTAATCCATGAATATTTGCTTAAACAATAATATTATGTTGCTTGTTGTTGTTTGTGTAACTTTGTTTTATTTTACTTTTCTTCCTTTTTTTGTTCATTAATTTCGGAACAAATCAATTAATAATTAATTTTCAATTTTTTTTCTAAATTATTTCCTTTCGTATTCAAATACACAATTGCAACCCTGTAATTCGTCAAGAATACGCAAGAAACTCTCTGGCTCACGCAGGTCAGGATGCATTTGAGAACAGTACTGTACAAACCACATGTGATATCGGAACTCGTTCGCTTAGCCGGCCGGCACAGATTTTCGGATCGGTTTCTTGAGAAAACTGGAAAGGTGGCAATATTAATGTAGTGTGATGGTCTTTTAGGGTGAATTGAGTAACCCAACTACAGAAACTAGTCGATTCTACTGTGATAGGTAAGCGATTGTGTTTCCTTTCATCAATTATTTACCATTGTTTTATTGTTTTAAAGTTACCCAATACAATCCTCTATATATCGAATTTTCATATTTCCTGCATCATTTTGGGCCTTCTTCACCGGATGGAGATCAAATTAAATATTTAATAACTTAAATTGCTTTGAAACAAGATTCGTTGGTAACCATTTTCTTAATTCCGATCTTTTATTTGCTGCTTGCATGCTTGTGTATCTAACCTGTCGTCTTCGGTCAGACCAGCGAGCTACATTCGTTCCGATTCACATCGATTCGCCGTCGCGACGTCAGTCTGACGCCCGGCGCCAGTCTATTGCTATTTTTTTTAATCTCGCGGTACCGCATTTAACAAATAAATATTTTCATCCATTTAAATTCAGAAATAACTTATTCTCGTTCTCCTTTAAATAAACGAAATACTCATATGAACATATTTTGCGAGCTTTAATTATTTTAATAAATAATACAATTTATTTATTCTACTTTGCCATCATATAATATTAATGTGACAAGTACCATTCGCTTACCTTTGTACTATTGTTTTGCGGCATCACTACCTCTGATTTTTTTTTATTTTGTTTGTATTAAATCACAAATAAAATAGCATATAATTTTGTGTAGGTATAATTGTTGTTTTATATATTGACCATTAGCAGGCATATGTTAAAATAACATCATTTATTGAAATAACAAATAAAATATATTTTGATATTTTTAACGCATTTCTGATTTTAGTTTTTTTCTTGTTCTGCTGAACATCTTAAAAAATGTCAGATAAATTAACAAAATCGAATTTAAAACGAACTATCGCACTCAAGCGGTTGGAAGAAGCACACGAAATTGGGCTGAAAGCCGTTTCTGATGACTCTTTAAAATCTAATTTTTTAGTGAGGGCAGATTCTGTTGATAGTACTTTTAATGAATTTCAAACAGCTAATAATACTGTCATATCTTTAATTGACGACAGTGATTTTGCAAAATATGATGAAATGAGACAAGCTGCAGACAAAGCTTATTATAGCATAAAATCTTTGAAATATGATTTTCTCTTAAGTAGTCAAGCATCTCTATCTGCTAATACCTCAGCTAGTTCCACTTTCGCTGCTCACACAAAAATGGCAGTAAACCCTCCCAAGCTTAATTTGCCCACTTTTAATGGCAATTACAAAAATTGGCCTAGTTTTTTTGACTTATATAACAGTCTTATTCATGATAATCTTGACTTATCGAACATTCAAAAATTTCAATACTTGCTGACGTCATTAGACAAGGAACCCTTAAGTTTAGTTAAGGGCATCCCCCTTACAGAAGTTAACTATTCTGTAGCCTATGATATGCTGATAAAATGTTATCAAAATAAACGTATTCTAGCTACACAATATTATAATGAGCTTTTTCGTGCTCCGTCTGTTCAAAAAGCTTCCTCAAAGGAACTTAGACAAATTTTAAATATTTTTTCTGAGAACATAGCGGCCTTTAGAGCCGTAAATTTCCCAGTCGAACATTGGTGTTTTTTATTGTTTAATCTGTTGATAAATAAACTGGATTCAAAAACTAGAACTGACTTTGAGCTCGAACATGGTTTTAATCAAAACCTTCCGACTTTTAGGCAATTAATTTCATTTTTCGGAGTCGGTTCATTATTCTTTGAAAAGTGCGGAAATCCCAAAAGGTAATAAAAAATCGTTTCTCAATTTAATGCTTGACCCCGATGTTGATAATAGGAGTTACAAAAAATATTTTTATGCTCGGCTTCTTACGCATTATATAAGTGTTCTGTATTTTGGCTAAATCGCCGCACGACAGATTTTCATTGGTCAAACAGCACAAATTATGCATCAACTGTTTAGTATCTCCTCATTCTCTTAAAAATTGTGGGTCTTCTCACAAATGCAGTATGTACAAATCGCCACATCATACCACTTTGCACTATGGTAAAACGTCTTCTACAATCCCTTCAGTCCAAGGAGAGCCCTCTCAAAGAGATACTTTTCAAGGAACTCCTATGCCCCACATTTCTAGTTCTGAACCCATTGTTAATCCTGCCGAACCAATTACCAATACTCATTGTATTGCGAACCAATTTTCTGCATCAAAACATGCTATTCTTTTGTCTACGTGTGAAGTAAATATTAAGGATATTCGAGGTAATTTTCAGAAAATTCGTGTACTTCTGGATACCGGGTACATGGCAAATTTTATTTCCGAGTCTTGCGTACGGCGACTTGGTCTTAAACGTGAGTTTTTTTGTCCCTGTTGAAGGTTTAAATGGAATATCTACTTGCACAAAAAGTGGTTCTACACAGTGTACAATAAAACCTCATGGTCAACCAAATCCCTTGATTTCGTTTGAAGCTATTATCATACCAAAGGTCTGTTCTAACCAGCCTAAGATTCCTATTAATCCTGATAAAATTGAACTCATTAAATACTTGAAGCTTGCTGGTAATAATTTTCACACGCCGGGTTCTATCGACATGCTTATTGGTGCTGAGCTCGTACCTCTTGTATTAAGATTTGGTCGTATTGTTGGAAGTACTGATCAGCCTGTTGCTTTAGAGACAATCTTTGGTTATGTGTTGCAAGGAAAAACCAATGTTTCTTGCGAAGCTTCAAACTCTCTTTTGAGTTGCCACATCTCAGTGGAGGATAATCTTGATATTTTATTACGTAAATTTTGAGAAATTGAGCACCTTCCTAAACAATCGTTTTTCTCCCCTGAAGAAAAACAATGTGAGAAGATTTATAAAACACTGACTTTTAGGGATACTTCCGGACGATTTTCGGTACCATTACCATTTCGTCAATCAAACCCCAAATTTATTGACACTCTTAAGCTTATCGCCGTTTCGGCATGCTTGAAAATCGTTTTTTCAAAAACCCCGACTTGCATACAAAATATGTAAACTTTATGCAAGATTACTTAGATAAAGGTCATATGTCTTTGGTTCTCCAAGACGATTATAAATCTTTATCGGGTTACTATATCGCTCACCATGCCTTCAAACAGGAGGCATTTGACTCTAAAATTAGAGTTGTGTTCGACGCAAGCTTACGTGACATTAACGGCGTTAGCCTTAATGACACTCTTTTTGTAGTTCCTAAATTGCAACAGGATATTTCTACGCTTCTTTTAAAATTTCGATTTTTCGCCTACGTCTTTGTTTGTGATATAAAACAAATGTACAGACAAATTTCTGTTCATCCTGAATTTTGGAACTACCAAAGAATTTTATGGGGTTTCAAACCGAGCGATCTTCTTTAGGAATATTTCTTACGTACTGTGGTTATGGAATTAATTCTTCACCATACTTGGCCTTAAGGACTTTAAAAGAACTTGCGGCGCAGGAAGAAACTTCTTTCCCTAAAGCTGCTCAGGCTATTCGCAGTCAATTCTATATTGATGATGAATTATTAGGAAGTGATTGTTTGGAGTCAGCTTTAGCACTTTAATCTGACGTCATTGAGGTTAAGAAAAGGGGAGGTTTTGAAATCACCCTGCTCTCTTGGCCTCTATTCCATCTTCTAATGTTCAAAGTTCGTGTTCGTTTGATAAAGAGGAATCATCATTTATTAAGGTACTTGGTCTCAAATGGAATACGAATTCAGATGCCTTTTCATATTCTTACACCCCTATCGACAGTCTTTGTAGAAAAAGAAATATGTTATCGGAGATTAGTCGAATCTTCGACCCCCTTAGCTTTATTGCTTCTTGCCTTCTACTTGCCAAACTTCTTTTGCAGCGTTTGTGGGAATCCAAAGTTTCATGGGATGAACCCCCCTCTAAGGCTATTTCAGATATTTGGGACACCTTTAAAGCCGAAATGTCTCATTTTGGTATTATAAAAATTCCTCGGTACGTCGGGTCTAATTCAGTATTTCGAATTGAATTACACGGCTTTGGCGATGCGTCACAGAACGGATATCCTGCTGTTTGCGTGTGGAGGAAACATCTGGAACAGTAAAAACCTTTCTTATTTGCCCAAAATGTCGAGTAGCGCCATTAAAAACGCAGTCCATTGCTAGGCATGGCAGCCATTTTGTTGGTGGATCTAGCAATTTTAGTTAAGGAAAGTTATGCTGATCTTATTATTTTTGACGATCTATACTTGTGGTCAGATTCTATGGTCACACTCACCTGGTTGTCTTCTTCCCCGCACAAGTGGAAAACCTTTGTAGCTAATAGGGTTAACCATATTCAAGAGCTCGTACCCGTTTCTTCTTGGCATTTCGTCCCGACAGCGTTGAACCCTGCTGATTGTGCTAGTCGAAGTCTTACCCCTGCACAACTTTTAAACACAGAAATATGGTGGTCTGGTCCCGAGTTTCTTTCACAAGCAAAGGATTTCTAGCCAACACAGCCTAATTTTTATTCCCCAACCGATCCTGATATATCTAAGGAAGACAACACTGTGGTCTTATCCAACTTTATATCTCCCCCAAACTTTATTTCTTTTTTGTTAGAGACATTTTCTAGTTGGCTGAAAATTCTAAGGATAGTTTCTTATATTTTCCGCTTTATTTCAAATATAAAATTAAAGACAAACCTTCAAGGTGGTTTAAGTTCTCATGAAATTGACTCTACACTTAAAATTATCGGAAAGCACGTCCAACAAGAGACGTTTTCAGATATTATTTTAAAAATAAAGCAAAATTCCTTGCTGCCTAAACCTTTAAGAAAACTTGCTCCTTTTATCGACGCTGACGGTTTACTAAGAGTTGGTGGTAGACTCAGAAAATCTCAATTTTCATATGATGTCAAACATCCAATTTTACTGCCTAAGTCCCATAGGCTTACTGAGTTAATAATTGAATTTATTCATAACACATATCTGCATCCTGGGCTTAAAACGATGCAATATTTATTACTTCAACAATTTTGGATTCTCTCGCCTCGGAGTGCCATCTATAAATGCCTCTTAAAGTGCATTAAATGTTTCCGATGTAAGCCCAAGTCATACAATTCCTTTATGTCCGATTTGCCAGCTCTCAGGGTTTCTCAAATCAAAGCATTTTCTTCTGTCTGTGTAGATTTTGCTGGTCCCTTTTCTCTTTTAATGGCCAAACATAGGGGTGCAAAAACTTATAAGGGTTATATCTGTGTATTTGTTTGTACAACTACTAAGGCAATACATTTAGAGGCCACTTCCGATCTCAGCGCCGAATCTTTTTTGGCTGCTTTCAGGCGCTTCGTTGCCAGACGAGGTAATTGCATAACTATAACAAGTGATCAAGGCACAAACTTTAAAGGAGCCTACAATATGAAGGTCATTTCTTAGTTCTCGAGCCTTTAAACAGCTCTATTCCAGTTCCTGATCTTAGTCATTTAAACCTGAGCCGGTTAAATCGTTGGCAATTCATTCAGCGAATCCAGAGTGATTTCTGGAAACGCTGGTCCACCGAATACATTAATTCTCTTCAGGAAAGGTCCAAATGGACAGTGCCGTCACCTCCAGTTAAGGAAGGCGCTCTTGTTCTCATTAAAAATGAACAAACCACTCCTTTCCACTGGGAGTTAGGTAGGGTAGTTAAATTGCACCCTGGACAGGACAAGGTAGCTCGCGTTGTAACCCTGAAGACGGCTCGCGGAATTTTACACAGGCCTGTTCTCAAGATATGTCCGTTACCAGGCAACTAATTTTTAAGTTTGTACTTTTTTTCTTTTAAATATTTACTTTTGAAATTAGGTTTAATGTTTTATTTTATTTTTAAGTTTAAAAACATTCGTTTTGGTTGGGTGAATGTTTGTGTAACTTTGTTTTATTTTACTTTTCTTCTTTTTTTTGTTCAATAATTTCAGAACAAATCCACTTATAATTAATTTTCAATTTTTTTTCTAAATTATTTCATTTCGTATTCAAATACACAATCGCAACCCTGTGATTCGTCAAGAATATGCAAGAAACTCCCTGGCTCACGCAGGTCAGGATGCATTTGATGACAGTACTGTACAAACCAGGCACAGATTTTCGGATCGGTTTCCCGAGAAAACTGGAAAGGTGGCAATATTAATGTAGTGTGATAGTCTTTTAGGGTGAATTGAGTAACCCAACTACAGAAACTAGTCGATTCTACTGTGATAGGTAAGCGATTGTGTTTCCTCTCATCAATTATTTAATTTTGCTACTTACCATTGTTTTATTGTTTTAAAGTTAGCCAATACAGTCCTCTATATATCGAATTTTCATATTTCCTGCATCAGTAGTAATATTATATATATTCACTTATTTTTTGTTAGTATTACCTATATCTTTTGGTTAAATATTATACTGATACGTATTTTCTTACAAACTGAATCGGTTTGACCAATAATCTGTTATTACTAAATCATTGTTTTAGTTGGTGTTCTTTACTTACTGTTAATGTTTGAGTTGATCTAACCAATAGTGCGATATAAATTATCTTAGTAAATTAATAATGCCATAAAATTAAACAAAATCAAAAATAAACCTTTGAATACTCGCAATATTCAACTTGGGGATTTTTATGGCAATTTCCAACATTAAATTTAAATAAGTTTTGAATTAAATGATAAATATTGGATTCAAGTTTAAAATTTTATACAATATGACTATTCTCATTAAAAAATATAAAATTTCCTCTATAGGCTGAAGTGCTTTAATTGGCTATAAAGCTTTATTCTCTATTACCATGCCAGAAGGTAAAGCTCATATCGCTAGAAGGTACATGTTTTTTAAAACTGTTTGAGATCTTAATTATGATAACAGAATAATAGCAAATGAAATTGCGGAAATTATTCTGCTTGACAATTTACGTAATATTTTTATGTTTGCAATTTAATTTACATTTTTTGTTGGAAATCGTTATAACGGTTTGTGAAAAGGCAGCCAAGAGCTTTTGTTTCCTTCAATCTGTTTTATAACCTGATTCAGTATATCAAAATTAAATTTTTCTTTGTATTCTATAAATTCACTTGTATTCAATATATTATTAGATTAAATAACCGTTATATATTTTAGTTTAAAAAGATTATCGCAATCTATCCACCCGCTACGCACGAAAAATCTTATCATATATTTCAGGTTTCGCAAGTGTATGTTAAAAATATGTACTCCAAACGTCGAAAAACTACATAGAAAAGTGTTGTGAATTAAAAAAATTACTCAACTTATTGAAGGAAATAGTACCAACCTTTTACCATTTCATCTTTATGTCATACTTGATTTTTGTGAAAAATTGTAACCAATCAAATAGGTAGCTTTTTCAGATTAAGTCGTCAAATACTTTATAAAGCCGTCATTTGTTTCGTCATCAAATTCTTACCAAAGTTTTACGAGTTCTTCTTTATGTCGTACTTGGTTTTAGTGCTACACTTCAAGTCAATTTAGTAAATAGTTCATACTTATTTCCTAAACATTTTATTAAGCTCCGGTGTTGTTCCTTCAAGTTTTACCAAAATATTAGGGTGCCATTCCTACATGACCATTGAAGTTACATGGTTGTACTTGAAATATCTCAATAAATCAAAATATGCAAAAATATTTTAAAAATCAAAAGTCATTACCGAAAATTCGGAAATAGGAAAAGTGATGCAACACTGTCATGACAAAAAATGTTTAAAAGGCTTATTTAACCAATCAAAATAACCAAACAGAAGAGGTACTGTTTATAAAGAATTGTATAAAAGTATGAATAAAAAATGTAGAGACACAGTTTACTTAGAGAACGGCTTACAGTAATTGTATTAATTCCTTTCAGAATAAACAAAAGGATATTTGGAAAGTAGTAAATTATGAAAGAATTATTTTAAAGTGGTAAAAGTAGTGTCCTTACTTAGGAAGGGTGATATAGAGTCATTGGAAACTTACAGACCTATTTTAATTTTATTATTGTTTGGCAAAGTATCTGTATTACGCGACTATTTTCAAAATAATCGTTTGTTTAAGCGATCCCAGTTTGGGTTTCTTAAGGATCGCTGCAGTGTTCAAGCGGTAAATAAAATTGTAGATGCTATTGTCAAGGGACCTGAGGAAGAAACGCATGTTGGGCTTACCATGTGTGACCTCTGTCTTAGTTCTAAAACTTGACCGGTACGGTGTACGGTATTACATTGGATTTAATGATATCTTTTTCATCGGAAGTGGTGTGCCACAAGGGTCTGTTCAGGGGCTTTTACTTTGTATTATTTACGTTAACGAACTGTATCATTATTTATTTTATTTATTTTATCTAACGCAAAGCGAGATGAGGGAGATTCGAGATTGTTCCGGGATCTGGTTCATACAAAATTATCTAAAACTTAATGATAACAAAACTCAGGAATTGGTTTTATCAAATAATCGTGAATATATTCGTGGGTCTTCAGTACAATTGCTGGGGATACATTTGGGTGACTTCCTAAACCGCAATTCGCATGTGTCGTCCTTGCAAAATAAATTGTGTTCCTCGATTTTTGCTATTAGACAACTTAGTAGAAGCAACGATTCAAATACACTTCTGTCTACATATTTTCACTTTTCCACTCAAGTATTTCTTATAGTGTCCACCTCTGAGAGGTTCATCTGTTGCAACGAAGATTTCCAGGCTACAAAAAACATATTCGTATTATCTCAGGAGTTGAAATTAAGATTTACTGCAAATCTCATTTTATCAGATTGCAAGTTTACCTTTGCCTTGATTCTTATTTACTATCAACTTTTAAAGATTTATAAAAATTTTGGCTGTTCGAATACGAATTCAAATTTTCACTCTTATAACGCTCGATCTACTAATTTGATAAGTTCCCCTAATTTTAGATTTAAAAAAAATCAGTAAAAAATACATTAAAATTGTATATAAAATATTGCTAAACTTCTTAAAATCTCTCTATCTTTCAAGTTTTAAGTCTAAGATCAAGAAGCACTTACTCCAAAACTTATTTTATTTCGAGTCAGAATATATGGTTGCTCCCATTTCAGTAAAGCAGAAAATAATCTTCGAGCTTAAAAAATGAATCCCAATTTCTTATCGTGTGCTGTAGAAATTGACGTAATGCAATTGTACTGGCAGAAAATGCAAATTAACCTGAAGGAAAATTTGATTCCAATAAATTGATTATTCATTTGAACTATGTGAGTATTGTGAGAAATTAAACATGATTTTGTTTTAGTAGAATTAAATTGAACAAGGCTCTTCGTTTCCCACTTTATGGTTTTACGGAGGTCCTCGTTTAAATATAAAGTCGTTACTTCGCCCCTCTCGTCCATTTCCGTCTTCTTAATTGATTTGAAAAATTATATGTTACAAAGGGTGTACTGTCCTCAGCGTAGCGTAGATCTGCCAGTAGAAGAAAGCAGGTCAAAACAAATAATAGGATAGGTAGCCACACAGACCCTGCGCAATATCTACTTTCATTTTGAAAAAGGCAGACATATGAGCATATTCATATAAAAAATATTATAAATGTATAGCTAATAAAAACTCTGAACACAATTAAATAAGCTATAAATTATTTTGACAGGTTTTTTTCAGCTCACCTAATTATTTAATTCAGACCAACCAATAATCCGCTCTATGTAAATTAGCGAATTTCCTGATTGCTACTTAGCGATGCATCGCCTGTCGAAATTACAATATTTGATGACCCAGGTCAATACATATATCCGATCAAGACACGCGAAGGCCCATTGTTTGTCAAAGTGTTTACCATTAATATCACCTCAAGTCCTTCACGCCAATCGGACGTTCAGTCATAATAATAGAACATAATGAACCATTGTTTCAGGGCCATCCTGTTGCAGACCAAACAAAAGCTAGACGAAGCCATCCAGAGCTACCAGAGAGCAATCCATTTCCGACCGTCACTCGCACGTAAGTATAAGTTATGTTTGCCTAGCATGTAAGATTTAATTTAGATATGATTGTGTATACAGCTTGTTTCGACATGTACAGTAAATTGGATTCCATTGGATATACGTCACAGCCACTAAAAGTAATATTAAAATTAATGAATTATGATCTTTTTACAGGATGGTTTAGTTAGTTAATTCTTTTAAATAGCGGTATTTTGTTTTTTACTCCCATTTGATCAAATAGTATATCTTTTATTTATTTTTGTGGGTACCAAATTTTTTAGGACTGGAATCAATTAAGAAATCATGGTTTTCGGGTTTAGATCAGGTCTAATTTAAAATAGTTTCTCAAGTTTCGCTAGCGTTACACTGCACGAAATCAGAACACTGAATGGGATCCGGTGCCACTTTTAAACGTACTTTATTTTAAACTGGATATAACAGAAACTGTAACTTGTATTATAGTGTGTTATTTGCTTATATGCTAAACCTTAAGATATTTCTTCTAACGCTAAGGAAACATTGGCCTGAAGTTAGGCCAATAAAAATAACAATAAAGACTTAAAATATTTAAATCTATGGTAATGGATTTATTCTGGCGGAGTCTTTCTTGAAGCGCTATGCTGGCGGGGTCTAGCTTAGGGTTTTCTTGCAGAGCTTTGTATTAAAGATATTCCTCAGTGCGCCCTGTGATAGCTGATGATCCTGGGTATCAGCGCCCTCATCTGAGCGTCTTCCTGCAGGACTCTCGCCACCGCAAAGGTGAGAGGACGTGTCGGGCTGTTCGCTTCATTTGGATACGCTCTTTCTTTTTATCTTTTGTAACCGTCCCTTAGAGGATATTTTAACAGGTGGTTACTGTCTAGGTGATCTAGTACTCTGGGGTTCTTGTGGCAGGATAATTAGTTCCGACGCCTTGATTAGGTTGAAATTTAATTATTTTTTAAAAAGATTTTGCTTAGTTGATGTTAATGCCAGCAACTTATTGTGTATGTTCGCAAAGCGACAAACATGACCTTCAGGGTTTTCAGGTTATTTGGCATAGCTCATATTTTCCAGAAGAAATATAATTTCATTTTTTGAAATAATATTTGTTTAGTTCCTAATTATTCTTTATTTTGACCTGTATTAGAAATGTTTTTTATTTTATTTACCTTTTCGAATTTTTCTTCTTTAAACCAACGATTAACTATGAAGCGTCTTAGGCAGCGGGGAAATGAGCTTCGAATGCTCCCCGCACCGGCGCCGGCGATCCTAAACGTAGGGCAAAGAGAGTCCTCCAGGCTGCTCGTCTTCAAAGTCAAAAAGAGCTTATGGACTCTGATCGTCGCTTACGAAGCATGCCTAGGTCGCAAGTACTTCCAGTACTGACCACATCCTATTCCCATCCGGGAATTATATTACCAAAGAATTCGTGAGGCGGCGACTATTTGACGAACGCGAAGTTCTCTACTGAAGCGTCATACCACTCGGAGGGCCACATCGTGAAGAGGGTCGATGAGCTTACCGGAGTCCGATAACTGCGTGACCTCGCCTTCGAATTTATCTTGGTCGCCTTGTTTGTGGTTTGTTGCGGGGCTTCAAATTTAAAGGTCTCATAATAGATTTTTAAGTACCTTTAGGTACTTAACACCGAAGAGGCGGAGGAAACATACGTAACAAGTCATTGCCAGGGATTTGCTAGTAAACGTAAAGTTTATTGTTTCCTGGTTGTCATTTGTACAATTTTAACAGCTTGGTGTTAAGATCTAGTGACTGGTATTTTCACCGTTTCATTTTTGATTCTTGATTCGCCAATATCGCGTAAGTTAGAAAAGAGGTCTAAAGTTGATGACTTATAGGTTACTTGGATATAGCCATATTCTTGGTCGAAAGATATCTAAATTGTTGAAGATAATTTTAAAGAGTTTTTAGTGTGCTTTACAATATGTTCTTCTGAAGTAGGTTGTATCATTTACATATTTTTGCATTACATATTGGAATATCCCTAAATACTAGAATGGTGCTGAAATGGTTGATGGTAAAAAAATCAAAACTTAAATATCTATTTGTATGAGTTGGTTCCCTGTAGATGGTATAATATAGGACACCATTCTCTTTCTTTTGAACGTAAATATCAAGGAAGGCTATGGCTCTATCTGACTTAGTTTCCATTTTTTATATTAGATTGTGTTTAGTTATTTATGTTAGATTGTTGTTGGTTTAGAGAATCAAATTATATAGTTAAAATTCTGCTGGAAATGGAATTCTTAAATACCCTACATTTACGACAAGATTTTCACCCGTTTTTTTTGAGGTTTACGTTTCTATAATGTGAACCTTATTTTGTCACGAGTCGCTTCCTAAAATAAATTTCGGGAAAATCAAAGACATCCATTTTAAATAAATATAACGTCAAGAATTTGATTATTTTAAAGAAAAAAAATCAATGTAAAGTACAAATTATCACTCTTGTTTTTCATATGTTATCCTGGAAAAGACACAACAAAACCTCTTCTTGTAACCATGAAACTTTAAACAGCACGTACAATTTTCATATCCACAGTAACCTACCTTACTATTCTCCAGGTGATCGAGCAATATTTTTATAACAATGGATGCTTAGGATATGCGTGCGGAAACATTTTTTAGATGGGATGGGAATGAAATGCAAAAACGATATTCAAATCGTTCCTGTGATCGAAAAAATTGGGCTACGCAACAAAAAGCTTCCGATTGCCTTCAAGAAAAACATTTGTGTGCTTTATGGATGAACTTAGTTATAATTTCGATAGGCAGAATGTTTTGACGGAAGCGCTCGTTAATAGCATATCATTAATCACGTTTAATTTTCTGCTTCGGTTTTCACACCAGGGGTGAATTAACTCAAGTGAATGAAGTCGCATTTAACACGTTCTTTTTTTTTTAATAGCCGTTGATAAATTGCTTGATATACATTATAACAGCATTTTATTTCTGAACTACTGAGCCGCATAATTATTGCTTCTAGCATATTAAACAAGAAAATAAACAGGGTGTCAATTGAACTCCAACGCCAAATTTTACCATAAAATTAAAATTATTGTAATTTCGAAATATGAAAATCAATTTGTAAAAAATTAAAAGTAAAGCGCTTTTGCTTTACGTGTTACGTAGCGTACGAATAAAATAAAGCAGGATTTTCATGAAGAATTGTATGTAATCTGCTATTATTTCAAACCTAAATTTTTGTGGACAACTTTTCTAAAGAGTAAGTTACTTGCTCGGAAAATTTTCGAGATTTGCAAATATCTTGGCCAAATTTGATTATATAACATTTTTAATGTTTGCATACAATTTGAAATTAATCTAATAAGTGGTTTTTTTTTGGCTGATTTTTTGAATCTTTTAATAGGACACCATTTTATTTGTTATCTTGGATTTGTATTAAAATGATAACAGTTCATTCCTATATAACACTTCATTTTTGTGCAAAATTTGAAGTAAATTGGATAACTAGTTTTTTAAATAATAATGTTATTAACAATTCGGTAGGTTGGCATTTGGTTTCGCCATAATTACTATAATCCTATGGTGATCCATAAAGAGTCTTAATATTGTTTTAATGGGGTCTATGAGCTTCCAATTTGCGTACACAGGATTTGCTAAATACATATATTAAATTAGCCAACATGTTTTAAAGGAAAACACGAAATTTTGTAAAATGCTTACGTTTGTCAAAGGACAGAATTATCTTTGTTTAGCTGAACTCTCAAGTTTTACTATACACTATTGCGGTCGCCTGCTTATTTGTAAAAATATCTTCCGATTTCACATTGACTGTAATGCATAAAGTTTTCAATATTATAGATGGAACTACTTCAATGGCAAAAGCAATTTATCAAATCGTTTATCCTAACTTATGGTAATACATACTTTACACATATTGCCCGTCCATTCAAATTTAATAAATTAAGTACAGACTATGGACAAACCAAAATAAAAGCATTTCAGTTATTCAATAGGTACTGCATAATAAGGACACCAAATTATTGGCGGATATTACACAATAGAGATAAATAATATTGTTACCGGCAGAATAATTTGAAAGAAAACTTAAGTGTGCTTGACATAAAATTGGTCATATTGGCCACAAGAAACTTGATTTTTTAAAATAACTTCTAAGCCTCTAAAAACGTCTGAGCGGGCAATAACATTGATGATATAGTTAAATTTATGTGAGATATTTTTTGTTGTTAAAAATTATAAATGATGCACGAATCACGTGCTCTCAGAGCCCCTTTGTGGAAGTGCGCTAGCGCAAACTGCTATTTCCATCCAATCGCTGAGTTCAAAGTCAAATGGCTATACTGACTTTCTTTAGGACATTTATAAATGTACAAATAGATCATTAACGAACTCGCATTTCGAGACATGCGCAGACATATTTTGTGAGCCTTGCAACAGTTGGCTAGGTTAGTGCATGAAGACTTTATTGACGACCGTGTTATAGAACATACATCTAGGTAACCTAAATGTAAACTAAAAAACAAGTTCAACCCAAGCAACGACCAAATTTACTCGACAATTCGACTTTAAAATAGTGACGTAACCCTTTCTGAATACTATATTAAAATATGTATTAGGTTTGTAAGTTTAAGGTTACTAGTGAGTACATCTAATACTTCAATATTTTATTTCTCACTTTTTACCAATTTTTTACAAGTTGCATTTTTAACAATATTACAATTTGTAGTATATGTACAATCGTGTGCATATAAAAGACGTACATCGATTAAAGCCTATCGTAAATCAACCTTGTCAGTTTGAATATAATGATTGACAAAACTGTCAAACTAAAAATTATTTATTTTAAACACGCAGTTGCTTGCTCACAAAGAAGACAATGCACTTTTGCAGTATTGGGAAGATAATCCATTCGAAGTAGCCTGAAATGCTATTCTGCAAACACATTTTCCTGCATCAAGATCCACAGCAAGCCGCAGAATAAAAAAATCGAGATTAAAAAACTGTGCAGATGCCAAAAAGTGATCCTAGGAAAGAACACAATCAGGCAAGGGTTATTTTCGCTTTAAATAAAATGTTACGTGAAAATTGGAATAGTGTTGTTTTTACCGACGAAAAAGTATCCCAGTCGCATTCTAGTGGACAGATAAGAGTGTACAGGCCAAGGAACAAGGTTTAATGAAGAATAGATTTTCACAACTCAGAAAAAACAGGAAGATTTTCTGTAAATGTATGGGCATGGCTACGTTCTCGAGGCCTAGGATTATGCTGGATCATCAATAAAGATTTAATGCGATTACCTACAGGATCATATTGCAAAATATTATGCTGCCTAATGTATTACATAATTTTCCTAATCAAAATTTCATTTATCAACTCGATAACTGCCCGGTTTATAATGCGGCGATAATAACACAATGGATTAACCAAAATAATTTAGAAACTCTAGTGTGGCCGGCAAAGAGTTCCGACATAAATATATTAAACAAATATCTGGGGTCTAATGACAAGAAAATTATATACAGTGAACGTCCGACCTAGCAATAGACACGAGATGATTAAGTTCATCGGAGAAACATGGAATGAACTATCTAATAAACCCGACTTTATGAGAAAACTATACGCATCTATACCGAATAGACTTAAGAACATAATAGAAACCAATGGAGCTATGACGAAATATTAATATTATCCAAATATAGTATAAATATATGACTAATTGTTAGGATTGCATTTATTTATTCGTTTTTAATAAAGTTTTTAGACTAAACGTTGCTTTGAAAATCCTTTGTATAATTTAAAGTAATAAATAATATATTTTTTAAACTTTTTCTTAATATCTACATATTTTAAGAAACCTCTTAATAAAAAAAATGCGAAAGACGTAAAGTGTAGATTTTCTGAAGGTTATTACAAGTCCGTGTATTAGTTATTATGTCGTTATTTGAATAATATTAAACAAGGATTATGTGTACTACTTTTTTTTGAAATCTGGGACGTTATAGGCAGGTTTGCAACAAACAAATCTTGGATGACTTTTATATGCACACGACTGTACATTCAATTGTATACAACAAAAGTGACGAATAGAGAAGTAATCGACACTAATAAAATTAGATTTTATAATATATACTTAAGATAAATGAGATCTTGCCTCTAAACCACATTGTAAATAAAATAATTTAACTATTGATATCAGAGTTGTTTACTTATTTCATTTTTGTATACCCAGTGTCATTTAATATAAACATACATGTAAATTATAATGAGGATAGTCGGTTAATACCGATTTATTTATACCTAATCTTCATTATTGGTAAATGTCAAGTAAAATATTATATTTTGAGGTTGCACATTTTCATGGTCACCCTGTATACATAAAATTACATAACCGGAAAGCAAAAGAGATACCTGTTGGCAAATAGGGTTATATGTCATGTCTATTACACACCTCAATGCTTTAGTGTGAAGAGGGTTAAAAAAATGTAAATTTGATTATAAAACTCGCTACCGTTGTCGCCTTATACCTTAGTTTTTTTTTATATTGTTATTATTACAAAAAAGGGTGAACGGATTTCAAATCAAAAATATGTGGGACCACCAGATAAACATCCTTTAAAATTTAGCGTTTGAGTCATCAAAATCAAGCCATTTAGACAATATTCGCAAACAATAAAAAAAGTACATATAGGTCAGACTGAGAACCTCTTCATTTTTTGACGTCGTGTTTAGTTCAGTGGTTCATTTTTGAATATAAAAATAGTTTTTTTAGTGGTATCTTTACAGTGCCGTACATGAGATATGACGCGTACGCGAACCGAAATTTTTAAGAAATGTTCTTGCTGTCCCTATGCTTTCCTTATGGTTTATGGTTTATTTCAAACCACGTAGTGTTATATATATATATTATTAGGTGGTGTATAATACCGTAAAAACAAGTGTTATAAAACGGAAGAATCATCATTAATATAATAATACCCTGCAAGTAAATGTCTCAAATAATAATTTCCTTGTGAAGGTTTTTTTTATTCAATAATGATTTCTAAAAGCACTTGGGTTTTATGTTTAGGACGTTATCGTTACAATGGGGGTCAAAACTAAATTATGAAAGATCTAGGCATATATCAACATGTTTTGTTAATGCATCGCTAATGGTTGGTTTACTATTTTTGATATAATCTGCTTGTGTGTATAGTTAAGCAAATCGGTAATTTGTCGGCGTTTCTTACTTTTTAAGAAAACTATATCAGAATTCAATCAAACAGCTAAAACTATGTAAGGGATTGTTTTAGTAAATGTATAAGATGATAAATTATAAGCTAATTTATGAATAGTTTAAGTGAAACATTTTCGTGTTGTCATTTTACGTTTCTGGAGAAGTTATTTGGAAAATTGTAATGCTAGCTTATATTTAATATTGATTTTTGCATAAAACTATATAAAACACCAAAATGATTATTATTTCTCTCGTAAGAGAATATGAATCGTGGAAAAATTAACCCCTGGAATTAATTTGTTTTCGGTTTGATTTTTACTTTTAGCTTAAAACGGCTTTTATTTCGTATACTTTATCAGATAGCCAGTGGTGTACAAAGCATAAAAAACTATATAAAAATTGTGGGTCATGCGTACAAACATTTGATATTCTAAAACTATTTGCTGCTACTAATGCATATAATAATTAATTTTTAGGATTTAAATTTCACTTAAGTAGGCCGTGCTCAAATAAAAAAAAAGTGTTTATAATCCTTGCCCGCAGTCGTATTTTCTAATTATATTCGTAATTAATATTATCAGTGGGGTAACACTATTTTTTACTGTTGGATCTTCGTAGAGCAAAGAACTCTTAAGAAATATTTGTTTAAAAATCATATTAACGGAATTACAAAGTAAAACAAATTCGACGCAGGAAAAAGTTTTATCTTTTCTCGCAGTAAATATTTACTTTATTTTTAATTTCGAGACAAAATATTATAGTAGCTTAAAAGTAGATAAAATACCATTTTTATTAAAACTCTTAAAAAACTAATGATAAAGCAATTAAAAAACAAGCTGGTTGTAAAAGGCAGGCTACTTTATAATTAGAAAAAAACAAGTAGGTAGGACTACTAATAGAATCTAATTAAAACAACAGAAAAGTTTGTTTTAAAGAACTAACATACAATTTTGAATACGCCTATTATTAAATAATAGATTTATGATGATTTGCTGGTTACCGATATTTCAGACCGTACACAGAATCTTGACATTAGATTCTGTGCCAATAATTTACCTCTAGTATATTCTCTTAATTTAAAAAACATTCTGCGTGTTCTTTAATTGATTTTAACTTTCGCATATTTCCTCCTCATTTGCAACAAAGAACCATTTTTAATGTAGCTAGAGGAATCCGAGGTATTTTCAGGTTGAATCATTTTTTTAACATTAAATGTTTATTTGTAGTACACTTTTAAGTGATTTTTGTTGATTTTGAAAAGTTATGTTTTATACGGTAACCTAGGCATATTGGTAGATCTTGAAGCTTTACGTTATCCGGTAGTGGTGCATTTTCTGATCTGTAGAACTCGTGAAATTTCAGAAGAGCTTAGAAACTTTTAAGACAATCACCCTTTTTAATATTTCCCCGGATGGTTGAGATGCCGAGGTTTCTGAACTTGCTAGAGATCTCGCGGACTGTGAGTAATCTGCTGCTGAAAAGATAGGTGAAAGTTTTGATAAAGTATCTAAAAGTAGATGTTTTTGAGGTTGTTAACGTTAACGGGTTATCTAACGAAACTCTTCAAAATTGATTTTGGGTATTGTTATCTTCCTCCGCTTTACTTGCAGAGACAATCAAATCGGCCTTCACAAAAACGTGCCTATTGAAAAAGTATATTGTTCTAACTTTAAATCTATTTGCTGCAGACACCAATTTTAGAGATAGACAGAAAGAGAGAGAGAGAGAGAGAGAGAGAGAAAGAGAGAGAGGGAGAGAGAGAAAATATTATCTTCTACAGTTTTAATAAATAACGAATACATTGCCTCTTATAACACGGTTTTTGTCTATTCTCTTGGTTGTTTTTAAAGATCATGATATAAAACCTGGTATATTTAAAATGTCCATTTAACAATATGATAATATACAGGGTGTACCATTTAAAAAAATAGAAGTGATATAGTTTTTTCTAATTTTTAACGATTTTTAGAAATTTCTGATAATTTTAGAAGATAATAAAAGAGAAATTCTAATTTTAAAGTTTTTTTTTATATCTCCTATAGTTAAATCTGTAATGTAGATCTCAAATTATCGATGAGAGCCCCGTACAATGTGCATTCTTAGATTCGCGCGTTTAAAACTCGCCGTGTAAAGGACGCTAACGCGAAGGTGGCTCACGAAGTCTACTAAATTTTAAGCACTAAAAATATGCATACAAAGTGATATTTCGGCGGAATCCCGAAAGAAGGGATAAACCGAGACATAAACCAAGACGAAATAAGGCGTAAAATATTCGTCACAAAACCATCAATAAAAGCAGGTCTGAACTCATGAGAGTGCTGTTGGAATTGAGACATTCGGATTTCTTAATAACGCCAATTCATATCTACGGACTGCTCGAATCCCATCTCTCCAATGCCTCCGACATATTTTTATGCAAAACTCGTTCCGGTGCCAGAGTTTTATTGCCGACACAGCAAAATGATGACGGAATATATAGAGCTTTGCTAAAGGCAGTGGCGGAACTAAAAAGAATACAATCATAACAAAAACGAGGTCAAAGTTGTCTCATGCAGTAGTACTTCTAAAAATATAATTCATGCAACCAACTGAACTTTTGTATTTAGTAATAACTTTTTTTTTATTAAAACTAAGTTACTGCGTTTGGACTGCTCACGCAGAAAATTGATATTTCCATATGAAAAAATGATTGTCAGAAAAAAGAAAGTGCAAACGCAAGTTTCATGTCCGTTTTACTTTTCTTTTTATATTAGAAACCATTACACAGATGATTAAAGAATATGAGTATATTTGTGTAATCTTATTGTTAAAAAGCAACATTTTATACACTAATGTGAGGCATTACATGTTTTCTCTCGACGAAAATATTTATATACAGAATGCAGATCTATGTAAAAAAATAATTTTCCTATTTAAAGTTTTAGTCCTTAAATATTGTAAAGAATAATGGTTTCGATTTTATTAAGAGAATATACGTATAAAAATAAGGGATACCATTTAAAAAAAATCCGTAAATTTCCTTTACCCGGAACTTCTCTCATTATGAATCTTTCCTTTTATTACAAATACTAAAGTGTAACTCAATTTAGTTTCGCAAAGTCATTTGGTATACTGTCTTTTCAAATTTTTATTGTGCGCTATTTTGTTCCACTATATTGAATTCGTACCCATATTTTACCAGTTTCTCCCTATACTTCACTTATTTTTTGCGCATGATCTGAAATAAATTGAACACGTTTTTACATTGATTTTTTAACCACCATTCTGTAACAAAAAAACGGATAAGTAGTTTTTTTGTTTGTTTTTTAAATAATTATTAGGCAGCCATTTTGTTATGCTGAATTGGTTCGTACCAAAATACTACAGGTTAATTTCTATGGCATACTTAATTTTTGTGCATAACACTTTATTTTTTAGTAATAAATATTTTACCATTTCACTAGGCCGCCATTTTGTTCCACTATATTGGATTTTTAACAAAATATAACCAGGTTATCCCCATATAACCCTTAATTTTTTACCAAAAGTCAATCGGGTAAGTAGTTTTTAGCTGCGCCGTGAACTGACAGACAGACAGATCAACAGACAGACTAATTAGGAAAACATATTTTTTTCGCATCTAGGGATGCGAAAAGATATGTTAAACCTGGAATTTTTTTCACAAATACAAATATTTCATTTCACCGCCATTTTATTTTACCATCTCGAATTCGTATCACGGTGTTACCAGCTAATGTCTATACCGCAATTAATTCTTGCACAAAATTTGAAATCAATTTATTAAGTAGTTTTTTTCAGGCTGAATTTTTAAATATTTTATTAGGTTAGATTAGGTTAGGTAAATAAAATAGTACTTTTTAGTAATACATTTTCTAATATTTGACTAGACCGTCATTTTGTTTCGCCTTATTGGATTTTTAGCAAAATGTTACCAGGACAATTAAAAGTCATATGGGACTTTTAATTTTTAGCCAAAATGTGTCAATCGGGTAGATAGTTTTTTATCTATGCTGCGAACAGACAGGCCGATAGGCAGAGAGACCGACGGAATTGAGAACACATGAAGGTGATTTTTTCACTATTACGATACTTCCCTTTTACTAGGGAAGTAAAAACCGATATATTCTATTTTATAAACTGAATTATAAAAAGTTTACCACAAGAATAAAATGTATGTAAGCCAAAACTGTTAGTTTGTTTTACTTATGTTCTTAAACTGTTTTCACGGCTTTGAGTGTATATATTTTACAAATATTTTCGTTTCTTTAAGGATTAATGTTTTGTATTTGCTTTTTAAAATAATTTTAAGTCAAGAGTTTCTAATCTTCTAATATTTTTTCTATTGTACGGGGTCACTCCTCATATACTAGCTCTTAACCTACAGGGTTATGTAAACAATGAGTCAAACAAATCTTAAATACAAAAGTTTCAGAATTGGATCTAAGTTTTTAAATTTAAAATCTAGTAATAGAATAAACACTAATTTAAATAAAATTTTTCTGCGCTGTTTTAATTTTGTTTTGTATGAAACGCTGTGTATATTTTGATAGAAATGGGAATCCATTGATATAAGGTTTGATAGATTCTCGTATTTACAAATAAAACAAAATCATATAAACCAAATTTATAATCGAAATGCTCTAAAACATAACGTGTGGCCATTGTGCTGTATAAATTTCCATATCACACCACATCTACCAAATCACATGGTGGTTCATTTTGTAAATCTGGATAGAAACTAGGCAACTTTTGAACATGGAGTGTCTATTTTTGTTCAGATCAGATATTATTTATCCCTTTTAAGTGACAGAAGTACTGATAAATTCAAAATATCGGTAAAATTGCTTTACCCGGAACTTTCCTCGTTGTGAATGTTGCCTTTTATTAGGAAGTGTAGTACGACCCAATTTAGTTTAGTACATAGCCATTCAATAACACATATATTATAAATTGCCTTTCCACACGTTCTTATTGGGTGCCATTTTGTGCCATCATATTGGATTTGCCAATTGAATCAGATTTTTTTACGTTAGCTTTTTGAAAATATATTGTCGCCATTTTGTTTCGCCATATTAAATTCGTACCACAACTTTACCAGTTTATCTCTTTATTACCTTAAGTGCTTGCACAAAATTTTAAATTAATCTAATAAGTAGTTTTTCAGGCTGATTTTTTAAATACTTTGCTTCCTTGGATTCATATCAAAATGTTAGAATTTCTTTCCTATGTTACATTTTTTTTTTGTGTACAATTTGAGGTAAATTGAAAAATTAGTTTTTTTAGTAATCTTTTTTTTCACTAGACCGACATCTTGCTCCGACATTGGATTTTTACCAAAGTATTACCAGGTCATCCTCATACGACCCATAATTTTTGACTAAAATTTAAAATCAATCTGATAAGTAGTTTTTAAGCTATGCCACGAACTAACACAGACGGACTAACGAGATTGATAGGTAGAATAAGAAGAGAGTGACTTTTTTCACGATTACATTATTTGGCCGCTATTTTGTTTCGTCATCTTGAATTAGTACCACAATTTTACTAGTTCATCTCTATACCACAATTTGTTATGGCACACAATTTCAAATCAATCCATTAAGTAATTGTTAAATATTTTATTAATCGCCATTCTGTTCCACCATCTTGAATTTGTGTAATACTTGATTTTTGTGCAAAATTTGAGAAAAATTGGAAAAGTAGTTTTTTAGTAATAATTTTTTCAACATTTCACTAAGCCGTCATTTTGTGTCGCCATATTTGATTTTTACCAAAATGCTACCAGATCATCGCCATATTTTTAGTTACGCCATGAAGAGAAAGACCGACTGAAACGTAAAGATCAGAAAATCTTTGAAGGTGGTTTTTTCAAGACTATTAAAGTAAAGTGGGGTTTATTGTGGTTAAAACAAATTTTATATTAAGAACTAAGAAATAAATATAATTCTTAGATTTTTTCATGTGATAACTAAATTACTAATAATTTTAAAAAACGGTTTTTCCACACTTGGAAAAAAAGTAGCTGGCGTCATAATGTCTTAATAATTTTAGTAAAAAATAATTAGTATCCCAATTAGACCATAATTGTTTAGGTTCGAAAATTTCTTTTCTGTGTCATTTGGACTCATTTTTGACAAAAATTTAATTTAAGAAAATGTAAGCTATTTTAGTAAAAGCGTTCAACTTCTTTGGTAATTTTCTCTATTTTAAAGTGTGGTCCAATAGCAAGCATATTAAAATTTAGGACTTATAACATGAAACTTTGTATAAACAGAATTAAAAAGGATGAAATACAATTTTTTATAAAAAAAGCACTAAAAAGTAAACAATAATATTTTATTCCACATTGAGAACTTAACTTTATAAGTCGGGGCCAGACTCTTAAAGACCGTATTTATTTACTGTGGTATATATGTAGGCACTCATCAGTTTGACCCCGACTTCAAAAAGTCAAATTTTCAGTGTGCAATAAAATATTATCTTTTACTATTTACTGCTTTTTTTAAGTCTATTTTTTATAAACATTTGTATAAGTATATATTTTCTTATAGAGCTTTGCATGGAATGTTTTGTTTGGAAACAAAGCATAGCCTTTCTGGTTAGCATTTTACAGCCACGAATAACTCGAAATATCATATTACAACAAAATTCAATACCGGATTTTACAGGTGATTCATATATTATTCCTGTGCCGACCGCATTACGTGTTTCATATGCTCAAATGACCTAAAAATAGGTTGTAATTGAACACGGAAATGGGCCTTTCAATAACAAAATTAGATGCATAAATTGGACGCAAATAAAGGCTGTATGGGCCTGATTGTGGCATTAATTTTATAATTAATTCTGTGCCTTGTGGGTTCTATGCGAAATGATATTACCAACAGAAAAACACTATAATGGTACTTTGATTAGTCTTTCATCTCTACTAATCTTAAATTGGTAGGGGGTCAAAAATTTCATATTTGATTATATGCCTTGTGGGTTCTACACAAAATGATATTACCAATAAAAAAATAATAATGGTACTGTGATTAGTCTTTCGACTGTAGGTGTTAATCTAAAAATTTAGTAAGGTGTAAAGGTCTAATAAGAAAAAAATAGACAAAAAAGTTTCTAATTAAAATCAATTATGTAAGAGGGATATGGATAGAAGTATTTTATCAGTTAGTTTTTAAACTAACTGTGAAATATTTTTTTTAAAAATATTTATAATCAACAGCATAAATTATGGTACTAGCGGAAATCGAACCCGCACTTCTAGATCACTAGTCCACTGCTCTAACCAATTGCGCTATCGTACCACTGATAAGCAATTCGTTAGAACTTGTACATATTCAAAACGACCAGTATCATAACCATTGTTGATTGCCAAATATTCTAACCTTATGGCGCGGCGTTCCTGACTGGATGTCAAATCTGACATCGCTATTAGGTACCGTCCATATTAGTAAATTTACAATTTTTACATTATGCCTGTATAACTACTCCACTGCTCTAACGAATTGCTTATCAGTGGTACGATAGCGCAATTGGTTAACTAACTAAGATATATCTTGGTTATGGTTGGTTATGATATATTGGTTAACTAACTAAGATATATCAATTTTAACCCCTTAACTTTGTCACCCCACTGTATATGTAAAGACCTCATAAAACATCACAAAAAGAAGAATTTAAAATTAATGATAACAACTAGAACTTTGACACAGACTATTTATTTATTAATTTCAAAAATAAGAAAAAAGTTCTAAACTCGAATTTGACAAGAATTGCCCCTTTACGGTTCTTATTGGCTGAAACATCATAGAGTTCGCCTAGAGTTCTATCTTATATGAAACTTGTTTCAAATTGAAATACAGTCTAAAATGAAATAAAAATAATCTGTATATATATATATATATATATATATATATATATATATATATATATATATATATATATATATATATATATATATATATATATATATATATATATATATATATATATATATATATATATATATATATATATATATATATATATATATATATATATATATATATATATATATATATATATATATATATATATATATATGCTGAACACCCTCATATCGCAGGAATTAACTACCAGGCTAGTTTAAAATTTTGGTGATATGTGTGTATTTAAAAAATGACTATTTTGACATATTCAACTTTGACATCGATCATTGGCGTGCGAGCCTAGAGGGCGAAAACGATTTTTAAGGAAAAGATATTAGCGATATTTTTAATTTTGATTCTCGATTCTTACCCAGCATCATCAAGAACCCCCTTATACCAATTTCAACAAAATAAGTCATTAGCTACGGGAAATACGAGCTTTCAAAGATGCATTTTTTTTTCGTTTCGAAAGCAGAAACCTCTTAAACTAATGCCTTTATCAAAAACATTATTTTAGTTTTTTTATTATTTTGACTATCTTTATCGAAAGCACAATAGTTCTAAGTCTTACTAAACATATTTTCTTCAGCTCTGCATTGTGTTCCTTAATTATTTTCGTTAAAATTATAAAAATAAACAAAAATGTCTTAAAGCAGTTTTTTTACTAAAATTCAATAAAGATCGTTAAAATAATAGAAAAATATAAAATAGTGTTTCTTGAACAAGATAATCGTTTAAGAGACTTCTGCCTTTGTAATAAAAAAAATTTTTTTTTGAAAACTCGTATTTCTCAAGGCTAATGACTTCTTTTGTTGAAATTTGGTATAAGGTGGTTCTTGATGATGCTAAGAAAGAATCGAGAATCAAAATGTCGTTAAAAATATCTCTGATATCTTTCTCTTAAAAATCGTAGCATTTTCCCCCTTCGGGCTCGCACGCCAATGAGCGATATTAAAGTTGAATGTGTCAAAATAATAACATTTTAAATCGATACACATCACCAAAATTTGAAACGAACCTGGTAGTGAATTCCTGCGATATGAAGGTATTCCGCTTTTAAATGGGTCAAAAGATATTTTAAGTTGAATAATATATATATATATATATATATATATATATATATTTAGCTAAATAAGTTTTTATAATATATCACATCAAACAAAAAAAATAAAATTTTCAATTATTTCAGTAACTCACCACTTTTAGATCTTTTCGTATTATCCGGAATTAAATTATTAACTTCATCTCTAATATTTTTCAAATTATCTTTTCCAAAACGCAACATGCTGAGAATGAAAATTAGTACTGACACCACAAACTGACATGTCTCTAAAACTCCCATTTAAGAATGTTTTAAGCTATCGTTAATATTTGTAGACTAACTTCTGTGGTACCCTGGAGAGAATTCTCTGGAAATTTTTTGACATTTCGAGTAAAAACGTCATTGCCATTTCGGCTCGTGCGCTCAAACTTCAACTCAGTCTACCACATTAAGTAAAATACAATTATATGCAATCGATAGATACTTTTAGTTAATTGGTGTACCTTAAGTTTTTAGTTTGTGTTTGTGTTAAACATAAAATAGAGTAAAAGTATATATTTCAATTTCACTGATTCTGCTTGCAAAAATACACATTTTACCATCTTTAGCGAAATAAAAAATAAAATAATTGTATGCGATCGTTCATCATTCAGTCTAATTAAAGTAATTTTATTAAAGATATAATGTGGGATAAAGTTTCAATTCCATTAATCCTTTTTCGACCTTCTTGTAAATAGGAACATCTACCACCTTTAGGGCTGGTATTCTCTTTTCCGTATCATTTTATTCAGTGGATATTTTTCATGATTACCATTGTCGCAACAATGGTTTCCACGGTAAATATTCGAAGAATAAAGTTATTTGGGACTGAAAATACTGGCACTTAGAAAAATAAATTTATGTGAGAAGGATAGCTTGTTGATAGATAGCTACCAGCTGACTTTTTGTTACACTATCTAACTAAAGTTGCTAACTTGAGCCTCTTTACAGTTTTGGATCGAAATATCAGTCTTCATTTTTAGTTTTATTCATACTCTTGTTAGGAAATATTCTTACCGATACAAAAAATAATATTTTAAAATAGCTTGTTAAGAAAGAAATAGTTAAAATAATAGTTTAAATACTACGAG
Organism: Kuschelorhynchus macadamiae; assembly: GCA_030620095.1. Taxonomy (NCBI): domain Eukaryota; kingdom Metazoa; phylum Arthropoda; class Insecta; order Coleoptera; family Curculionidae; genus Kuschelorhynchus; species Kuschelorhynchus macadamiae. Next base: position 86,522 of record JAUTXW010000284.1, read on the forward strand.
ATTTTGATTTCTGATATAGGGACACAAATTTAGTTTTTAGATACGACCGGAATCAATGTGCCGAAATTTTGCATTCCGTAACATATTAAATTATTCCAAAACAATTAACTTTCAACAACTGTCAAGACTCAAGCAGTTCTTCAATTTCTAATAGTAGTGTTTCAAGTTCAACTTGGGCATTACAAAAGGAAACATAAAAAGTACAAAAAGACTGCAAGTAAGTTAAGGGAACATCAATAATAAGGAAGTTAGTAAATATACAAAGGAAGCTAGGACACAAGATATAAACGTAACGTCTTATTGTAGATTGCAGCAATGGCATGTCGAAAAAACTGTAGCAGATGTGCATAGACATCCATGCTCATATACGCCGTTGTATTTTTTACCATAGGATAACCAGCAAGCCCAAAATCTGTACATTCTAATAGATGTATACATTCTGATATACCTGGATGTGTAAGTAACCTGAATCTACATCGTGTCACGAGGATACAAAATTCGGATATATTAAAATGTATAAAAGACTTAAACGTTACGGAAATATCATATCTATTGTACAAGTCACGGGATATACAGAAGCACAAAAACGAATAAGACAGTTAAAAGAGTTAGTCTATCAATTATTAAATAATGACCAAGAGCGCTGTATTAGTGCCTAGTCGCCTGATTGGATTCCTTAAAACAAAGGTGAAAGTTGTAAAATGTGGTTAGATAAAACAGGCCAACTAGCTCAAATAAATAGATTGGACGAGAAACCCCAGTTTACCACATGCAGTCTAGTGTAACAGGTTTGGCGAAATCATGATACAACAACCTAGATAATTATCCATAAGTATTCGTAGATTTGATTTGACTTTCCCACTGCGTTAAGAAAACTTATTCTCAGAACAAAGTTACCAAAAGTGACCTAAGGAGAGTACTATTATTTTGAAAAATGAATTTATTAAGGCAATGCAACACAACTGACAAGACCGCTGTTACTTTAGATAATAGACGGCATTAAAGTGAATGCAATGAAAACTGGTGCTAAGGATATGTGAAAGCGGAAGACTTATGCGGAGACTATCTAGTAACCCTATCGCCTACAAAATACAGGCAAAAAGGAGTTAGTTAAGTTATAGGCTCAAGTTTAGTAACTGACGGTTAGTATAGAACATGTTCGATTAATGGATGATTTTCAAGGTTTTATAGACTCTGGTTGTGTGTGATAATCGTTAACGAAAGTGATGCTCGAAATGTTGGCCTTGCATGAAGAGTAAGCAGCGTATGCCAAAAGGTTACGGAGGAGCATTAAAAGAGGTCTTGGGAAGTTGATCGCCTCCAATCCAAATTGATATCTTTGTTGTCCCATACAGAAGATGGCACTGATATTCGGGCGTACTATATAGCTTAACAGATGCTGTAACGGTAATTCGATACGGCAGTATACGGCTAGTAAATTCTGAGATGGCCAAACTACCCCAAATTCACTGCTTACCTCCAAAGAATGTTAAATTATTATCAAAAATGACTTGCCACATACCATCAAATCACGTAGGTGTAGTAAGTTGTAATTCCAACGAAGAATATGACGGTGTTTTTTTTTTTGTAAAACGCTGTCTTATTAACCTCTAAAAGAATACGTGGTTCCAAGATGTGTAACCTTCAGATGCAAAGATTCCCAACTTAATTTAACCCAGAAGACTATTTTAAAGAAGACAGGTCATTGCAAGAGGAGTTCCGTGTACTCCAGAGACCGCTGAATTAGAATGTATTTAAAGTTAATATAAAAGATTTATCAAAATGTTTTATTTCTCATTTAAAACATCATGTTTCCAAGAATCTCATTCGCCGCATGCGCAAGTCCTATCTTACTAGTCCATTTTTCTGGTCAAAAGGGATGTAAATATTTTACTACGCATGACATCACCAACAGGTACCACCAAATCAAAATGTCGATAGGAATAAAGGTACTAGTCGTTTAAGTTTTTGACCTTAGCTGCAGTTAATGCCCTGCAAGGGTTGCATGTCTATTTATTGCGCTTAAGGTTTAAAATAGTTACTGACTGTATGCCTTAAGAACGGCAATGACCAAACCAGACTGAATACCTCGGATTGGAAAATGGTGGTTGATAACACAAGAATTTATTTGGTTTTATTGAATATCGACCTAGAACACGAATGAGCCATGTTGACGTTCTCAGTCGAAATCCTTTTGAAGTGGAAAACGAACACAGTATTTTTGAAAGAGCTGAAATTTTGCAAATAAACATTACCAATGACAACTGGGTTTTAGCTAGACAAATCAAGGAATTCCATTGCAAAACTATATCGCTTAGGTCGCCATCCAAGTCTAAAGAAAAACAGACCCAGAAAGATTATGGTATCAAAGACTATAGACTGAATAGAAAAACACCTGATGGTTTGAAGTGGTACATACCAAAGGCAACTAGACGTGTGAAGGCTATGTAATATCAAAATAATAAAGGTCATTATGCAACTGAGATACCCTTAAAAAGTTTAAGTAGTAACTATTCATTTCCCCGAATGAGGAAATATGGAAGCCGCTATATATCTGCTTGTTTTTGGTGAGCTTACTACAGGAAACAAAGAAGGATTTTTGCATCCAATTTACAAAGTGTAAATGACACATGGATCATTTAGGTAATTTTGTTAAAAGCACAAAAGGCAACACTTACATCATTGGGGCGATCGATGCATTCACGAAGTTGGTGTTTGTCAAATAAATAATTCCCTGGAGAGCATATTTAAGATGTTTGGTATTCCGTAGCGCATAATATGTGATGGAGTATCTTGATTACTTTTACCATAATTTCTGAAGATACTGGCATAAAGTTATCTTAAACGCAACGGCTACACCACGCGCCAACGGGCAAGTGGAGCGGTAAGACAGCTCTACTGAGTGCAGTGGCGGCGGGTGGATATAAGATCAAGTGAAGCACGGGTAGCTAGGTGGACAGGTCCGCAGGTGAAAATTGCACGGCTGGCGAAAATTTTTCGGGTTGCCACGCCCAAAGTGGTTGTTTTTTTAACCTTTTTATGATGTTAATCATCTATAGCTTTGAATAATATGAATTTATAAGATTTTAAATATATTTTTTTTCTTAAAAAACGGTTATTTACCTATATCTTAAACTAAATTTCGATTCGATTCGATCAATGTAAAACTGCTTCCTCCTCCGATGATCCGAGCGCACTAATTTACACTCATTGTATAACCAGCGAACAAGCGCCTGCAACCTGCAGCAGCAATTTATACCGCTTCCTCTCCATTTGGCTTACGGATATTCATCACTGCGTTGCCATAGCAACTTCCGTAAACAAATCTAACCGTGAAAGCCGACGTGCGGGGGGAGTCTGATGCGGAATTTGTTACTGCTGTTCAATGGGTCGCTCTTATGAAAAGGTCGTCAACGCGCTACGCTTTTACGTCACTAATTTTTTGAGTTTATAGCGCACTAGTTTTGATAGAAAATAATATATAATTAAGTAAATAATGTGAAATTATATAAAACATGCTGCAGTTTTATAATAAAAGTATGGATTATAAAATGTTTAATATTTTAAAAAATATTTTTATTTTTAATTAAATTGATTGGAAAATGTAGGTGAAGCGGCGCTTCACCCACGTCCCCTGGCGAGCCGCCACTGACTGAGTGCAATCTAACTACTCATGATGACGAGAAGAAGTGAGATGCATCAATAGGCCTAGATTTCTTCAAAAATAATTCAATATTAAATAGTACAACCGGGAAAAGTTCGTATAAACTATCATTTGGATATGAGCCGAGGGAAACGACTGATTTGACAATGATAATGAAAAAAGCAGGCAAGTGGATGGATTAAAGAACACCTCAAGAGAAGTGAAAGTAATATCATAGTTATCAAGTAGGAGAACGTGTTGGTAAAAGTCAAAAGTTAGCTCCGAAATTTAGTGGTCCCTACATAGTAAGGAAATACTAGACTAAGAGAGATATGTAGCTGAAGACCTGCCAGGCTAACGCGCGCGCGTCAGAAATAACGGTGTTAAATCAGCTGACAGAACGAAGCCGTTTATGGCCGCTTCCGAAGCGAAAATAATACATTATGTGACTACGAATGTATTGACGAGACACATGAAACGTAAATAAATAATTCTATTCTTTGTTTTGAGAGTAGTAGATCGCTAGTCAATAACTTGGACGAGTACGCATTGCCCAATTTCTTTTGGTTTTCTCTCCAGTCATTTGTCTTGATTGAATAATCATTAAAGTATTTGTGCTTATTTACAAATTAAATAGCAGAAGTTTTCCGGGACGGAAAATAGGGTAACAAGGCCGACTGTAACGCCTCGTTTGAGCTGATAAAACATCAGACGAGAATTAAGTAAACTAGTTGGAACCGTCAGTGACAAGGTAGTGGTTGACAAGTATCTTCCAGTGACAGTGACGAAGTCATATTATTATATTTGTGAATATTGTTATTATATGGATTAATGGTTCATTTGAGTTGTTTAATTCATTATAAACCTGACAGAAAATGGCTATTATATGTAGTAAAGGTTTCACCGGGTCGGTGTAATATTATGATTTGTTTATTAAACCGTTCGGACCTGTCGGAAATATAGTATTTTAAATCTAATCTCTCTTGCGAAATTCGGCAGGTAATTTAGTTAGTGCTCCAAAGGTTCGGCTGCATTTATATTTCTTTACTTTTTTATTTTATCCTAAAGAAAATTTAGGGCTGATTATTTATGCATCTAATTTTTAGTATCGCATCCTAGTGTACTGATGTATCTAGTAGCCCAATGAGCCTCTAAGTTGAGAACGTTTGATAATTTTTTTATTAATTAATAGTGTATCACCTTTTAAATACTGTACTATTTTGTAATCATAAAGACGTCAAAAAGTTGACAGTGTTAAGATGGTCACTGCGAATTTAAAACCTGTCACGCCTTAAAATTGAAAAATAAAAATAGTGTGCATATAATGGCCACTTTTGGTATGCATTGTTACCAACTTTGAAAATGTTCAACCGTAAATATGTTTTTTAAAGGTAATTTTTTTTAAATATATTGCACAAAATAGTATTAAATAATCGTTTCAAAAGACATTTTGTCTCACTCGCCTTTAGAAGACTTACCTGAGACACGTTTTCTAACCCAGAGCTCGAGCTTCTTATGAAACTAGTGTTTTAATATATTATTTCAGCACAAGTATTGAAAGTTTTTCTCAAACACGGTGCGATATAAGGCACTTTACAACCAAGATAGTCATAGGTCGTATGGAAAAGTATCTTTATTGGGATAATCACCGATTTTACCCTTTTTATTGTCCTGTCCTTCAAGTCTTTGTCATAGCTTACTTAATGGGGCATTGCCTAATTTAAATTTTGCTTGTTATAATTTTATGAATTACTGCTAGTATTTTTCTTCTTTAAGGCTCTCTCCTCAAAAATATAAGAAAGAATCATGAGGATTGTATTTGTTCATTATTTTACTTAATTTAGCGATCGAAAAATTCAAAATATTTTAATGCTGTCTATTTGTTTTTAATACAATGGCTTAGAAAATATAAATATTTGACTATGTAAATTAAATCCGTAGGGAAATTCGCTACCCACGATAATGTGTGTTGCACAATAATTTTTATCATTCGAAACACTCCTGTAGTAAATCAAAAAAATGCCACACATTTGCTGGGACTGTACCGTTTACAATACTCCGATTAAACTAAAAATAAAACGTAAAAGGGTATTATTGCTTTTTCGATCGGATTGTTAGCTTATTTTGAGCCGTTAGTTCATTTTTTATTTGCAAGAGACTTACAAATATAAGCTTCAGTATATTATTTGCCTTCAAATTTTATGCGAACTATATCGTATATTTTAACTGCAAATTAAATAAAGATCTTACAAATTATAAGAGATTTCTTGGAATAAAATAAAAAATTAGTCAGGTCTAAATAGAAACTATTCACAACGTCTGTTAATTATGAAATATTAAAAAAGGCAAATAAATTTCAATTACTTATTATTTTAAGAAATAATGGTTCTTGGGTTTAGACTGTGCAAAATTGGAATTATTTTTTTACGTTTTACCTGAGATTGCACGTGGCATCTTTAAGGATATTCACTACACAATATCAAATCGTTGAATAAACTCCGATGAGCAGATTTAAGTGATGTATACACGATCCGTGCCGATCATTGTAATGCTTGATTTCTACACATGATGTAGCACCGCTACTAGCCGTGATTTAGACATAAATGCCCGTAAACTTCTACAGGTATCCCTAGAATTAACTTCAATGCTTGAAATCAATTGATTTTCAATATTGGACAAAATCACCTTCCAGCAAGCAGAAACGATTTACCGGCAGCTGACAACAAAACAACTGAATGCGTTCGAAACTCTACGCAGCAAACACCAGACAGTAGACACTACAGAATACGGTAAACAATTTACCATCTATTTCCTTAACAAAAGTAAAGAAACTGGCTGCTCTAAGAACCATTCCAGTAGAGGACATAATAGCAAGTGTAGAGGACAGCATCCGAAATTACCACAAGAACAGGCAGATTCTATTTTATTTGTAACAGTGAAAATACTTCATAGCTCTAATCCACTAAAATCCAACTTGTGAGTCGCTGAAAAAATAGTCATAGAGAGCCTAAATTACAAAGAATATGTTATAATTCTAGCTGCAGATGAAGGAAATGCCAAGGTGGTCATGGGTAAGGACAACTAGTTAAATAAAAGAGGAAGATTACTTCAGGATGACAGCTATAGGATACTACGAACGGATGCAACTAAAAAAAAACTAAATGAAAATTGGCAGCCTTATTAATGATTTGAATTTGCAAGACCTAGAAAAGAAGAAATTGAGGCCATGTGGTTCGAAGGTACCAGTATGTCCCATCGTCAATGCAACAGATTCGCCATCTTACGAAATAAGTAAATATTTAGCCATTATCTTAAAACCCTTTACAGAATGATCTAATTCTTATATGAAAAACTCTAAATATTTCGTAAATAACCTTAAAGACCTTATTTTTCTAGATTCTAGGTGATATTTTTGTCAGTTCTGATGTTGGGTATACAAATGTGTCTATTGACGGTTAAATTTTTAAACATAAAAAACTTAAACCAATCTTACTAAGGTTGGTTGGAATTGATAAGGGAATTCTCAAAGTTCACATATTTCATTTTTCAATGGACATTTAATGAGCCAAACCTTGAGAAGGGCCATGGGAGTTCCATTATGAAGGTTTTTGAGGAAATTGCTTTATGCTCTGCTCCTATAGAGCCTAAATGTTGAATTAGATATGTAGATAATGCTTTTTTAATATGGCGTTATTGAGAAGAAAATTTAACTATATTTTTAGATCATCTAAACAAACAGCATTCTAATATAGAATTTACTACGGAAATTATGTCAGATGATGCCATTCCCAAGGTCATAAAGTTTACAGGAAACCGACACATATGAATAGGTATTTAAATTTTTGTTCTCGCTATCATCCATCCGAAAAACAATCCGTCAATTCAAATTTAATTCTGAACGAAAAGGAAAAAGTGATTGAAGCTTTAAAATTAAATTGTAGATTGCACTGAAGATATTAGGCATTCCACTTGGTATTATATTTCCAAGAAGTGTAGTTGTACCTTTTATCCAGGGTACTGCAGATAAAAAAAACAAAACATTGGGCAACGCTTAAGTCAAAATATGTAAATTTTTGCAACCAGTCAAACTGGCTGGCCGGTGTTTACTAAACTTGAGGAACAAGAAAGCTTTATAGGTAAGAAACAAATTTTTCAACTCTGTCCCTGAAGATCGCACTCAATAAGACACATAATTAATCTAAAGGATACCAAGGTTCTTGCATCAGTGTCGGGGTATTATAAACGAAAAATTAAAGAGTCTATTAAAATTATTAAGCACCTTGAATTTCAATAGAGATGAGGGCATATGGTTCCTCATCGGAACTCATTCATTGCTTTGATCTTGTGCAGTCCACATCTCTGAAGATGCCTCATGCATTCGCGGTAAAACGTCGGAAAATAATTTCAATTTGAAACTGTGTAAACCCACAACATTTCTTAATTGCTCCAATCGTGAAAGCTTTTGTACTTATTATTTTCTTAATTGTGAACCGATGTTCTTATTTTTTATTTGCTGATTAGTCAATTGAATCTAATATTAAGGGCTGAATAACTAATGTCTGAAAAGGCTTTCTTGTACAGGTTGAGAAATAAAGCATAAGTACAATTAAATGTCATAAAGTTTATGTTGGCTGTGCAGCAAATTTCTACTACACAAAATTTTCGCTTTATAGTGCCTGAGTTAAAAGAAGTAATTACTGAAACAAGAATTGTCAATTTTCTCTAAATAGGCTATTATAACAAATGTTCCTGCGTACGGAGAATTGAAAGTTCAAAAAATTACTCGACAACTGCAACATTTCTAATTTTTTATTATTTAAAACAGACACTCATTTTTCTGCAATCTATCGAACAATATGTGTTTGATTACGACCCCATGATTTTAAAATTGTGGATATTTTCATGTTATATGAATTATTGTCAAAGTTTTTACTATCATAAATTATGGAATGGTCAGAAATACTAGTCAGTTTCAAACACTAGCAAATTTCTTAGTATTAAATTAATATCTTAATAGATTTTATTGTATAGGGTGAAACATGCAATTTTAGTGCAAGGAAAAATAGGATTTTGAGTTGGTTGCCTAGTAAGTTGAAAAAAATTATATCCTTAAAATCTATCACTTAGGGGTTTCCTGTACAGGGGTACATTTATATTTTTAATATAGCTACAGATTTAACTATAGAAGACACAAAAAAATTAAATAAAAAATTCGTAGAATTTTTTTCGTTTTGTTCGAAAAGTCGAAAAATATACATGATCTCTTTCTATGGTCATATAGCGATGTCCTGACAAATTGTGGTACGAATTCAGATGGCGGCCAAATATTTTTTTTAAATTATAAAACTATTCAGTTGATTCCTATAAACTTTTGTGCAAAACAAGTGCTCGAACAAAATTTATTCCCTGTTATTAATTTTTTTTTACATATATATTATGACATTGTGTAGTGGGTGTCCATTTAGTATGTATTTTTTTTAATATCGCACGTTTATACCGAATAAAATTTCCAAAAATTCAAAAATACCTTAAATTGAAAAGTAAATTTTGATTTTGTAAAAATATTTGTATTTATGTTGGATATCCTAGAAATATATAGCGATCACAACTTTTTTAAAAAAGTAGAACATCCTTTATATTGTATATGGCAAATATATGAACTCTACATTCGAATCTTAGCATTTTAAGGTCTTCCCGGAAAATTAAAAAAAATTGGAAACATTTTATCTTTTAGTGAAACTGGAATATTCTTTCGAAATGTACAATTAGTCTTGCTACAACTCTCGGTGGGGGGAATTCTAACCCTCAAAACCCTCTAGGTGCGAGGCTGTCTTACTCTTAAAGCCTTTGAGAGATTAGTTGTCCTGCTCCTAATTCTACGATAGATTGCCTATAAAAATAAAGCTGAGAAAATTGGTTTCCAAATAAGAAAATTACGAATTATTGAAATTGACTGGCATTTTTAAATATTCCATAATTAACGAACGTAACGTACTTTAAGCATATTTTAAGCATTTTGTGTCTTAGAAATAAAGGGCTAATGAAAATTAACGGATAAGATACGACCAGATTAATTCCGTATGCGCCTAAAGAGATATATCAAAAAGACTCCTAGATTTAATATTTCTACTATCTTTTGACAGAATGCGGAAGTACTTCTACTACTACGTAACCTATGTTTGCCGGTTCATTCATCCAAGTGCTTGTTAATCGTTCATGTTTCTTTACTTTCATATTCGTTTATTACTCGTCCGAGAAAAGTTTACACCTAACTGCGAATCAAATATTTCGTGTCACTGATTAAAGATAACACGGGACCTTTGGTCTTTGTCAAGTGACTTACTGACAAGCAAATGTGAATCTGCACCAATTTTTCCTATCTAGTCCCCTTTCTGACGAGAATGGGTTGCCTTATGAAGTAGATATATTTTACACTTGCTTACTTGTCTATACCGTTTGGCATAGTACGTACTATGAAGTAAGTAGAGACGAACCAACAAGCTCGTCACCTGTGGTCGGATATCGGACTACTAAGCAAAAACTGCCTTTCAAATATAACTTAAAAGTATAAGTAACCCCTTTGTCTAAGAAATAAATAACACTAATGGCTATAAAAACTTATTTTCCTTGGAATTAGACTGTGTCTAATTAGATACTTAGTTATTCCTATTTGACACGATCGAATTATAGAAAAAAACATTTGTCGAATAATCAAAGCCCCTAATATTTCCGTTCTTTGTAAGTTGAACATGAAAACGGCTAAAAAATAAAGACGTTAACCTGATTTTTGGCTTCAATTTAGCTAAATTTTGATTAATTTGGATCCTAAATAATGCATGAAAGGCAAAACTTGGGAACAAATACCCAAGTTTAGTAAACTTCATAATTCTAAATAAAATGTATTAAATTATTAACAGAGTTCGTCCCTGAAAAGCCGAGGAAGTAATAAAAGCTTAACTGCGGAATGAAAGACGTCTAAAGGCTTAAGCCGTTAAATATTGATGTTTTATAAGATCTTGGCGCAATATTAAGGGAAAAATCTGGAGCGGATCCATGGCTTACGTCGACGTTTAATTTTAGAACGAAATCATGCTGCTTTTCGGAATTTTCTAATAAGGCACTTTTTTCTTTGTAGTGCTTGCACTTCTGCTCTTCCAAGAGAAACTGGGATTTGGTTTGATAGGAAACTGACTATAAAAAATTACATTAGAAACTGACTATTAAAAGTTACATTAAAAAAGCTTTAGATGTGTTATTTGTTGCGGTCAGAATGATAAAAAATATATAACTTTAGATTAATTAAAACAAATATTAAAAAAAATTACATATCCCATTGTATTTTAGATTCTTTGGACGGAAGTTTTAACAGCGTCAAGTAAAGCTTAACACCCGTATTCACTAAAAAGTTTTAAATTTAGGCCAGGTCTAACTTGGCAGTTATAAGTTTAAGATGACATTATTAACAACTGAACATATAATTTTTTTTAATGTCACAATTACAACATGACAGTGACATAAGCGAAACATAACTGGCGAACTAAGTGTTTTGAGTACCATGGCAACTAGACCTGGTCTAACTCTTAAACCTTTTTAGTGAATACGGGGGTAAATGTTTAACATGCATTATTAATCTGCGGAAAATCCTCATTGGTCGCGCGTAGTTTAACAAGAAGGACTTTGGAGTCTTAGTGTATGGTGTGGCATCCTGGGAGGCAGCGTTATTGGACCATATTTCTTCGAGCGACCACTAAATGGCAACGTTTTTCTAGATTTTTTTGATCAACCGATTACTGATTTTCTTAGTCCAGCGCATTATGCAATATATGTGCGAGAACACCTAAACGCAGTATTTCAATAGCAATTACGATGGATTGAAAGAGAAAGTCTATTTCTATGGCCACCCAGATCTCCAGATTTAACATGTTGGATTTTTAGGTATGTGGCGGTTAAAGACATCCTATTTCCAACTCAACTTAAAGCTAGGCAATACATGGAAAACAGGATTGGAAATGTAATTCGCAACCTATCAAGAGCCGAAATTGAAGCAGCAGTTTTTTTCCACGCAAGAGAGCTTCTAGCAAAGCATAGAGCGTGATGGAGAGCAATTTCAGTATTTAAGGGGGCATTCGAATATCTCATTAAATCTTCTTTCACCGATATTTTAGGTTAGGAACAAGATATCAAGGCGCGGTTTTCACTAGCTCGTTTGGCCATCAATTTGCTAATTTTTTTTTTCATTAAAAAAGGCAACGCATAATTCACTGCTGCTGACTGACTGACTAAAAACAATGTAATCATAGAACTACAATAAGTGCGAGAAGCTGTTATTAAGGTAAGAAAACATATTAAAATTTGAACTAGTATAAACAACTTCAAAATTGCATTAAAACAAAAACTAAATATTTTTGTTATAACGTCACACGCCAAAAATTACTTCCGCCAGATTAACGTATCCGCAAAATTGGCGCACCTACCAATTTAATGCTCTCGCCAAATTCTCGCACTCCAAACTGAATCCGCCAAGTAATTGCCCGCTAAATTTATTTAGCAAAATTATCAGGAACCTGCAAGTGGGGACCCTTCTGTTTATTTCATTTTTAAGTCACCCTCTGCCATGATCAGCTCTGAAATATGATAGGATTCCTTTTATGAAAATATTTTTAGAATAAAAACTTGGAAATATTATGAAGATTTTACTTACACAGAATAATAAGTATGCTATCTTGTTTTTTTATTTTTAGGCAGTTCGTCGGGTTTTTGTTCTTTAATATTTAATTTATTTTATCCTTTCACTTCCCTGGTAAGAGGGAATTATAGAAATCCAGAAAAATCACCCTCCGAGATTTTTGCAATCTTTGCCTTGTTCCATTTCCATCGGTTCTAGGTACCTGTACGCGGCATAGCTCAGAATCTGCTTATGCGATTGACTTTAAATTTGGATAAAAAATCAAGGGTCCTATGCGAATGAATTGATGACATTTTGTTAAAAATCTAATATGGCGGAACAAACTGGTGGCCTCACAAAATGTAAAAAAATCATTAATGAGAAACTACTTACCGAATAAAATTTGGGCGAAAACAAGGTGTGATATAAGGATAATCTCCTACAATTATTATGTAAATCCATTATGATTGAACAAAATGTTTTTCAAATTCACTACTAAAAAATGACTTAAAATGACTTGCAATTTTAGTGCGAACCTTATGCGGCAAAACAAAATCTCTATTTTGAATGAATAAATTATTTAAATATTTGGTAAAATTCCATTCCTGGAATAAGACTTTCATTTTATGGGGAGAAATAATGAAAAACCCTTTTTATTATTTCTAGACTGAGTAAATAATGCTATGAGAAGTGGATGAAGACATTCAAGGAAAATTCAGAAAAGTTAGAGAATATCAAAAAAGGATGAACTCAATAAAAAGCCTCTGCATAGTCAAATCTTTAAACAACTGGATAGATCAGAAATGGATAAAGACACGAGTATAGCATGGTTAAAGTGATCAGGTTTGAAAGGAGAAATAGAGAGTGTCATATTGGCAGCCCAAGACCAAGCCTTAAATGCAAGATATCATCAAAAAAACATATTTAAACTAAATGTTAACCCAAAGGGCAGAATGTATAGTAAAACAGAGTCAAGAACATTAGTCACATAATAGATGGGTGCGCCACGCGGACGCCAATTGCAAGTTTCATACATTGGACTATATGTACAAAATATAAAATACCTGTTTCGGAGAAGTATTATACTTGCATACTGCTGACAGTGTTGTGAACGTCAGCAATGATATTGATAACGTTACTATTATGTGGGATATACCTGTTATACGTGATCGAACTATCAGTGCAAGCAGGTCAGACATTATGGTACATGATAAAGTGCACGAGGACCTGTCTGTTGATTGATGTTTCTACTCCAGAAGATATGAACATTCCGATGAAAGAGGTCGAGAAAATTAGTAATAAGGATCTTGATTGCGATTGGAGCACTGGGAACTCTCAGTAAGAGTATAAATAAGCAGATAAACCTGATACCTGGTCAACCATCATGCCTCACATTCCAAAAATAGCCCTTCTGGGCACTGCACATATTCTTAGAAGTATGCTTACTTACACAAAGAGATGAATTTCTATGATTTCTTGTTGAAATCTGAACTCATCTAAGAACTCCGAAGATATTTAAGAAGATAAATAGATAACAATAATAACAATAATAATAATAATAAAATTAATAATAATAATAAATTAAAACATTGAAATAAATTTACAGTTTATAGGATTTGTATAAAGTTATTGCTAAATAATTAAATGCGTATATAGACTGAATTGTAAATAGTTGCATTTACGTACGAGGGAAGCTGTGGGTAAAGAAATTTTATCGATTTTGTATTTACTTAAGAATTTTAAATTAACTCAATTTTGGAGATCAAGAACATAGGCTCGAAAACAGAGATAACCAAGTTAATAAAGGACTCTACTCCTTAATTCCTTAATTCTCAGGAACAGTTCACTGTTTTAAATATTTGTTTTTATATATCATTTAAAATCACAAAACTTTTGTTGGGGGCACGTAAATATTTATTATGTTTAAATAATTATCATATAATTCAGTATTTGATTATTTTTAAGTATAAAAGTTAAAGTGTACTTTTGATACAGTATTTTTTAAATTCATTTTTAAAGACAAAATAATGAAATTTGATACATATATTACCTTTTGCAGGATCTGTAAAACAGTATGTAATTTGTACCAATGGACAGGGTAATTTATTAATGAGGCTCGACCTATTTTAATGTGTGACGACACTGAGCTTCTTGCAATTTTTTGGTATATAATATGGCATTGTTTCAGAGTTATTTATACAAAATAAATTTCGGTACAAAATCCTTTAAATTCGAATAAAATGTTAAATTCTAGATATTAGGCTTTTTTCCTCCAATTTGGCATAGACGATTCGATATTTTGCTAAAGAGAAAAGTGGAACTGATACAATTTTCTGGCCTGGATGAATGAATATATTTTGAATACGGCACTCGTTTATACTATTAATTCAAAAATACACCTAAGATTGCTTTATACTATATGCTGTAAAGAAGAACATTAATTTACATATATTGGTTATTTACATCTTACTTTACTGCAACTCTGTAAATAAACTAAATATAATAATTAGAATATACAACTTTATTAAACTTAAAAGTATCGAAAAAAATTATATATGTATACAATTTTGTGTTTGTTTGTACTTATTTATCAATAAAACTTACATTTATTAATTCGTGCTTATTATAACCAACTACAGTTATCGAAGTTTGTTTGCATTAATTACGACTTGCTAGCTACATAATTTCATTCCAGCAATGCTAGTGTATTTAAATATCTATACATAACTAATTTCTTATAAAATGTTTTGGCAAGTTTTAATATAATTTCAAGCTTTTTAATAAGTACTATGTAAATACGACTTTAAGTACTTGTTATAATTAATAATATGATTATTGTCTAAACAATACACGGTCTTTGTAATTTTAGTTAACAAATGAATATTTTTTTTTTATTATTGGCTTTAGCAAAAAAGTTAACTTTAATAGAAAGTTTTGCTTATCTTAAAAATTAGATTTTAATAATTAGAAAATATATGTGATATCATACACAGAGTACGAAACAAATACAAAAATAAAAACTTTCAAACAAAAACAATACTTTCCTTTTACGAGGGAAGTAAAAACTGAAATTCAATTTTTTTAAACAAGTGATTTGCAAACAATACAAAGAGAAATCAAAAAGCTTTTAAAACTTTTTTAATAGACGTGGTTTTCTGGAAAACGAAACGACAATATTTAAAATTAATACTTTATTTGAAATTTTCAAATAATTAATCATTATATCACCCAAAGTCACACATCGTATATGCCGTTGGCAAAGCTGGCAAATCCCTACTACTTTCGAAAATATCCATGTAAAGAAGAACATTTGTATTTTTTCAGCCTGCATTTGAAAAAATATTACAAAATAAATTTACATATTTATAGCCACTTTTCCTCTTCTACAAGATAACGCACCATTATTTAAAATCCGACGTTTCGTCTTCGAGGTCTCACCATCAACTTCATTTTTTAAATACGGATTTTTATTTCATTTTTATACACATTCGATCTTCCAAAACCAACGACATGTTATAATTAATGTTTGAAGAAAAGATTTAAGCATTTCCCATCAGAGACAATGTGTGAATCTTGCCAAATTCACGATGTATAATTTTAAATACTCTACATGTATATGTGCATTATTACATCATTGGTTCTGAGAGGCCAAGAGCCTGTCAAAAAGGGAATAAAAAATCCATGTCCGTATTTAAAAAAATGAACTTGGTGGTGAGACCTCGAAGGAGAAACATCGGATTTTAAATTTTAATGTAACGGTAGAAAAGGAAAAGTGACTGAAGATGTAATATTTATTTTACAATATCTCTTTGAATGCGGCCTGAAAAAAAGTAAGAGAAATGACGATTTTCGATTTTCATTTATATGTTATTCCATATTAAATTCAACCAACCTCGCATCTCTTACGGTTTTTAAAATGCCACTGTTATCGCATCGAATTTGCAATATCCTGTAGAGCTGTTCGATCGGACCTCCATTTAATTCAATGCACATTACTAAGGTTCTTCGTAATGGTCCAAAGAGTTTTTTATCGACTCAGAATAATTAGTATTTATTACAATAAGTTTATTTAGTTTCTTTCTTGTAGCTTAAGGTGTTCGGGATTTTCTATAGCATTCGCAACTATAACTTTCAGTGTAAGCGGTTGTCGTTACCGGGAAATATCTATTGATCATTACTTTAATAATTATTATTCAAAAATGCCTTATTCTCAGTAAGAAAAACAAATTATTTTAATCGCTTTTACTAAAAATAATTAAATCTTAAAAATGGACCTAGCAAAAACTTGGAAAAAATAATCTCATTGAAATGTTTGGAAACTGGATTGAAAAAGGTGGCCCGATTAAATGGCCTGCTAACAGTCCCGACCTGACACCTTTTAATTTCTTCCGAATAATGTAGAGAATGTCGAACATCTTGAACTACTCACAAAAAGTAAAATTAATTTAATAAATAATAATTATTCTGAGTCGATCAATAACTGTACGGAAAAATTACGAAGAACCTCAGTAAAACGCATAGAATTCCGATACTTTTTAACATCGGGTTAAATTCAAAGTGAATGTCAAACGATGGCTTATGCAAAACTAAGATGTGAATGTGCAAACCGTTTTTATTGTTCTCAAACAGTTGAGATCTTACAGCCTACCAAATTGCCAAAATTCATTAATAATGTCAATTTTGAATTGTCAATATTTGGTAAACAGTTGAGGTTAGGTATAGAACATTATAAATAAAAAATATCTAGAATTTTCAGTAGAATCAAAAAATGCGATATATCATTTAAAAAAAAATCATGAACTGTAACAGCTTTATGCAACACCCTATATATAAGAAAATATGTACTGCCAATAGTTTAAAGGTTGAAAGTTTTATAGAAGACATTTTTTTTGTGAAAAACAAAAAAGTTAAAGTGGGTTATATTATTTTCGATCACCCGATACATGTATTTAATGACATTAATAGGTACGATATACTTATATACCCGGTTTTTTTATTTTTTCAGCCGTATATAAATGTTTAGCCAGTACTTGAAAATTATTTCTCTCACATTTACAAAATGCGATAAAACCTAATTATAGCTAAACTGGCAACAAAGACCGCAAAAACAGTTCTAATGCATGGTTGCCCAAATGAATATGTATGAGCTTGAGGAGATTTGCTTTTAATTCGGCAAATAGCGACATGGGCGGTCAGGACACAAGCCAAATGACAATTACTGTCTTTTAAAACCCAGCTAACAGGGGACTATATATTTTGCTTACAAGGCAGTTAGATATTCCAATAATACGCATATAGCTTCATTCGTAATAGAATTTAATATGTTGAGTTTATTTGCCTCAAACTCAAAATGTTTAATTTTTTCATAGTTAAGTGTGTTTATTTAGTACTACAACATTGAGTTAATCAACTCGCAACACTTTGCTCTGACATAAGGTGGAAAATTATTAAATTTTTGATAAGCAGGAAACAAGGCTTAGTACCTTAAGAACCGTATAATTTTCAGAGAACCTGTACGGGAATTGTACAAAGTACTGGTAGGTATTTCCATAACAAGTTGAGTCATAAGACACTTGATGAGTGAGGCTTTATTTCAAGCTCCCGCAGAATATTTTATCCGTGCAATTTCTATATTTACATCATATTGTTAACAGTTTAGTTGACAAAACAATGGGTAATTATGTATTGATATTTGTTATATTTTTGTACCTCAAAATTGCTTCTTTTTCCCGCTATAGTTTGAAAACTGACCCCCCCTTATTTCAAAAATAATTTTCAGCGGTCATAGTCATATTAGATATTAAAAAAACGATAATATTTACCAAAAACTGTATTTCACGGCGGCAATTAATGCCTGGTCCCTTGCGACTACTAGTTTAGTTCACATAAGAATATTTGATAAGTCACAGCTCTTGCTCGACAAATGCCAAATGTTTCGTTTTTTAAGAAAACTAATACTTTCGCCGATGTTTGTCAGTATGGCTCTCACACTCAGGGACGAAAACCTGGCGTGCCATTTCAGAAAACTGTGTTTTTCGACCTTTCGGCGGGCACATCTCGGGAACTATTAGAGCTAGGACATTGAATTTGATATGTATTTTTAGAGGACACGTAGATCTCCAAATTTATTTAAAACATTTTTCTCTACCACTTTTGATACCGAAGATCAACTTCGATGTAACAGGGTGTGAGGTCGCAATTTTAATTTTTTTTTGCGAAACTTTCTGGAATGATCCAGGTCTTCCAGAACCCTATCGCTTTTAGTTGGGTTTCGATTTCGATTGACAATTTTACGAATTTTTTTCGTTCGAACAAATCGTGTTTTTGGGCGCTTATATTGCACCAAATTTCCCAAGAATCAGTACATTTTTTAAAATGATCTAGTATTACAAGGAAACTAATATATCTAAGCCCGTAGGGTATTTGTTTACGAATCAAGATATTTTTAGGTAGACTGTGACCAAATTTCGAGTTTATAACTTTACCGGCTAAATTACTGCAATTTTCGGTCAAAAATCGAGAGGTACTATTCCATATACGACGCTAAATGATAGGTGGCCTTGGCCTAGGATGATAATAAGATTTACACAGATATTTCACATGTAAGTTGTGATAGATGTCACGGCTGAGTTTTGGTTTGTTTAAAGCAAATATTTTTCTGATATATTTTATCGCTTCAATTTATGTTTCTGCAATTACGCGTTAAAGAGATAGACATTTTTGAGAAAAACTGATTTTCTTTCAAATAAAAATGTAGGCGTTTGGTTGGAAAACTGGTTACGGCACCGGAAAACACTTAAAAAGATACACAAAATGAACGATTTATGAAGGGTCTTGGAATATATACAGGGGTTGCAATAACGAAATAAAATTTGCACATAAAAAAACTGATTGTGTTACTTTTAAACTGCTCGATTTTTTTTAATTCGATTTTCAAAATTCGACGTAAATTTTAGGGGAGCAATTTATTTTGAAAAAATATTGAGACAGCTTTTAAAAAAAAATTGTTTTTTCCTGTAACTTCTGAACTACTTAAAATTTTTGTATACGGTTTTCACGGTTCCATGTAGCTTTTAGGGGCGTCATTTATTTGAAATTTTTTTTAACATCTGCCAACATTTTTTTTTCTCCCTAATTTCATTTTCAAATACGATCTATCTAATCCCTATTTTCATTTCAAGCACGATTTATTGAAAAACCGACATTATTAAAAATTATTTTCCCCTTCTGAACTGATTAAAATATTTAGATACGGGTTTCACAGTTTCTTGTAACTTTTAGTGTCGTAATTTATTTTAGATTTTTAAATTAGATTTTTACAGGTAAATATATAGCATATATATATCCGTAACCGGACGTATCGGACTAGCGGTCGTTTGTTAATCAAAAATAGCTGTCAAGGTTATGATAATAGTAAAATAAGATTGAAAATAAGTGTGAGGACTACACCTACGGTCACGCACATGACTAATACACGCACCCAGAGTCCACAGGAACAACCTGACATATTACTTGTTCACGGTAGGCCTTGCCGACGCGACGTCATAAACATTTCAACGAGACGGACTTTTTAACCCGATACTGGACCATAAAATTCAAAATATATCCTCAAATGTATTTGGTAGCGATAAAAATAGATATACATTAAAAAGTAAAATAATTTTTATAGATCTTGCGCAGATTTTCCAAAGTTCTAAGATATATTTAATACTGTTTGTTTGTTTGGATACCGGGTAACTGTATACTGTGTGGCGCCTATTCTAATATGTTTTATGGTTTCTTTTCTTATATTGATATATATTAGTACTAGGCAGTTGAGTTTTTTTATTTTTGTAATAATTTATATTTATTTATATAATCTTAAAGTTACTTTTAGATATTATTTAAGGGAGTATGCGTTTGAAGGGCTCTATATATTAAGCCAAACTGCACATAGCGCCCCATAAAACAGTTCTAATACACGCCGGCTAAATTAAATATGTATGAGCTTGGAGAGATTCGCTTTTAATTCGGCAAATGGCGACATATGCGACCGGAGAACCAACATAATGGCAATTACGGCACTCCAAAGAGCAGTTATGGAACTATTCATAAATTTGATATTAATTTGTCGAATCCGTTGTTTAATATGAAAGTACTTCGGCGATACCCATTTTCATATTTACAACATTATATTAGGCCGTGTAAATTAGAATAGACGTTTCCATTAACGGTTAAAAGGACATGAAACAATTGCATTTCCTGGGTAATGATTCGAATTATAAACACCCCTTATTAACATGATTTATTCAGCAATTTAAAGTAACCTGAGAGAAAATACTTAATGTTGTGTATCGTACTGGTCATTCTGATATTGATTGCGGCGGGCCAGGTTTAAATCCTGGTGGCTGCATACAGACATTTGTAAGGTTACAGCCAATATTAGTGGTAATAAAATCTATCACAGACAAGTGTAAAATGTACCTACTCTTTGCTCCACCCCATTCACGCTAATTGACGCCGAATGTTGTTAGCTAGGGTTTGTTGATGCAGATAAGCACTTGTCAGTCGGTAGGTCACTTTATAAAGATCAAAAGCTACACCATAGTCCAAGAAATGACAGCTCGAGGGTGAGGTGTGGGCCGGGTATGAGCGACAGACGACTATATTTCGGAACCAACGTTAGCCTGTAGGGCCCCTTCAGATCATCATCGCCAATCCCATGATGGGAAGGAGACGTTAAAACGAGCTAGCAAGCCATATTTAATGTTAAGACCAACTGACACTTAGTTTATTTAACTGAAATCCTCGAAAATCAATCTCTGTGTGAAGAATAACAGTTCTTCTTGATGTCTCAGGAACTACTTTTAAAACCGTTTTTAAAACGGTTTTTGTTGTTATTGGGTTTTCAAAAAAAAAGATTTTTTTAAAATATTTTAGTTTTTGAAGCTTTTTGTAAAATAATTAAATTTCGTTTTATGTAATTATTGTGTTTCTTAGCAAGAGGTGTGTGTTTATTTAGACATTATATGTGAGAATTATTTTAAGGCTGACAATGACAATCGTAATATTATTATTGTTATACTTCACTTTTAAACGAATACGATACAAAAAATTCCGAATAATAGTTAAACTTTCCGGAATATTCCGAAAATTCGTTTTTTATTTGCCCGCTTATTTCATCAGGATGTTAGCATTAAGGAGTAACTGAATATTATATAAATTTTGAATAATTTATTGAAGAAAATGAAATGCAAACTCGTCTGGTAGAATTTGTTTTCTAATAGTAATTTTTCTGTCGTTTTCTTATTCTACCGTATTTTAGTCGAATTTTACTTTTTCAAAATAATTTTGGTATCGTTTGATGCGTAGTGTAATTAAACCTAGGTCATTTAATGTAATATCTTAAGGAGTTATTTAATTAATAGACAGTTAATTAGGAATGCCCGGAATAAACTAATTTACAAAAAAAAATTATTACAACTTATCTTTTAACTTTTGTATATTTGCATAATGCAGACATATATTAATTCTATATTAAATAATTTAATTGGGCTTTCTCTAAAATATAAATTTCTTTTGAAGAGGTTCTGTTAAAAGACCCACTAAAAATTTAATAAACGAGTAAATATAGAACCATTTAGGTCATAGGATGCTTAAACGACTCCAAAAATGACCTAACATTTCTTGTTTCACGTGCTCGATTATGTATTTAATTATATTACTGAGGCTAGGATATGTGACCACATTATATCTTCTACTGTCATTGCACCATGTGAATAGGAATAATCTGTCTCTCGAATACGGTAAGATTTATACATACTTTCCAAAGAAAAATATATGGCATTTCTTATTCTTGGAGCTCACGTCCAAGATATTGTATTCATCGCCCTAAATCTGGTATTCCCGATTTAAGAAATATAGGTTACACATAACTAAATTCAGAATATTAGAAGCAAAGTGTAATTATTGGGTGAATCAATATTATTTTTTGCCGAGTAAAATGGTGAAACATAACGGCGACTCTGATATTCTAGATGTATGTCAGACCACACGACTAGTTCACATACACTCCGTTTTCTGCAAATTGCCCTGTCAATCGCTATAACACTGATTAGACAAGAGTGTTTAAATCTGTACTGCTGGAACTTCGAGGAGCACCAAGGAAATTTTTATTGCAAATTCAAAATGAAATATTTTCAATACGGATGACGGTTTTAGGCCTTTGTTTGACCAATTCCTAGAGTATGCATCCCGTTAAGGACAGTTTTAAAACTCCATCGCAACCATCTTATACAGGATGTTATATTAGACCCTGACATTTTTTGAAAAGTTTGTTTGACCAGAACTTACTGCGGAAGATTTCTTTTTCTACTTGTCCAACCAAAATAATTTAGAGCTAGGTATAAAAAAAACTAATTTCCAGCGGTTTTGAAATTTTTTTCTTCCTTTCCGACATACAGGGTTTTTTAGAAAAATTGATTTTTTCAAAAATGGTCTGCCTAAAAAAACCAATTATAGCAATCAGATTCAGTATGGTCTATCAGATTATGAACAGGTAGGAGGTATTTAAGACCTTTCTTACCCACTGTATTATTGGAACATATTCTCTGTTAATTCGAAATGATGGGCAAACAGTTTAAGTAAATCTGTATAAACAAAAATAACATGTGAAACTGTATTTTATTTAGAAAAAGAGAATTATATCAGTGATAAAAGTTTTTTACTTTTTATCAAAAAATTATAAAGGTAATATCTGTGTAGAAACTAGAGCAAATTTTAAATGTTAAATAATTGTTTCGGTAAAATGTCTATTATTATTAAAACTGACATTAGAAGCAATATCGAATTCAAGATTGATAAAAAAAAACCAAACCCAACAAATCACTATTTATCGTCAACCTCTTAGATTTTGGTGAACCCTGTATACAATTTTCATGTTGGAAAACTTAAGATGGCAAACTTGGCAAAACTTTCATTTTGACTTTTCAGTAAAATTTTTCTTGGTTCACGTCGAAGTTCCAGCAGTTTAGATACGGTAAAATCATAATTTATTGAAGAAAATTAAGACCGAACCATTTTTATGTTGTATTGGTCATTTTTCCCGAGATTTTCTTATTCTACTGTATTTTAGAGTGCCGAAAATTACTTTTTCAAAATAATTTTGGTATCGTTTGACGTAACTTAATTAAAACTTCGACATTTAATGTAATATCTTAAGGCGTTCAATTAATTGAGTCAAAAGGCAGTTATCAGGGAGGCCCGGAATAAACAAACTTACAAAACCGCTTCTAACAACCGAACTTTTAACTTTTGTAAATTTAGGAGAATTTGAGTTTTTATTACTTAATTTTAAATATTTTCCTAAAGCTGTATAAGATCATAATATAATCTTCTCCTGTGGCTGTAGTATGTAAAAATAAATAATATCTTTCCCGAGAGCTGTAATATTTGTACATACTTTTTAAAGAAAAATATATCCGGTGTCAATTTTAGAAGGAACAGCATTTAATATTTTTGACACTAGGAAAATTTGGTGAAAACGTAAGTTTGCATATCAACGGTGACAACTCTTAAGGTATTTGTTGTTGTATTACATTCAACCCTCTGTCCTCTAGGGCAACTACCCCTAAAATTTAAATGGGATCCTCTATTTATTTCGCCATTTTTAAAAACCTTATATAATTCTACATGAGTGACATCTCTTTTAAACTGTTTTTTGTCCAAATTGAAGTAATTAACCTCGCGAATGTAACATTTAATTTTGTAATGGGGTGGCGTTCAATATGCCATGTCACTAAAACTACGATCAAAATTATTTCCTTTATTTATATTTTGCCGGTTCAAAACACGAAATACTTAATTATGTGCGTCTTTGGATACCTTGTTTTCATTTTGCTAATTTCTGATATTATTTAGAAGTGACAATAATTGCAGTTCGTGTTTGTCACGCATGGTATACAGTTATTTATTTGATGTCTGATTCGATTAGTTAAAATAAGCTGTAGCAATTATTTGTTGTACCTGTTGTACCTGTTTCTTAAACTAATTTACGGTACTTATAGCAGAACGCATAAAATTGATTTATATTTATGGACCTTAAAACCGTTGCTTCGCATGATATACACGAGTACATCCGAGAGCTAGAAGCTAATTTGTAAGAAACTTGATCTGTTTTTGGTCAGATTGCTATGGCTCCAACTATGTCGCTTCGTCATGCTGCAGAACAAACTGAACTGTCACATGAATCAGTTAGAATAGTATTGAAGTTTCACAAATGTTACCCATACAAGCTACAAATTGCTCAAGAATTAGGGACAGACGTATTAAGTTTTACGAAATTATGGCTAACAGGATCAATGCTGAGGCCCAGTTGATAAAAGATATCTGTTTCAGTGATAAATGCACCTTCTCCTTAATTGGCAAGGTGAACAAAGAAAACTACTGTTATTGAAGCGACTTCATTCCTCACATTATTATCAAAATATATTAAACAAAATAAATGTTTCGACAGGAATTGTTGCATAGAAAAACAGAGCCTCGTATAATCGCAGCTGGAATATCATAAGGATGAAATGGAAATCTTGCTTTAGATGAACATTAGCAGCACTTCCAGCAGAACGGAGCACCTGCACATTATGCATGTCCAGTAAGAGAGTGGTTGGATAATTACAATCCGGAGCAATGAATTGGTATTAGAAGGCCCATTGAATGGCCACCTAGGTGACCAGATCTGAAATCCGTTGTATTCAAAAACCAGCCAAACTCCATTGAACAAATCCAACAATAGCTTGTACAACTATGTAGGGCTATTACACCAGAGATACTTTAAAACGTCCGCGAGCAGTTTGAATATCGCTTGTGTTTACGAAACATTGGAAACCACTTTTAACAATTTCAGTATATCACTACCTTTATTATCATACTTTTTAGGGGATGGGTGTTACGGTGGAACCTCATGAATAAATTTAATACATTTGAGACCACATTCGTGACTTCAAGTACCTTAATTTTGACTACAAATAATTTAAAAGAGAAGTTAGTTATCTAGAATTACAGAATGATTTTAAAAATTGCAAAACAAGTGGAGATTGCTATTTAAAATTTTAGGGGTAGTTGCCCTGGGGGTCATGGGGTTGACTGTAATACAACAAAAAATACCTTGTCCCCTTCTATATGTATTGAGGTGTTTCACTAAACCTTTATAGTGTCACCAGTTAGAAAAAATATTAAATGCTGTTCGTTTTCAAATTCACACCCTGTATGTTTATAGTTTTGGAGCTCACGACCAAAGTGTTGTATTCATCACTGCGCATCTGATATTCCAGATTTAAGGGGTGTAAAATGGTGCAAAATAAAATACTTCGCCGCGAGTTTTATATTCTAGATATTTGCGAGACCGCAGCGATAAGTTCACATACACTCCACTTCGTGCAACTCGCCCTACCAATGGCTATAGTACTGACTGGACAACAGTGTTAAAACGTGAATACCGTGTCAAAGGATCATAATTAACCGTGCTCATTTTATCAGACGCGCAGCGATAAAATATATGATGGTCGTAAGCTCTTGGAACAATTTGACAAATTGCTTGAATCATGATTTTACCTTTATTTTGTTGGGCAAGACGTATGATACTTGAGATTAGGAATCAGTTACGTTTTGCAGACTGAGGATTGCTGTCCAGAAGGAATAAAATAAATTTCCATTTAGGAAAAAATGTATATCCAAGCCATGCCACTGTCACAGGTTGTTACGTTATTTAAAAACAATTGAATCTTGACAGGTAACTTATTTATTACCTGTGAGTTTGGGCAGATTGTTTAATATTTACCCTATTTTGATTCATTGAGATTTTCAAGTGTAATGGGGCGAAAACAAATGATTCAATTTTTATTTTAATCCCTGGTTTTGTAAGAGTTTATTTTGTTATTTTATATTGTTACATAGGTAGGTACATAATTAATAGGTATAACTAATAATAAAAGAACTAAAAAAAAAACGAACGAACCTAATCATAAATAAGATTTAAAAAATACCACCTTCTTCTTAAATACAGGTCTCACACTTTTTTCGTAGTACATTCTCTTTTTGCGATATAGTAATATTATTAACAGTTGTAATAATTTGGTTTTTTAAAACGTCTAAGTTTTCAGGTGGAGTTAAATGGACTTTTTTTATATGACCCGAGAAGAAAAAATCTAGGGGCGTTAAATCTGGGGAACGGGCTGGCTACCTCACAGGCCCATTCGTTCCTCTACCGTCATCAAACCTATCATTTAAATAGTTCACACCAATTCTAGCCTTATGAGCCGCCGTGTCATCCTGTTGAAAATAAACATTGCCAGTTTGGGCAAGAGGTAAAATAAAATCATCAACTGTCGTTTCCAAAAAGTTCAAATAAACTTGTGATGTAAGGACCTCGTTAAAAAAAATTGGCTACAAATTTTCGTCCTTAAAACACCTAGCCATACACTAACACCGAAGCGTTTTTGAAATGATCAGATGTTGATTTTCATTCGCCCAATATTTCACATTGTTGCTGTAAAACACCAAACAGATTCGAGAAACGGGATTCATCAGAAAACAATATCATGCTACTAAAGTTATTATTATGGTTATAATTCTCCATAAACCATCGGCAATAATAGAACTCGCCTAGCAACATTTTTTTAAATTTTTTCTAATACTTTCTCTGCTAACTCCGATTTCAGACTCTTCACTAATAGTGAGTTTTTCCTCATTTTGGGCAACCGTTTTCAAATGTTGTACCCGCCACGAAAAATAGGCCTAGCAGGGTTGGTTTCTGTCAGGGTATCGTTCTGCATAGAGTGTTTGAGCCTGCTTTTTAGATGCAAGCACTTACCGTGAATGAGAAGCATATCTATTTGTTCAGCTCTTGTAAAACTTGGCATTTTAAAAAATTCCTAAGAATTTTTACTTTATACCAAAAAAAATCAAATTTGCAACAATTTGCCAAACTCACAGGAAATAAATAAGTTACCTGTCAAAATAAAATTGTTTTTAAATACCATATCAACCCGTGACAGTGGCATGGCTAATATGATTATTCTAATAATCCAAATAGGCATACCAAAAAAATATTTTCCGTTGTCTAAAAATGAAAAATGAGGATATAAATGGATTGAGAGTAAAAAAGTAGGACTGCGTAGTGAAAGTCTTATGGTTGTAAGTTATACAATTTTCACACAAAAATTGATAAATTAATAAAAATCGTCAAATCGAAAATAACGATTTTTGATTGGCCACTTTACTTTTTTTATTCTGCCATCCTAGAGTGCCTTGATTTAAGTACACATTTTAACATTTGTTTTGATCGTTGCGCACTCCTTTTTTTTGAAAAATTAAAATAAATTTCAAAATAGTTTAAACTTTAAGGCTCCATAATTCAAAATTTATTAAGTTTAGGTATAGACATGTGCATAAAAACATGCTTAGAATTTGTTTTAAAATTCAAATATGCAAAAACATGCCAGGGTTGCCTTTCAAAATAGCAACATTTAAGCGTCTCCGGTGAACACAGAAGTTATTGTCTTTTGTTTTCCTTCCAAAAATATGCATATTACTCAACCAAATCGTCGACCAAACTTTCCAATTTTTATCTAAATCCGTTTTAAAATGCTAGCCTGGGTATTAGTTTTGTTGTCATTCGGTATTTGCATAATTACTTCCTCTATTTTGTAGGCTCACAAAATGGGAATATAAACTAATGCTTTATACTAAGCAAAATTCTGTATTCTGTAGTTAGTGAGAGTAGCTTGTTAAAACAATAACACCTTGACCCTAGTGGATAAAGGTTATTGTAAATATCGCCTAAAAAATCCTAGATGATTGCAATGGTAGGCCAGAACTTTCCAAAAATTGATCCATTATTTGATAAAAATGTCATAAAGTAAATGTCACAGTTACATTCCAATTCACATTCTCATCAAAGGAGTGTCACTTAACTTTTATTGTAAAGTTTAAGGATATGCAGTCCCTTAGATACTGTATTGGCAATAGCTGCAAATTTTATCATTCTACGGCTGATGCAGAATATGTGAATAATCGTTGACAGCGAGCGTTAAAATAGCATTACCATTATCCGTCCAAGATATTTAGTCGTCCATCATGGTCACAGCTTCCGGACTAAAGTAGCTTTCAAATCCAAAAAATGCGTTCAGAATACTGCGACGCTTCCAAGCCTTCAAGCCCTCCAGAGCGGTCGATGATGAAGCTGGTCTGCGGGGCTGCTTTGCCAATAAACGGACCTAGAATATTAAACCAGAGAATCCGCAACTCTCTAGCCATAGTATCTGGAACAACAAACCATGGCGTTTTCTATCCGCCATCTGCGGACGTGTCTGAAAGGTTGATTAGCACCCAGATACTCAGCAAAGGGTAAAAATACAGTATTTAATCTTAATTGAACAAAAATAAAATTACGTAAATTAATTAAATCTAATTTCGTAGCGAATTTGAATATCAAAAGAGTTTTTTCCATGCAGCGTTTTGATACTACATAGCACATAATTTAAAGTTTTAGTTGCTACTATGAAATCATAACTTTTGTAATATATGGGAAATTACAGGGTTAAAAAGATATAAAATTTAAATATCTCATTTAGGTACGCCTCTGTAAGGATGACAACGGTGATAAATGAGATTCTCTACGGGCTTACACCCCTAAATGGCCAGTAGGAGTAAAGATATTACATCGATATAGTGCTTTATCGATAGTAAGGTGTAGTTGGATTTTGTATTTTAATCAGTCAACATTTGAGCGATCATTTGATTGAATAAGATTGTGCGGTATATAAAAGACGCAGTAGTTGACATACAGTTAGCACGACCTCGCAGAATTTTAAAAATAAGACAAACATATCAACAGTAGGACGACTAGAAATACCAGCATAGTTCGTATTATTAAATCTGGCCCAACTGTGATTTTGGTCATATTAACAGAATTTTGGGGAAAGTAAATTAAGGTTTGATTTAAGATTTTATAGACCTAGCCAACTGGGATAATCTTGAACCCCCTCTTCCTTCTAAATAATTAAAATTTAAATTTTAGCCAAAAATTAAGGATCATATGTGGATAAAAAATTTTTAATCAACTGATTTTAAATTTTGCTGAAAAATTAAATGTTATATAAGTATAAACTAGTACCAATTTAGCATGACGTAAAAAAATGGCGGTGTGTGTCAATGTAAAAACTACTTATTGAATTTATCTTAAATTATGCCCAAAAATTATTGGCATAGGCAGAAACTGGTAAAATATTGGAAGGAATCCAATATGATGGAACAAAATGGCGCCCAATAAAAATACTGAAGGAAATTGGGTCACACTTCACTATTTCTATTAAAGGAAAAGATTCATCACGAGGGAAGTTTCGTGTAGAGGAAATTTACAAATCTTTTTAGTTTTAGGAATTTCATAAGTGTTAATTTCCTTAAATAAATGTGAAATATGCTCTTATTTTCTTATACTATAGAAAAATCGTACTCAGGCATTTGGACGTTTTGTCTTCCAGATTACTCTTTTGGTAAAAAAAAAACAAAATATGTGATTTCTTTGCTTTTCTTTTATTCTAATATATCAAAAATCGTGCTCTATCTCCTTACCAGTTGCTAAAATTAATAGCACATTGGGTCGCGATGGAATCTATTAGGTATAATGTAATGGTACTATATATGGCATGGCAACAATTCAGACCTCTCTAGTTCCGAGTATTTTCATATTAACATATTAATTGAAATAATTTGAGGTATTTTATCATAACTGTCCCTGCAGTCATGTATCGATATTTTTTATATCGATACTTACCCAAACATAAAAGAGAGGTCGAGCAGAATGGAGAATCCACACAGACCGTGGCAGCGACTGCGGTTATTCATTTGAGAGTGCGGCAAATTAGCGGTTCAAATTTCGTAGATAGACTCCACGGGAACGCTCCCTGATTAATGTCCCAGAAATTTCAAAAGGTAGATTTCCCTTGATAATAATGACGTAACGGCTTCTCACAGTCTTCACCTTATTTGTCAGAAAAGAATCTCGTTATCGCTATTAGTCGACTCAGGATTTTCAAATGGAGGGTAAGTAAAAAATAAATTACACACTTTGGGGGTTTTAGTATAATCGAGATGTTTCTCATATAAAATATATTGACAAGTATTTTTTATTTTTCCCATACAGTTCCTTTAATAAATTAAAGTTATATTGTTGCTTATAAAAAATTACGAATAAATCCTGGAATTTTGGCGTTTTATAATCTTACGATTTTTGTATCAAAATAAAAAGAACGTTACCTTGAAAGACCAATAAATAGTATGTTATGCAACAAGTTCCTAAACATGCATATTTCATATGAATGTGCATTAAAAATTCCTTATATCACACTATGCGAAATAATGTTTCTCACAGTCTATCATGGCGCCACACTGTAGCTAAACCAATCACGTTGTGCGACTAGTGAATCTTTTGTCTGAAATGTGATTTCAACCCCTTTAGCATTCTGAAAGCGTTGCATAAGAGTTATCTTTCTAATACTGTAAGTTAATATCCTAATACTGGAATCTGTGGTGGAAGATAGATCAAAATACAAGAGTTCTAACCACACCACACCACAACTTGTTAAGTTCTGGACGCGCGTTTCGCTAACCAAGTTAGCATAATCAGCAGATGTTTGATGATGTTTATATCACCTGCTGATGATGCTAACTTGGTTAGTGAAATGCCAAATATTACTATAGAGTAAGGAAGTCAAAAGCGTTTGGCACATCGAACTCCTAATAACGGCAAGTATGATCCATGTGAAAAGGAGTTCCACGTGTTGTCCATGAATAATTATTTTCAGATGAGGGAATTAGTCCCCGAGATTGTCGTGACTCACGAGAGGCAAGTCGTAGACAACCTAAAACTCTCTGAGCTTATTCAGATCTCGTCACACTGTAATTCCATTTTGACATGGTCTAATTCTAGGAAGCATAATTTGTTAACGCTAAATACATATTTTAATATCATATTTATCTTAATTCGCTGTCATATTCTTTCAGCTAATATACTATTGTGTCATTTAATTTACTGGAATAAAAGTTCAAAAAAAACCTCCAACTTAGGGCTAATCTGGTACTGACATACCTAGTGCTTCCGCATTCCGTCTTGTACCGGACCAATTTTATTTGGGTTCACTTGAAATTGATCGCCTTAAATTTCTACCAAATTCAAAAACTCGTACATTTTAGGCAGTTTGATGTAAAATGAATGTACTTGTTTTATTTAATTTATCGTTCTCCTCGCTATTCCAATGAGATTTGATTTTAATGTCTGGGACATTATCTGGAACTAAAAATAAGAATTAACTTAGGTGGTTCAGCTTACAGGAGCCTAAGAGGTGTATTTGACCGCACCATACCCGTGATTCTTCTACCTGTAATGAAATATGAAACAAACATTCTTTTGCTAAAAATAACGATTATAAACTAGAAGGTATCCAGAGGAAAATGGAAAGACTTATATTACGTATAAAATAATAAGGCTGAGTAAGAAACAAATGTATTTGCGAAAGGCAAGCATCGGAGATATTATAACACGATCCACAACTATTAAATGGTGATATGCTGGACATGTTGCAAGGTTAAAGATTGATAGACGATCTATACAAATAATATGCTGGGTATCTAGATCATATAGAAGAAGCAGAAGAATGCCGCAAACACGTTGAAGTGATGACATTTAAAGAATTATCGTTTTTTAAATTTTTACTAGCCTCGTAAATGGCAAGTATGATAGAACAATGGCGCCCAATGAGAATGTTTAAAAATACACTATATATCTTTAACTCAGGCTAAGATAAGACTTGTCTAACATTGGTCTTGGAAAAATAAAGGCTGTCTTGGTATTGTGGGTGACTTTGCTCAGTCTTGGTCTTAGGTTTCATCATAAAAAAATGTCTCATATTCGTTCTCATTCTCGATTTCAGTAGTTTCATTATTAATGCTTTTAAAATCTCCTCAGTGTTTTCGACTAGCTGGACTTACCAAACAACAGTGGTTCTCGCGAGTACATTTTCGGGATTCATATAAATATATGAAACTGTATTTATTATTTTATGAGTATTTCTTATATGACTTTAGTACAGGTACCTACAATCAGCACCAAAAGTAAATTGGACAGCATCATAATAGCTCTTGGACTAATATGTATAATTTTTAGTGTCAAATATTTGTTAAACTATGCATTTTAGGTTAAATAGGACAAATTTACCGATATGGTTTTAAACTTTGAATAATTTTTTCATTACATGGTCCAAGCGGTTTTTAATTTTAATTTCAAGACCAAGACCAAGACAAAAATGTTGTGACGCAGTCTTGGTATTGGTTTTGAGACAATTTACAGGTCTTGGTCTGGGTTTTGATACCATAACCAAGACAAGACCAAGATTAGGCTTGTGGTCTCGCGAAGCCCTGATGTTACGAAATGATTATGTGCTGAACTAAGTTGAGTCACACTTCACTATTCCTAATAAAACGAAAAATTTATAATGAGGGCTATGAATCTATATTTGCTTACGGATTTTTTATTTTTCAGTGCTTTTTAGTATTATAATCGTGAAAAAATCACCCTCTCAAATTTAGTAAGAAAAATTACTTTGACCATTTAATGTATCAGGAAATATATAAAACTGACTTTTACCTCGATTATTAATTGCATCCCATAGCATTAGAAACGTTCCATCAAATCTCTTGAAATGTGGTGTTTCAAACATTTCTTTCTTTTGGCATAGCATACACGATTTCTGCTGTCATCAGACAATAGATATACCTTCGATTCATCGGCAAAAACACAATTCCACCACTAATTGCTAGTAAATAATATGATCCCTTGCCTAATTTAGCCCTTTTCTATATAATTTTATAATGTACTAGCCTCAAAGCCAAATGTAAGCCGGAGATTATTTAACGAAGAGATAGCTAAATGAAACGAATATAAGGTAGTGGCTTTATATAAAATCACAAACATTTTGAAAATTTGGATCTTCATCTCAAATGAATTCGAGTCACTAGGAATAATATATATCCGAAATACTACTAGTTTGACCTGAAATATATACTAATACGAACTAGGGAAAATGCGAACTTTTTAACAACGGCAGGAAATGTAAAACACTTATGTTAGACCATGATACCTACAATGCTTACTACATTGCTTTAATGTAATAACTAAAAACACCGTATGTAAATAGCCGACAAAAAACATAATATATACACCTAAATAAATTAAATCAGATCAATATTAGGCGTAATACTCAGAGAAAATGCAGAAATACCCATGTCGTGAAATGGAAAAAATACTGAAGAAGATTGCCATAAACAGCAAGATGCAGAAAGCCCGTGTCACTCATAAACATCTCCCTACTAGGAGCACCAGTAGCTGAAAAGATATACCTATCCACTAAATTCGCCTCCTTTAAATTAATGATGCCGAAATGTTGTTTGCCCTGCTTATATTTCAAAATTTATGTAGATCAAATTTTGCATTCTTTAGAAAATTTTAAACAACTAGTTCTTCAAGTTCGTTCTGTGTTTACAGTGTGCAACAAAAATATGGAACCCTCGAAATATCTCAGTTATCATTAACCTGATTTGAAGTGTTGTATACTTAGGCATAAATAAATGCTTGATTCAACAGTGACATTCATAACTTTGCCAAGTACACCGTTTTTTTGTAATTGATGAGAAGATTTGCTTTTTAAACGGAATACCTCATTTTTTATTGCATTTCCGAATTTTGCTTAGAAAAGCCTACTTGTTATGTCTTACCTGACAATGTCAGTTCAATTTACATTTTGATTTACACAGCTGGGTTTAAACTCTGATTTAACTAAAAACCTAAATTACTGGAAACTTTAATAATAATGGATTACGGGAACTCAATACAATTGTAATGCCAGTACACACTCTGGCAGACCAAAAAGCGCAACAAATCGTGATTAGGCATTGCCTATTTGGATATTTAGTACAATAATAAACAATACACAATACTATATACAACAAATTAGTTTAAAAGTCCATTTACTTTCTGACACCAAGCCAAACACCGTGGAAAAACATTCAAAAGGATATCATTTTCCCTGATTCTTCTGCATTCTCTTTATATATTTAGATTTGAATAATCGACGTCATTTGGCTTAGTTTTGAAAACCACGTCCTTAATCTGGCCCCCACAAAAAGTAGTCGAGAAATAATAAATCTGGGGACCGAGCTGGCTACTCAATGGTACACCTACGTCCAATCCATCTTCCAAAAAACACAACATCCAGATATTGTCGAATATGTTGAGCATAATGAGGCGAGATACGTTTGAAAAACGGGAAATTTGACAATGTTGTAAATGTCACCATTGAATCGGGCATAATTTCGTGCTCAAGTGTACACAATTTTATTAGAATCAGTTGAGGGATAACTGCGATATTTTGAGTGTCCCATATTTTCTTAATTAATAACTCTTAAAATGGAATTATTATTTTTTTTACAATTTCGAATAGTGCTCAAAATAGTTCTCGACAATTTTTATTATAAGCAATTTCTTCGAAAATTAACAGTTTTTGAGGAACTCGTGGTCTAATATCGAAATTTTAATAAATTGCCTGTTGAAATATCTGCACAGAAAACCTTACCTGAAAATATCAGTATTGTCAGCTTCGTTGATTTCCAAAAATCAATCATTTAACTAATATTCAAATAATTAGAATATTAATGATATTGTGTCATGGGGACAGAATGTGAACGCAACAAGATGTTTGTAACATTTTTAATGATAAGTATTCGAATAAAAAATCCATTACCTGGATCTACTATAAGTAAAGTTCTAAAAAATGTGTCTATATTAGGCCCAGTGAAATCCCCAAAAAGCAAATACTTGGACCGGTACAGTAGGTCAAAAAATAATTGGCCCCTTCTTCATAGAAGAAACATTAGATAGAGAAAGATAAGTGTTTTCACAAACGATATTTTCCCAGCTGTCGCACAACTATTTCCAAATAATCGTTAGTAGCTGTTGCCACTTATTACCGGTCGTATTGAATATTTGAACGGTATTTTTCGGGGAATAATCAAGGGCTAAATGATGAAATTTGGTTTCAAGAAGATTTCTATTATTATATTTGTCGTTCAAAATATTACAAACATCTTGCTGTGTTTGTTTTCTGTTCCCATAACCTAGTATCATTAAAATTTGTTTTTGAGTTTCAGTTAAATCAATGGTTAAATTATCCAGCTGTGTAAATCAATGAAAATCAAACTGACATCGTCAGGTATGACAATAAGGTAGGCTTGCGTGTGAGGTATTTCAATAGGAGATACATTCATATATCGATATTAAACCATGATTTTCTCAAAAACATTTAACCTTCGAAAAACTTGCTTCAAATGAAAATGCAATTAAAAATACGGTATTCCATTTAAAAAATAAAATTCTCTTCAATTACAGAAAAACGGTAAACTTGGCAATATTGTAGAGGTAACCATTGAATCAGGCATAATTTCATGTCTAAGTATACCAAAATTTCATTAAAATCAGATGAGCGATAACTGAGATATTTCGAGTGTTCTATATTTTTGTTAAGGACTGTATAACAAACCTAAAAGGCTATCTATAGAAGCACTTTGCACTGAATATAAATAAGTTTCATACGCAATAAATTAGTTGAAAACGGCTACAATCACCATTATTAATTGCTACACTTTACTTCATGAATTATTAAATATTTTGTATTGGAAAGACTGGATTTATGTCTGTTGGATTACTGCGCTTTTAATACTAATGTTTTGCCGCTGCATACATGTTTGATAACCCATAATTTAAGTATAAATCAGATTTAAATATTCGCAACACATCAGTTCGGATTATGTAATATGTAGATTCTGTATAAATTATTAATTCAAATTTGATTCAGATTTATTTTGCATTTACTGTAGAAATTATTTTCTGATTACTACTAATCGAAATTTTTTTAAACTTTTAGATCTTGAGTTTTAGATTTTAATATCGGGTAAAAGCTTCAATTATGATACAGCTTGTAAATATTATAGCAGTCGAGCTACCACAGAGGCAACAAAAGTTTAAATATATTTAAATAATTTAGATTTTCGCGGTGAAAGTATCAAAACTTTTAATGAAATACCCATGGGAAACTTCCGTATTCGCAACTTTGCGATATACAAGTGCAGTTGGATCGTCAAAATGTGCACCAAAATAAAGTTTAATTATATATAACTTTAAAATTGAAGGACTGAGTGACACTACATCACGACTGCATGAGTTTTCATTAGATGCGAATAGAATAACGGCGCAGATCATTTTAAAAAATAATGAGATACAAACGTAGAGTTTTAATATTTAACTAGCTGACCCGGTATACCTTATTCTGCACTTTCCTTTAGATGTCGCGATGATTTTCCAGTGGAATTATAAGAATATTGGGCACATTAACCCCATGGTCCAGAAATGTTATTGAAGAAAAATTTATTAGTTTTATATAAAAAATATGCAATAAAACAATACAAAAATAGTGTTGAAAGGTCTCGGTAACCAGACGATGATCTAAAAAAAAATCATATATATTGGTGCAGTACAACTCTCTCACGAACTTGCTGAAAAACCTGGTTTAGTGTTTTAAATATATAGATGAGTTGCCAAAAGCCTTAATTAAAAGCTTTGCAATCCCCATACAAAAAATACCAAAAAAAACTTCAAATGTCTTAAAAACATCATCTGCTGGCATTTCGAGATTGAAACCGTTTGGAGTGTCAAAAGTACTTGTAAAATTAACAGAATTAAAGTGATTATAATCTTTTTAATATTTCACTAGTGCAAACAGAAGTTAAATGTTTGTTCTAATAAGAGTCTAATACTCAAGTTTTAAGGCTTAAGGGTGAACTGCACGCAGTATTACGGATCATTTGCAAGCTCTCCGCCATTGTATTAAAGCTGTAAGAGATAATTATTAGCTTCAATGTGATTTAATTAGGGAAATATAGTTGGGTGCTAAATACGATTTTTTATGAAAAAATTAAAACTAGAATTATAAAACAGAAGTAGATTTGTCCATTTTTATCATTTTTTGACCACTTTTTGACGCAAATGCCGTCGCATATAATTTTTTATCGACAAAATTACTCTTCAATACCTTGCATTGATCCTTTGTCTAGGTAACTGCAAAATTTGAAATGGTAAATCATACTCATGTCTTCGTATTTCTGTAGCGCGTGCACCCTTTTGAATCCATTTCTAACCGAAATGTAATTTAAATTGCTTATACATAACACATTTTTTTTAAGTCGGACGCACCGGAAATTTTTGTCGCTTATTTTTTACTTTTTGCGTGCAGTTCTCCCTTAAAACAAGTTATAATGTTTCGCGTATCGAAATCTTTTTATTTTTTTTTAATGCAACATCCTGTATATTTTAATAAATTCAAATAGAATTCTAAACAACGATTTCAACGATATATAACAATATGGGTCTACGACTCATTGTTACTCAAGTTGCAATGTTGACATGTTTAACATATGGCAATCTTTTTATTTTTTTTAGTGTAACATTGTGTATAATTTAATAAATTTAAATAATACATCAAACAACGATTTTAACAATATGTCTACGACTCATCGTTTCAAATTTATTGACGATCATACTTTTAATTGAGTAATTTAAAAACATAAATATTTACGCCATAGTACTTTACTTATCTTACTATCATACTTTATTCATCTTTGTCCATTGTCTTAATAAAAGTTTTAATAATAAGAATCAGTTGATCAGATGAAAACCATAACTTTTTTTATGATTTGTAACTAGCTGCATGGCAAAAAGCAAATTTTGACTTATGTGGTCACTAGTTCATTAATTTAGGTTATAGGAAACCCATATTAAAAGTATTTTTAGCTTAAATTTATATTAAAGATTACTTAAACTTGCAGTTATTAAATATAATATAATATAAAAATCTACATTAACTAAATTCTTGTGTAATTAGTAATGCAGTTTTTATGGCTTTTTGCTACAGCATATCCTTGATTGACTAACTGAAATTCTTTAGTTATGTTTTGCTTAAATTACCCAAGATCTTGGCGTCTATTTTGATACACTATATCTTTTAAAGTTTTCATAAAAAATCATTTAAGGTGACAAAATTACAGAAAACAATTTTGCACCATTTCCTAGAATTTTTGATTTTAAAATCCTCGGACTATTTTTTGGACATTTTAAAATATTATCTGTGTAAAATAGGTGTTAAATGTTGAGCAATTTGACCTAAAAACAAGTAAAGAAATTCAATTTCCAAATAGGGTGATTTATGTCTGTTGGCTTACTGCGCTTTTAATACTAATATTTGCCGCTGCATATACATGTTTGATAACCCATAATTTAAGTATAAAGCAGATTTAAATATTCGCAACACATCAGTTAGGATTATGTAATATGTAGGTACTGTATAAATTATTAACTCAAATTAAATCAGATTAATTTTGCATTTACTGTAGAAATTATTTTCTTATTACAGCCATTCAAAATCTACTCCCACTAATTCGTTTTAAACTTTTGAATCCTGATTTCAGATATTAATATCGGCTAAAAGCTTTAATTATAATACGGCTGTAAATATTGTAAAAGTTCAGCTACAATAGTGGCAACAAAAGTTTAAATATATTTAAATAATTTAAATTTCCCCGGTGAAAGTATCAAAACTTTTAATGAAATACCCATGGGAAACTTCCGTATTCGCAACTTTGCGGTATACAAGTGCAGTTGGATCATCAAAATGAGCACAAAAATAAAGTTTAAGCTATAAGTTTAATTATACATAACTTTAAAATTAAAGGACTGACTGATACTACATCGTGACTGCATGAGTTTTTATTAGATGCGAATAGAATAGGGGCACAGATAATTTAAAATTTTTTAAAATTTTAAAAAATAATGGGGTAAAAACGTAAGTAGAGTTAATATTTAGCTAGCTGACCCGGTATACCTTGCTTTGTATTTTCCTTTAGATGTCGCGAAGATTTTCCTGTGAAATTATAAAAATATAGGGCGCATTCACCACATCGCGCAGAAATGTCATTGAAGAAAAATTTATTAGTTGTATAAAAAAAAGCAATAAAACAATACAAAACTGATGCTGAAAGGTCTAGGTAACCAGACGATAACCTAAAAAAATAATCACGTATATTGGTGCAGTAGATCTCTCTCACGAACTTGCTAAAAAATCTGGCTTAGTGTTTTAAGTATGTAGACGAGTTGCCAAAAGCCTTAATTAAAAGCTTTGCAATCTCCATATGAAGGATACCAAAAAAAACCTCAAATTTCCTAAAAATATCATCTGCTGGCATTTCGAGATTGAAACCGTTTGAAGTGCCAGAAGTATCTGTAAAATTAACAAAATTAAACGAAGCTTAAACTTTTTAATATTCCACTAGTGCAAAAAAAAGTTAAACGTTCGTTCTAATAAGAGTCTAACGCTTAACTTTAAAACCTAAAACAAGTTACAATGTTTTGCGTAACGAAATCTTTTTATTTTTTTTTAATGCAACATTTCGTATATTTTAAAACATTCAGATAGAATATTAAACAATGATTTCAACGATATGTAAAAATATGGGTCTACGACTCATCATTACCCAAGTTACAATGTTAACATGTTTGAAGTATCGCAATCTTTATATTTTTAATGTAACATTCTGTATATTTTAATAAATTTAAATAGAATATTAAACAACAATTTTAACGATATGTCTACGACTTATCGTCTCAAACTTATTGACGATCATATTTTAGATTGTGTAATTTAAAAACTTAAATATTTACGTCCTAGTAGTTATTACAGTTAATACTTTATTCATCTTTGTCCAATGTCGTAATAAAAATTTTATTAATAGAAATTAGTATGTGATGAAAACCATATTTTTTTTTATGATTTGTAACTAGCTGCATGGCAAAAAGCTTTAATCTTGACTTTTGTGGTCATTAGTTCATTAATTTAGGTTATAGAAAAACATGTTTGATAACCCATAATTTAAGTATAAATCAGATTTAAATATTCGCAACACATCACCAGGATTATGTAATATGTAGATACTGTATAAATTATTAACTCAAATTTGAATCAGATTTATTTTGCATTTACTGTAGAAATTATTTTCTGATTACTACCACTCAAAATCTACTCCCACTAATTCGTTTTAAACTTTTGCATCCTGAATTTCAGATATTAGTATCGGCCAAAAGCTTTAATTATAATTCGGCTGTAAATATTGTAAAAGTTGAGCTACAACAGCGGCAACAAAAGTTTAAATATATTTAAATAATTTAGATTTCCCTGGTGAAAGTATCAAAACTTTTAATGAAATACCCATGGGAAACTTCCGTATTCGCAACTTTGCGGTGTACAAGTGCAGTTGGATCATCAAAATGTGCAAAAAATAAAGTTTAAGCTATAAGTTTAATTACATATAACTTTAAAATTGAAGGACTGACTGATACTACATCATGATTGCATGAGTTTTTATTAGATGCGATTAGAATAGGGGCGCAGATAATTTTAAAAAATAATGAGGTAAAAACTTAAATAGAATTTTAATATTTAACTAGCTAACCCGGTATACCTTGCTCTGCATTTTCATTTAGATGTCGCGAAGATTTTCCAGTGAAATTATAAAAATATAGGGCTCATTCACCACATCGTCCCGAAATGTTATTGAAGAAAAATTTATTGGTTGCATAAAAAACAGGCAATGAAACAATACACAAATAGTATTGAAAGGTCTCGGTAACCAGACGATCATCTCAAAAAAAATCATGTATAGTGGTGCAATACAACTCTCTCACGAACTGAAAAATCTGGCTTAGTATTTTAAATATATAGATGAGTTGTCAAATGCATTGATTAAAAGCTTTGCAATCCCCATAGAAAGAATACAAAAAAAAACTTCAAATTTCTTGAAAATATCAACTGCTGGCATTTTGAGACTATGCCAATAGTATCTGTAAAATTAACGGAATTAAAGTAATTTATACTTTTTAAAATTTTACTATAGCAAAAAAAAGTTAAAACTTCATTCTAATAACAGTCTAATATTCAAATTTTAAGATTTAAAACAATTTACAACGTTGTCATGTTTCGCGTATCGCAATCTTTTTATTTTCTTAATGCAACATCCTGTATATTTTAATAAATTTTAATAGGTTACATAATATAGGTCTACGTCGCATCGTTTGAGACTTATTGACGATCATCTTTTAGACTGCGTAATTTAAAAACATAAATATTTAGGCCCTAGTAGTAAAGTTTTATTAATAAGACTTATTAAAAGATGATTTTTTACGATTTGTAACTAGGTGCATGTCTAAAATCTTGACATTTGTGGTCATTAATTCTATAATTCAGGTTAAAGGAAAACCATATTAAAAATATTTTTAGCTTACATTTATATTAAATATTGCTTAAACTTGCAGTTATTAAATATAATATAATATAAAAAATCTAAAATAATTAAAATCTTGTGTAATTAGGTTATAAAGTTTTCTTGGCTTTGTGCTATAGCATATCCTTGACTGACTAACTGAAATTCGTTAGTTATGTTTTGCTTAAATTGCCCAAGATTTTGGCATCTAATTTGATACACTATACTTTTAAAGTTTCCATAAAAAATAATTTAAGGTGACAAGATGACAGGGATTATCTTTACTGGAACCAATTAATTCAGCAAAATTGTGGTTTACCTTCCATTTGAAAAATTCACTTCTCTATCAGTAAATCACAGACAACAATTGTGCACCGTTTATAGGACCTTACGGAAATATTCCCTTGCCCCCTCACACGAACCTTGATGTTAAAACTCTCGGATATTTTTTTGGATTATAAAATATTACCTGTATAAAATAGATGTCAAATGTTGAGGAATTTGAGCTAAAAATTTGTAAAGAAATTCAATTACCGAATAGGGTGTAGCATTTATTTTGCATTTACTGTAAAAATTATTTTCTGATTATCACTAATCGAAATATACTCCCACTAATTTATTTTAAACTTT
Source organism: Kuschelorhynchus macadamiae (assembly GCA_030620095.1). Taxonomy (NCBI): domain Eukaryota; kingdom Metazoa; phylum Arthropoda; class Insecta; order Coleoptera; family Curculionidae; genus Kuschelorhynchus; species Kuschelorhynchus macadamiae. The sequence continues at coordinate 128,908 of JAUTXW010000284.1, forward strand.
TGAATCCTGAATTGTAGATATCTCTGGTGAAAGTATCAAAACCTTTAATGAAATGCCCATGGGAAACTTCCATATTCGCAACTTTGCGTATACCGTGGAGTGGAGTTGGATCATCAAAATGTGCACAAAATCTATTTTTAAGCTATAAGTGTAATTATACACAGTCTTAAAATTGAAGGACTGGCTGATCGTTTTTATTAGATACGCATAAAATAGGGGCTCAGATAATTTAAAAACTTGAGTAGATAAATACGTAAATAGGGTTTTAATATTTACTGAGTTGCCAAAAGCCTTAATTAGAATAATAATTGCAATCCTCATATAAGGGATACAAAAAAAACTTTCAAAATTATTAAAAATACCAACTCCTGATATTTCGAGATTAAAATGTTTGAAGTTCCAAGACTATATGTAAAATTAACAGAAATAAAGTAATTATAAACCTCTTAAAATTTTACAAATTCAAAAAATGAAGTTAAAAGTTCATTCTAATAACAGTCTAATACTCAAGTTTTAAGAATTACAACAAGTTACAATATTGTCATGTTTCGCGTATCGCAATCTCTTTATTTTTTTAATACAACACCCTGTATGTTTTTATAAATTTAAGTAGAGCATTAAGCAACAATTTCAACGATATATAACAACGACATGGTTTCAGACTTATTGACGATCATCTTTTAAATTGTGTAATTTAAAACATACATATTTACGCCCTAGTAGCTATTACAGATAATACTTTATTTATCCTTGTCCATTGTCTTAAACGAATTTTTTTATGATTTGTAAGTAGCTGTATGTCAAAAAACTTTAAACTTGACTTTTGTGGTCATTAATTTACTAATTCAGATTATAGGAAAGCCATATTAAAATATTTTAAGCTTAGATGTATATTAGATAGTGCTCAAATCTACAGTTATTAAATGTAATATGATATAAAAAAATCTAAATTAATTAAAATCTTGTGTAATTATCCACAAGTTTTTATCGCCTTTTGCTACAGCAACTCCTTGATTGACTAACTGAAATTCTTTAGTTACGTTTTGCTTATATTGCCCAAAATCTAGGCATCTATTTTGACACACTATATATTTTAGTTTCTATAGAAAATAATTTAAGGTGACAAGATGACGGGGACTATTTTTACTGGAACCAATTAATGAAACAAAATTGTTGTTCACCATCCAGTTGAAAAAATATTATTATTCATTTCTCTATCAGCAAATTACAGACAACAATTCTGCACTATTTATTACCTCATCCCCTCTCCTACAAATTTTGAAGTTAAAACTCTCGGATTATTTTTTAGACATTTTAAAATATCTTTATAAAATAAATGTTAAATGTTGAGCAATTTGAGCTAAAAATAAGTAAAGAAATTCAATTACCAAATAGGGCGCAACATTTACTTTGTATTTGCTGATTACTACTAATCGAAATATACTCCTACTCTTTCATTTTAAACTTTTGGATCCTGAATTTCAGATTTTAATATCGGATAAAAGCTTTAATTACTATACAGCTGTAAATATTATAGAAATTGAGCGGCAACAAAAGTTTAAATATTTTTAAATATTAATTTAAATTTCCCTGGTGAAAGTATCAAAACTTTTAATTAAACACCCCTAGGAAACTTCCACATTCGCAAATTTGCGGTACACAAGTGTAGTTGGATCATCGAAATGTGCGCAAAAACAAAGTTTATGCTATAAGTGTAATTATACTTAACTTTAAGATTGAAGGACTGGCTGATACTATACCATGACCGAATGAGTTTTTATTAGATACGAATAGAATAGGGGCGCAGATAATTTTAAAAAATAATGAGGTAATAACGTAAATAGGGTTTTAATATTTAATAAGTTGCCAAGCCCTAATTAAAAGCTTTGCATCCCCAATTACAACAAGGGACACAAGGAAAACTTTCTTAAAAATATCAACTCCTGGTATTTTGAAAGTGAAACCTTTTGAAATGCCAAGAGTTTTTGTAAAATTAAAAGAATTAAAGTAATTATAAACTTTTAAAAACTTTACTAAAGCAAAAAAAAGTTAAAAGTTTATTGTAATAACAGTCTAAGGCAAGGAAAATATAGTCTTGCCCCCCGTCCCTTCTAGTAATCTTGGTGTTAAATTCTTGGATTATTCTTTGGACGTTTTAAAATATAATCTCTATAAAAATAGATCTTAAGTATTGAGCAACTTGAGAGTAAAGAAATTCAATCAAAAAATCTGAATGTAGCAAAAACGATAAAAACTTGAAGAAATGTACATTACGTTTATTGCTTAAAACATGAGAAACGTGCCTTACGTTTATTTATTATTTTGTTAATTAATTTATTTTTTTTATATTGTATTATATTAGTAATCGTAGATTTAAGCAGAATTTAATATAAATTTGATCAAGAAACATTTTTAATATGTTCTCCTATGAGGCCAGTGGTAGCCCGAAATATCGGAATTAATGTATGGCCACAAAAGGAAAGTTTAAACATTTTCAACATGCAGCTAGTTAGAAACAATACCTAATAAAACTTTTATAGACTAGCTAGCCCGGCAGACCTTGTTCTGTCTTTTCCATTAGATAGCGATGCGTTTTCAGTAGAATTGAAAGGATATGGGGTGCATTCACTACACGTTCAGAAATGTTATTGAAGAAAAACATATTTATAGAAAAAATACGCAATAAAACAATAGAAAGGTCTCGGTAACCAGACGATTATTTCAAAAAAAAATCATGTAAATTGGGATAGTACAACTCTCTCAGGAACGTGCTCAAAAATCTGGATTAGTCTTTTAAATATACTGGGTGGTGCAACCAAGATGGGGTGGACGATTGTGGGCAAACGGAGAGGAATTTGAAAAAAAAAATTGGGATATGATTGATAGTCAAGAACGCTGTGTTTTAAAATTATACCCATTATACAGGGTGGTCTGAAAAGTTCGTGGTGAACCAAACTTGTGTTTTTTTAAATGGGATACCCGGTATATTATTATTTTAGTTGATTCTCCTATTCGTTGCGATCATTTTGATATAAGGTTAGTTGGGTCTAAAATTTATATCAAGGGAATGGGACGAGGTTAAAGTGGAAAAAAGGGTTATACTCCGGCCATTTTTTGAAAACAATTGAAGCAGTTATGGAAAAACCAAATATTCTATAAAATGTATTGTATCTAGGACTACAATAATCGCTTGTAAGTCGTTCAAAATTATTCACTGTTATACAGGGTGGTCAAGTTTTGCAAATTTACCTTGGATTGAATTTTTTTAAATGGAACACCCTGTATATTTTACTTTCATGTTAAAGATAATATTACTAGCTTTCAGAAAATATCATTTTTGATACCTTTCTGACCAACAGTTTTTCAGTAAATTAGCTGTGAAATCAAAATTTCTTCATTTTAACACGAATTACTCTGAATTTACGTTGTTAAAATTGACAATTTAATATTAGGAGGCCATGATATCATCATAAATTGAACAAAAGATTGACAGTTCTGTCAAAACAGCAAAGTGTCAGAATATTGTCATCAGTAAATAAATAAATATTGTTCTTTGATGATGCGATGCCGAAATAAAAACAAGATAGAAGCTTTTGCAAGTTTATCATAGAGATTTCAAGAAACAGGAAATGTTGCTTTCAAAAAAACGTAAAGTAATTAATAAACCAGTTACTAATGAAGATAATGCTTTGACAGTATTAATAACAGATCTTTTTTTACAAAAAAAATAAATTTAATATAAATCAACAAAAACAATGTAATTAAAACTTATAAAAGATGTTCAACTAAACCACCGTTTTGCTGAAGGCACATTTCGAGTCTATTCATAAATGAAAGTTTCACTTTTCTCAAAGTCAGGTCTGAAATGTTGCGAAAACTGCTTATTATTCTCAACTTCATATCTTCCACTGTGGTTGGAACCTCTTTATAAACTTCTTCTTTAACATGTCCCCATAAAAAGAAATCTAGTGGCGTTAAATCAGGTGACCTCGCAGGCCACTTAACTGGTCCACCTCGCCCAATCCAGTGCTCTCCTTTCCAATTATTGAGAAAATGTCTTACATGCCTATGGTAATGCGGGGGTGCTCCATCATGTTGGAACCATAAGGAATCTCTTAACATTAAAGTAAGTCCATCTGACGAACAATGTGGATTTTCGGTTGAATAATAGTGCATATTATGTTTGTTAACCAAGCCGTTGCTTTTAAAAGTTGCTTCATCTGAAAAGAGCACCCTATCTACAAAACCTGGATTATCCCAAATTGTATTTAAAAACCAAATTGAAAACTCTTGTCGTTGAACGTAATCCCGATCATACAGTTCTTGGTGTAATTCAATGTGGTAGGCATGATATTTATGTTGTTTCAGAATCCGTTTAATACTAGTGCGTTCAATATCAGTAGCTCTATCAATTTCCCTGGTACTTGTGTGTGGATTTTCTTGCACTGTTAATAACACTGTCAAAGCATTATCTTCATTGGTAACTGGTTTATTAATTTACTTTACGCAACATTGCCTGTTTCTTGAAACCTCTCTAATAAACTTGCAAAAGCTTCAGGTCTTGGTTTTTTTTCGGCATCGGGATATCGTACCGCATAAACCCTGCTTGCTAGTAAAGGGTTTTTTTGACACTCGCCCGACATAAAAGTCATGTTTATCAACTCTGGAGTACTCAAACTCATTGTTACTTAACAATTTCTCGGCTTATCGTCAAAAAACAATGGTAATTGATGCCAATTCTCTGACACTTTGCGGTTTTGACAAGAATGTCAATCTTTCTTTTCATTTATGATTATATCATGGCCTCCTTATATTATAGGTAGTCAATTTAAGCAACGTAAATAATACCGCTTCTGTTAGAATGAGTAAATTTTGGTTTCACGGTTAATTTACTAAAAAACTGTTGGTTAGAAAGATATCAAATAGGGTATTTTCTGAAAGCTGGCGATGTTATCTTTAATATGAGAGTAAAATATATGGGGTGTTCCATTTAAAAAAATTCAATCCAAGGTAAATTTGCAAAACTTGACCACCCTGTATAACAGTGAATAATTTTGAACGACTTACAAGCGATTATTGTAATCCTAGATACAATACATTTTATAGAATATTTGGTTTTTCCATACCTGCTTCAATTGTTTTCAAAAAATGGCCGGAGTATAACCCTTTTTTCCACTTTAACCTCGTCCCATTCCCTTGGTATAAATTTTAGACCCAACAAACCTCATATTAAAATGATCGTAACGAATAGGAGAATCAACTAAAATAATAATATACCGGGTATCCCATTTAAAAAAACACAAGTTTGGTTCACCACGAACTTTTCAGACCACCCTGTATAATGGGTATAATTTTAAAACACAGCGTTCTTGACTATCAATCATATCCCAAAAATGTCTTTTCAAATTCCTCTCCGTTTGCCCACAATCGTCCACCCCATCTTGGTTGCACCACCCTGTATAAATAATTTACAAGTGTGAAAAAATTTGTAATTACTAATAGTGCATAAGTATTTATTTTTTCGAATTAAATAATTTAAAGTGTCTTTTTAAATGTAAACTTACGTGCTCGAGATGACCCATATTGTTATATATCGGTAAAATCTTTGTTTAATACTCTATTTAAATTTAGTATAATATGCAGGAAATTACATACAAAAGAACAAAAAAGTTACGATACGCGAAACAATGCAACGTTGAAACTTTTTTAAGATTTAAAAAGACCTGAGTACCAGACTATAATTAATATCAGTGAACCTCTAGTTTTTTTTGGCTCTAGTAATATTTAAAAAGTTTAAAAACAACTTTCAATATGAAAATGGATAGATAACTGAACAAAAATATCAACCAGTCCGAAACGTCGGATTACAGACCCATGCACACACTATATCCTTAAACTCGTTTTTCAAATTGCAATTATTATCCGACGTTTCGCATTCGATTGCACAAGGCATCTTCAGCGATCTTTACTCCACGAGTTCTGAATACTGAATGCAGGGTCAGGGAGTGGAGCATGTCTGCGACGGTTGGGGGAATCATGTGGCTTCGTTTTGCCAAGTGGTTCTCGATAACTTAGTTGACAGAGCAACGTCCCGATAAGACAGAGGTTGCGGATTCGAATCACATTCGAGACTTTTTCCACGTTTCATTGCGTTTAGTTTTAAAATTTACTAACTTATACTGTATAAATAAAAACAAAATAAATTAAAACTTCGAAAGAAATAAAGAAATATTTATGTATACATTTTTTATCTACCTTTTATAGATCCCCAGATAAGGAGGTTATCTTATTTTAGAAACCCTCTACAATTTTATTATAACAAAAAAGTATTTAGTCAATATGCTTGATAATTTTAAAAGATTTTTAATTCTCCGTTGTATAGTACTCCGGGACTGTTTCATCTATTTTTACTTTACTTCAGAAACAAAGAATATCAAAGACTTCTTTTGACTTCAACATCTTTAGATGAACTGAAGCACTGCCCAATCTATTTATGCATATAAAAAATTATGTGAATGCTGGACCACCCTGGATTTTTTGCAATTTTATTTATGAAATTTTGTATTAAAGATAAAACTGTTGGTTCAATATCCGATAGTATATGAAGTCTGGTATTATTGGAGCATCTTATCGAGCATCCCATATTTGCAATGTCATGAGTTTGATCTTTAAGCTTTAGTCAGTTTCCAGTGAATTTTAATTTCACCATATATTGAAACAACTTTTAAAATACAAAATATGTAATATAAGTAAAACCCATTTAGAGAAGGAATAATTTTTTTCTTGATATATACTTAAGTATAGAAATAGACTGAAGCTTTGAAATGAAACTGATATTTTATTGAAACCCTTTAGTAACGGATAATCGACAATAACTAGAGAGGTGTTAACTTCTATACAAAATCCTTGTTGCTGCAGTAAAGTGTAGATGAGTGAAACTAGAATATTTGTTCTTTAATTACCAGTCTTAAGAAACATAAACGTATGTATGTATGTATGTATGATGTATAAATAAAAATCAAATGCTCCAACTCCAATTCTAAATGGAACACATAGCGCTTTCAAATAATGTGATACAAGTCGAGATTATCTTTTTCTTAAATGCTCTAGAAACGAAAGTTACTGTTCTTTTCGTATTAGAATGCTACTTGTCATTATTCACCTTCCTTGAGTTACCTTTTATTTATTTGTGTTGTTGAGTTTTTATTTATTTATGGGTGTTCACATTAGTTTCTATAGATGCTTATTTTAAAACTGAAATTTACAGTACGCGAACACGAAGAACAATCTCCGGAGAGACATCCAGAGAGAGGCATTTTAAATTCTTAGTTACCAAATTAGTAGTTTCTGGTTCTTTTTTAAAACCTATACCTAACATCTACTTAAAAAATATGTATCAAAGAGATGTAGTTATCGTAAAAAATGTTAGAATTTACCCAGGAATATCGATTAGGAAATTTGAAGTACAAACAATTCTACTATGGTATAGTACAAGGTCTTCACGGAAATGATTTCATCAGACGACCAACATTTTGTGATTTGTTTATAAATAAATTCCGGTCTTCAGTCTTTGGGCAGACGAAACTCGATTTACAAATTGTGGAATTTTCAATTATCACTACTTGAGTACAAAAAATTCGTATAATTTGGAAGAAAGACGATTGCAAACAAGATTTGGATTTAATGTGTGGTGTGTCATTATATCACTATTACTAATTTCACAAATAAATAAAACTTGAATTTTTGTATTTTAGAAAATCATTTGATTGGATTTTATTTTCGAAGAAATAGAATTGGAAATAGATATCTGCAACTGAAGAACAAATTATTTCAGCAGTAAGAAACTGCATTCCACGTAGTGAATCGTGCAATATTTGGTTGCATCAAGATGGCTATCTAGCTTACAATACTAGAGAAGTTACAGAGGTTCTTAAAAACAACTTTGACGATAGAATTGTTTCAAATTGCTTGACCGGCGAGGTCATCATAGTTTACATTTCCCGATTTTTATTCATGGCATTATTCATATCAAAACATGAGGTGTATGAATTTCTCAGATGGTCCGAGATGTTGTTATTAGAATCAACGGAGACACCTTAAAAAACCCAATATGGCGTCTATAAGAAATTTTAAAATTCGTAAATGTTTCTCGGATACAGGGTGCGCTAGAAATCACATTTTATCTCCATCAGATTCTTCTAAAAAAAGTGTACTTATAATGTGTTATTCCCAAAGCTCCAACACTGGTATTGGGTGAGCTACAGAGAAAAAAATAAACTTAACGATTTTAATTTTTTTCTAATTATCTCAAACCCAGGAATATAATTTAAATCTTCAGTCAGAATCAAATTTGTAATAAAATTCTTTACAACTTTCCTAATTTAACCAATCTTTTAAGCCAACTCTTAGACACATTGTATTATACCTCGAGGTGTAATCCGCCGGAGCATTGCGATGTACAAAACCTAGGAATTACTAGGAATTAGTGAGAATTAGTTGGAATTAGAGAGAATTAGTGGAAATTAGTGGGAATTAGTCAAAATTAGTGGGCACTAGTAGCTATTACTAGACATAATTGGAAAATTATATATATGATTAAAGAGTGCAAACATTACAAATAAGATACGGGACCTTAATGATGTACAGTAAGAATAACAAACTCGGAAAAAACATCTTCAAAATATGCTTAAACGTTCAAAATATAAAATGTAATAAAAAGCTTTTTAAAGTTTGTCTCTATTTATTTCCTGAAATAAATAGGTATTTATTTTGGTCACCAAAAGAATTGTCATAAACGGTCTAATAGTGGCACCTTATTTTTAAAAAGCTTTAGTGTATGACTTGAAAACTACTTAACTATTACTATCTAAATCTAGACAAACTGTACAACATTCGGAAACCCGAAATGGGTAAAAAATAAGTCACAACTGATGGTATATCGGTTCTGGCGATGCGTCATTCATATCCTTTGGAAGTGGGAATGGTGTTTACAACGAGCGAAGGATTTGGTGTGAAAACCAAAACTATCGGCATTTTAATTAGCTTTAAATTAATACGTTTTTTTTTCTTTATCAACCATTTTTGTCGTTTCATAGCTTTCATGGTTATCTTGGCACCTTTTGTTATCTTATATAGCATTAATTTACATTACAGACGAAAATACAAAAAAGAAATTGAATTATTTATTTTTACTGAAAATTATTGATGCGGCAGAGTACCCTAAATATTACGGTTTCTATTCTATTTAAGTCATCTTTACAGAAGATACCTGTGACACAAAAGCATGAAACATCTTTTGAAAAAACATTGTGAAAAAAGTAAGTACAAATGCATCGAAAAGATTGTTTCGTGGTAGAAAAAACAATTCAATTATTATGAACTCATCTTCGTTAAAAGCACCAGTGTTGAAAACGTTTAGTCTTCCTGCCTCTGAGAAAGCATCCAGGGAGTTAAAGCAAGCTACTACTTACTCGTATAGTGTATTTTTTTAAGAATATGGGGAGCTTATATATTAGACAATAAGAAATTCACACTAAAAGATATTTTTTATCAAGTTGTTGGTATATTTGCATTGAACTCAATACACATAATTTGATCAAACTTAGCCTGACCTAAAATATTTTGTTTACCTATCTTCAGCAGTTAAGCCTGCGAAAAAATGTTTAGGTCTGCCCAATCTATTACGTCGACATCCTCAACAGTAATTAGTTTTCTTTTACATCGTATCGAGAGACTTAAAGTGATTTACTCAGTCCTTAGTGATATTTTTGGAACGTTTGTTTTTCCACGAGAAGAAAAAAAACTTTGATATTGATGAAAATTACTTGGAAAATATTATTTTGCAAGGTAAAACATTTTCGGAAATTCACACTATTCAAATGCTGTAAAAAATGTAGAAGAAAATTCTGAATATTTAAACGTGGATATTGATAATAAAACTGTCGTAATTAAAGAATCACCAAACGGCTTATAATATATTTTAAGCTAAACCCAAAAAAAGCAATAACAAAGAAAAAAAGAAAAAATGAAATATATTTTAAGCAAGCAACGTTATTTTTAAAACTTATAATTTTAAAGTGATAATAGTCGGGTAGGAAAGTCAGTCCTATAAAAAATAACTATGGAAATTAAAAATTTGCTGAATCTGTTTAGCAATAATTTTACCTTATTGCAGTATACAAAAAATTGCGCTGCAACTGAAAATTATTCCCAATATGGCTCTACAGCCTGTACAAAAATTTGCAACAGATCTGCAAAAAGCATATTTTAATGCCTTCTCTTATTACCAATATATTTCTATTAAAATTCATTAAAAACTTTAATTAATTATCCATTTCACTTGTCTATCAGTTTATAATGCAATAATTTTTTGTTTATAAAATGTTGCCAACTTATCTTTCATCTTCAAATACAGAAAAAATGGAACGAAATGTAAAGAAATTGTAATAAACGTTATATTGTACTATTATTTGGTCGTATTATACCTTCTTCGTTATCAGTTACTATATAAAATGTTAGTAAAGTGTGTGCTAATTAGGGGTGGGCAAAATAATCGATTATTTTCGATTATAGGATTATTTTCGATTACTCGATTATTTTCGATTAATCGATTATTTTTTATTAATCTATTATTTTTGAATTATCTATTATTTTTGAATAAACGATTATTTTTATTATTATACGGTATCCGAACTGAAATTGATGAAGAAATTGTAGCACTAAAAAAACATGGCTATATTAATTTTAGGCACACAAAAAAATAGATATGAAAGTGACGAAAAAACACATGAACTTTTGCAGACTACCACCTTTTTGGACCCACGTTTCAAAGGATCATTTTTTGGTTCTGCAGAAAATCATGTTATTGAAGATATAATATTACAACTTAGTAGCGAATTAGAAATAATTTCAGTGGCTGAGACTAGAGCTGCGTCATCAGGAAAAAATAAGAGCGGGCTTTTATCAATTTTTAAATTTATAAAAACTGTTAAAGGTTGTAATGCTATGAGTTTAAATGTAAAAATAAAAAAGGAAATCGAGCAATATGTAAATTTGCCTGCGATTGACGTTGAAAAAGATACATTGATGTGGTTTAAGTATAACGCTCATGTATTTCCTTATCATTTCCAATGTGCATTTCTTTCTATTCAAATTTCTAGTGTTCCATCTGAACGAGTATTTAACAAATGGAGCCAAATAGTCAGTGACATCAGAGGTCGTTAAGTGGGGATCACATTGAGCAGCTGGTCTTGTTTTTTTTTGTTAGCTTTCCTAAAAATGTATAATATTACTGGTATTTTTTTTAATAAACATTAACTTAAACATAAGATGTTTATTTTATTTTTGGTTGAAGGCCTAAATCTAAAACTCCAAAGTAACCAAAGAGTTTATTTTAAAACAAGCCGGTTAAGGGCAAGTAACAAAGTTTTATTTTAAATGAAATAAAAAAAAAGATTTTCTTTAAGTCCATTAAAAAATATGTTTTATCCACTGGCCATGGGACTTGTGGGAAGTTATGGGCAACAAAAACAACCTGTGAGAATTTGGTTTTATACAATCCAATACTTATTGCTTTTGGAATCTCAAAAATGCATAGTGTTTATGGTTAAGTTAAATTTCATTGAAATGAGTTTTTAAGGGCTTTACTCAAAACTAAAAGAATGTTCTTGATTTAAATTCTCGCATAAAAAACTTAAATTAAGCGAGCATAAAAGTACAAAAATGTGACGATATTAAACGGTTAATCGATTATTTGATAATTTCGTTTAGAAAAATGGATAATCAATTATTTTTGATTAATCGATTATTTTCGATTAATTGATTATTTTTTGAATAATCGATTATTTTTCAATTGGTCGATTATTCAAAAATAATCGATTATTTTAGATAATCAATAATCGATTATATATTTTGATAATCGGCCAGCCCTAGTGCTACTATGTTAAGAATTCAAAGAAAATATATATCGGGTGGCAATGAAAAAATGCGTCCTGTTTTAAACAGCATTATCTTTTCTCTTTAAGAATATATCATGAAATAATTTTATACGTGTATAGCAAATAGTCCCAGAATAATGTATACGAAGTAATAAAAAAATTAATCCTTAGTTGTACATATAAATTCTTCCGGTATCTCGTCTTAAAGAGTTTTTAATTTAACATAGAAATCTGGCCTTGAAACAATTGAGTATCTTGACAGCACAATATTATTACATCTGTCAGTTCACTTCCGTATTGTTTTGATGTTGGGAAAAGTTTTATTTCAGTTGAATTCGTGACGATATTTAATTCTCAGAGGTCTATTTGTACTTAATTGATAATTATTGTAACCGCGAAAAAAAATTCAATGAGTAAAGGAATTTTGTACGGAGTTTTTAAATAAACAGTGAACTGTTTCTAGTGGTTAGGAAGTGTAAAAACCAACCGCTTTGATTTAGGCAAATTTGCAACAAGTACAGCCGTTGTCATTGTCTCTATAAAATAGCCCAGGTACCAATTTATCCCAGCATAAATTAGCTAGTAGGTTGAGATTTTGTTGCAGTCGGCTCAAACAATGTAAAATACTTCAAATGTCTTAAAATACCAGCACTTATAGCTGAGGCGAAATTAAGCTGATCATTGGGAGCTTCTAAGTTTTAAAGACGATTCTCGAGTGCTGGCATGCGGCGTCTGATATTTCAAGATAATATACGAAATAATCGAGGTTATAATACGAGTTTAAGCAAAGATTAACAGCTGCTTCAGTTCAAGAAGACGGGCCATTCAACATACTTTCAAACAGGATGCGTTAAAAATCATCGGGTTTGTTTCTGAAAAAATGAAATTTTTAGTGGTTCGCTTTCGGTTCTTAATTGTACACTAGTTTATGAAATTACAAATATTCTCGTTTGACATAATAAGTTTATTTAATTTACTGTAACTGGCTAAAATTTGAAATAGATACCTTACATTAACTGATCAGAGATTAATGATAATTTAAGTAAATTCTGTATTTTTTTATTTATTTATAGATTTATTCCAATATTGAAACGTTTTTTATTTTTACCAAATTTATGCGGTCTTACCGAGATATAAGAGTGTTTTAGCTACATTTAGACACTCTAATTTCAATATGCGGAATCCGTAAAGTGTCAAAAGAAGAACTACTTTTCAAAGCCATACGGATTAATTTATTTTTAAATCATACCTTAACATTAAATATCCTGTAAAGAGTTCGTGTCAGGAAATGAATGATATATTGAAATCATTAAACAATTTCATAAATACGTATTTCAAAAAATTGTAAAATAATTAGGAATCATTATAGGGGAATCAGTAGGCATTACTAAATTAATATGGGAATTAGCACGAATTAGTGGGAATTAGTAGGGATTAGATGGAATTAGTGGGGATTAGTAGGTATTATTGGGGAATTAGTGAGAGTTTGTAAGTAGTACTGTGCATTGGTGTAGAAAATTTACACAGCGGTTTACGCGTTGGTATACCTTAAATCTGCTCACCGGAGCTCGTCCAGATTTTTAATCTGATGTATAACGCAATTTTAATTTGGCCTCAATTTAAAAAAAATCATTGCCGTTTGTTGGAATAAAGGGCACGAGCAGTCTTGGGACAACAATCTGCCGAAGTGACCCAGTCTAAATATTTTTGGTCCCAGTCCACGTAACGTATTGTCTTTTCTAGCAAATTTAAAGTTTTGGAAATAAATTAGCTGATGTGAGTTTCTAAGATACCTTAGCGAAAAGACGGCAGCGATCTACTTTGGAATACTGAAATGCACCACTGACTTGTTATTCTATTAGTAAAAAAAACTTATGAATTTGAGGTCTGACAGTGTAACTGTGGTGCGACAGAAAAAAGCGGTTGACAGAAGTTTCATGTTATTAAATATGACTACTGGAAGCATAACACAATTATTTTACACGGAAAACTTACAATACGGATTATTGATCTGCCCACGTTCTTTTGTATTATGTTAATATTATATTACTTCTAAAAAGTTAAATAAAATATCTAGGTCAAAATACAAGGGTTCTAACCACACTATAGATTACGTTCTGGACGCGCGTATCGCTAATCAAGTTAGCATCATCAGCAGATGATATAAACTAAAGTAACTTATCCTAACCGAGACTATTTATAGGTAAATGTGGTCACACTTGGTTGCACCCGACTGAACCGTTGCCAAGTAAACAATAGAGGGACTATAGGGAATAGTCCCTCTGTCTTTATTTAGTGCTTTCTTACCACATTTAACTATTTCTGTACTCTCAAATGCATCCAATAATCTATTATTAGATACATTTTTAATCAACTTAAAATTATTTATTCCTACTTGGTGATTGTTTTCTAAAGCATGTTAAGAAACGTTTGACTTTTCTGTTCTTCCGAATTTTTATGGAGCGTTTAGTTTGCCCAACATATTTCAGATCGCAGTCATTACAGCTAATTTCATAGATGCCACTCCTCTCCTTCAAGTCGGCTTTGTCTTTAGGGTTTCCAAGGCGATTTTTCAAACTGTTCTGCGTTTTGTAGGCTACTTTAAACCCTACGTTTTTAAATACTTTTTCTAGACCTCTCGTATATCTGGGATCATATGGGATTACTATGAACTTATTGGGGGCCTCAGGTGCTTAAAGAGATAGTGGCATCTTTTAACATTTTCTTATGCTTATGTCTATTTACTAATTTATGTACAAAATTATCATTATATCCATTACTTTTAGGATATTTATTGTTTAATGTTTCTAAGAAAGTGTTTAAATTTTCTGTTTTAGTATCAAAAATAGCAAATATATCGTCTACGTATTTATAACACACCCTTCGGAAATACTTGAGTTCTTTTTTGAATTGGGTTTCTAATCTACCCATAAACAAATTTGCAAGGAACGGAGATAAGCAATTGCCCATCGCAGTTCTCTAAAGTTGTTTATAATAATTATTATTGAACTGAAAAAAAATTTGATTCATACATAATTTTGTGAGAAGCAAATTTCCGTCAATAATTTCTTTCTTCAAAATATTGATTTCAAGTAGTTCCTTTAGGTACTCTAAAGCCAGTGGTATGGGTACACTAGAAAACAATGAGCTTACATCAAAAGATATTAAAATCTCACCTTCTTTTAAGTGAACATTCTTAAGTTTATCTAAGAATTCTAACGAGTTAGTAACCTCAAAGCTATCATACGAGATATTTTATTTGCTGAATTCTTCTACTAACCATTTTGAAATATTGTACGTTGGTGATCCAACAGCTGAAACAATAGGTCTCATGGACTTCCCAGGTTTATGGATTTTGGGAAGGCAATACAATTTAGATAACTGTGGCTTACTATGTGTTAGTTTAAATTTTAGTTTATCGCACACAAGGTTTTTACACTGTTTTAAGGTATTTTTTAATTCTGTTATATTTTTTGATGACGGGTTTTTCTCAACTAAATCGTAAGGACCAGTTTGAATGAAATTGTCTACTCTTTCAAGATAATCTGCTTTGTTTAGTATCACAACCTTATTTCCTTTGTCAGCTTTTAAATAAAAACATTCTTTTTGCTTCAGTCCCTGGATAACTTCAATATTTTTACGAGAAACATATTTTGCCTCGTTGTTAACAACGTTTTTTGAGATTTGATTTCTGCAAGCCTCTCTAATGAATCCCTTAGTTGACTCTGGCACGTATTGAATGGAACTTTTGATATTCGCTATAGTAGTTGGTAAACTATTTTTTACTGGAGGCTCTGCAAAATTCAAACCTTTATTCAAAAGGGAGATTTCTCTATTATCATAGGACTGAGAAGAAAGGTTTTCTACAATGTTCTCGACTTCCGAAATTTGTTGTTGTGGTTTTAACTTTCTCAGTTTGTTTTTAGGTAAACACATTTTCTTCAAAAATTTGGCATGGATAACTACGAACATTTTTTTTGAAAATCTAACCATTGTTTAAATTCTAAATTACTAAATTAAAGTTTATAAGTGAGTTAGGGCTTAAAATATCTAAGGATAAAGTAAAAAATTACATACATACATAAGACAAAAATTTAAATGTTATAAACAAAAATATACTTTTTATTTAATTATTTCTTCTGCATATTTCTTTGGGGCTATAAATTGCTTAAGGAATTCTGTTTGAGGCTCTTTTCCCATTTGATGTGATTTTCATGTTAAAAGTGCTAATTAGACGAATTTCCATTCTTCTGTGAATTAACTATGCATAAGTTTTCCCTTTGTGTAACAGGATTGCGTTTGCCTCGTAGTAAATTAAGATAAATTTCGTATTCCTTATGTTATGCCGAATAACAGAATTTCTTAGGTGTTCTTTACTGTAGAACGGAAAAAGCTGTTCGAGTTTTGTGTGCAACTGCAAACTATCTTTATATGAAATTCAAAGCAAATTTAGTGTTTTGTTGTTTGCTTTGAGAGTGATGTTTGTTTCAAAAAGTGAAACTCAATATTGCGAGGTATAATACGTCAGCATTATTTAGATACAAAGGGATCTTACCAAGATGTTAACAACCTCGTAACGACATCATTTTTTTGGTTGACATTTTTTGGTATTTATGATACTAAAAGACTCTAGATAATAACATTAAATTTCTTAACTAAACTAAAGAGTTAGCTGCTTATGCGTTTTCTCGGTCAAAATTTTAAATTCAATTCAAATACAATAAAAAATGGAAAGTATTAAAACAAATTACGTGTAAGTTTTACTTACCATAAGCTGTGCTCTTAAAGTCGCATTTTAATTGTGGTGTTTAAGTCTACTTACCGATTACTACGTGGCCTCATAGTGGTGGTAAAGTTATAATTATTATAAGAAAAGTTTTTGACTATTTAGAGCAAAATAAGACCAATAACACAACATTTTAGGTAACATTTCCTAAACACACGTACGCTATTTATATAAACTGCAGACATTCTGAAGTAAATACTGTTTATTTATTTTTAAATTTTTTTTGAATATTATTTTAAGAATCTTTTCATGAAAGATATTTTGCATTTTTTTTAATTTCATTAATTATTAAAATAGGTTTCGGAACATTTAAAACGCAGCGAGCAAGTGTCAAAGAACAAATCGCTGGGGTAAGTAAACGGTTAGCTTAAGAGGCTATCAGTAGAACTGATATTGGTATATAATCATCACGTTGTGGTTCAGTTCTAAATGTTGCCCATCTAAGTATTCCCTCACTATCTCTATCTTGTTGAAACCAGATGTCAGGATCAAATATTTTTCTGCTGTTAAATTTTCATCGATAGAAAATAGTCCAATAATTTGTGTTCCAAACAAACTAGCTTAAACTTTTAGTTTCTGGGGATGTTGTGTTCTTACTTTCCTCATCCAATGCGGGTTTTTCTTCAAACTAATACCTAAAGTGATGCCTATTAAATACACCATTCAGCATGAAGGTTGCATCGTCTGTAAAAACTATGCTCTTAAAGAAATTATGGTTTTCATCGAACTTCTTCATCATAATATCGCAAAACTTCAATTATCTTCCGATAGTTCTTGCACTAAATTAATTTTATAAGGGGTTAAATTTATGTGCATCTAAAAACTTTTTTTCACTTTTTGGTCGACCAGTTCTTACTTTGTGTTTAAGAGTACCATTTTTTCCGAAACCGTTGAGTGTTTTCTGGAAAGGTGACTTTGGCATAGGGGTGCGATCAGGGTTTCATCGTTAAATAAATTCGCCACCTCGTCGTATGACCTCACGGGGTCTCCTTATCCTCGCATCATAAGTATTATGATGCGAGCAGAGATAGCACAGAAATCTGACAATAGGAACATGTCAGGTAACTTGACACTGGCATTTTGATATCTATTATTTAAAATTTACTGATGACTTGGAGTAAGGTAGACAACTGCGACCCTGGTCGGTGGGTTCAAAATATAATTTTTTCATCAAAACGTACTTAATTGGTCTGAATCGGAATCTGAAAAAATAAAAATACATAGTATTAGGTACGTAAGAAAATCAAAACATATTGTCAATACCTGACAGGCGGTAGGTCTGATAACATCGCAGCTGTTAGCCGGAACTGAAATATTTGGTGTAAATTCTCACTAACTCCACCGAATATAAGGACTAAACTATACATAGGATCATTTCGGGTTTATGGGAAACTTTGACCAGTACCTAACTATACTTTTGGGCCTGTGGACTACTTTATATGTATCAAAGTAAAATTCCTTTAACTGTGAGCGGTGTTTTTATGTCTTTCATTTGTAATTGTAACAAATATTAGTTCTCGCGCAACAAGATTCGGCGCAGAGTTGCAAAGAGTGCGGGTTAGGTCTATTTGTTTCGAAATACTTTTATGCGAAATTACATTTGAAGGCACGAGACTGCTACATACTGACAACACTAGCCGTGAAATTGTGCCGAGCTACAAGGAAATCTCTGAATCCCTACTATAGAGAATACAATGCAAAGTTGGAATCAACTTAGGGGGTGTTTTATTTAGCATTGGATGGATTCTCTATACGGTATTATCTGTCTTTGCTATTAAATATTTTTAATGTTAAAGACAAATGTTTTTTCTTTAGTTATCATTACCTTGCATTTTCACTCTCACGAAACGCTGGATTTTGAAAATGCTGAAAAAATACAGATTTTTCTTGAGGTATATTTTCTACATATGCAATTTTACATATTAGAAAACAAAGCTTTTGCAAATTCATTAACTCGTGTCGAGGAATTCTTTTGTCATATTTTTTGTTGGAGACATTGCCTGAATGACGATGCTAAATTTTACTGAAAATGCCTGGACCCTTTTATTCTAAACCGAGGGTTGCCAGATGGGATAAAATAACTTCACATTCATGAACATTTTTCTTAACCATTGGCGTCGATACGAAAAAAATAGGTTAAAAACGGTTTATTTTTCGTTAAGGATCATTATTTAAAAGAAATTATCATACTTAGAACAGCAAATGGTTTCGTTATTTATTTTGTTAAAGACTGCGGGGTAATAAATTGACATTAACAATTTGTGTTCAGGTTATTAAGTTAATTTTTCTTACTCATTATATTTCTAAAGAATTTGATACTGTAGATAACAATGTAATATGTTCAAAATTAAAGAACATTGGGTTAAATGAAATTCCACTAATTTTTTTTAAAATTACCTCTACCACAGAAGTCAAGAAGTTGTTGTGGATGGCTTAATGTCAGAGAGTGGCTCTATACTAGGGCTGCATTTATTCTTGATTTATTTTACTATTAATAAAGACTATTATTATTTTATACCTAAAATGTTTGCTGTTTTATTGCTTACCATTTTTTAATATTGATATTTTCGTACATTCGTTTATTTAATTTGGCGCAGTAGAAATAAGTTAAATCGTAGAGTTCATTTTTCAGAATTTCATAATATTTGCTTGAACACCGACTGGAATTTTGAAATTGAAAATGTTAACTCAAATTTTAGAGCTTTCTTAAATAAAATTTTAAGTGCTAATAATAAGATCTTCCCGCTTAAAACTATAAAACCTAAGCGCCATAAATCTTGGACCACGAAAGGACTAAACATTTCTGCTAAAAATATGCGTTCTCTCTTATATATATAAAAAATTCACCGACTCCATTCTTATTCTCGACTATATATCTAATTATAGGAGGATCTATATTAAACTAATCAAGTCAGCAATAAAAATATACTATCAAAAATGTCTAAAAACGTTTCAAAGGAAACCTGGTCCATAATCAGGGACCTAAGAAACAAATCAAACCCTATGACTCAGATCTTGCCAGGGCCAAATGACCTAAATGATTATTTTATTAATGTAAGCAAAAATGTTACCTCTGGTATCTCGCCAAGTTTGGACCCTCTTTCGTTTCTTCCTCAATTGAAAAATGTTGTTGATAACCTTTTCTTAAGCCCTGTTAGCAGCATGCATGGAACTATTGAAAGAAATGAATAACATCACAAGCAAATCTTCATGCAGCACTGATAGCCTGTCAATTAAAATATCCCTGAAGCTGCCGCTCCCAGTCGTATAGACCCTTACAACACTAATAAATGAATCCCTTCTAAAAGGTATATTTCTTAAATGCCTTAAAAGAGCTATATTATTCCTGTCCATAAAGGGGCAAAAAAACTAACTCTTGCAATTATCGCTCAATTGCTCTCCTACCAGTGCTATCAAAAATCATTGAAAGGTTACTGAAAAATCATCTTACGCCATTTCTACTTAAACATCAGATTATATCCCCGGAACAGTTTAGATTTTCACACAACAAGTGCACCAGTGACGTCATGTTCTCGTTGCAAAGCGACGTCTACTTATCCCTCAATAACAAACAACCCACCGCCTCAGTGTTTTGTGACTATGCAAAAGCGTTTGACTGTATTAGTTATGAAATTTTGACAAGCAAGTTGAACTTTACAACCACTTCAGCTACTTAACAGTAATATTAAATACGTTGAGTCGTTTACATTTCTAGGTTTCAATTCAACAATTACCTATGTTTGCACGCTTTTGAAAAACAAACCAAAGCGTACCTCATTTAAAGGCATTTTCACTACGTTAATGACTTTTATAATGAATAAGTCTCATTAAAATGTTTTTTCAATTGCTTGTTTACTTGTTAAATCTTTTTGGGTGTCATGTTGCTGCATAGCATTTGAAAATATGTTATAGGGAGTGAACTGTGTGAAAGTTTGTTAACATTAATTATTTTTGTTACATATTGGATTAAAGTTATACATTTTCTTTTTTTTTCTAATACACTTTAATTACTGTATTAGTTCAGTACATTTTTTGTTTAACTTCACTTATTTTGCTTGTATAACAATAACAAAATAGAGTTTAAAGTCCCGTAATTTTAAGTTAAATGTCATCAAAATTATTCACCTCGCCTATGTGTTGTTTATTTCCATTTGTTAAGGTCACCTGGATTCATTAACCGCTTTACGGCAACGTTACGAATATAACGAATGTTATATTTACAATTTATGTATTTGCATTGCCCTATCGAAAAATACGATTTTTTTTCGATTAATATTTCGTTTTTTCATTGTTTTAATTTTTTTTGTTTTAATGTAAATTTCGCTTTGTCCATAAAATTGTAACAATTTTCCTGCAACAATAAAGCATACTTTTGTTTGTTTGTTACAACAATTTATGTTTGCTATTTGTTTTTATCTTGTTTTTTATTACTCCCAAAAATTTAGAGATTCCTTGTAATTAAAATATGATGTAGTTTTCAGAACTAATTATATTAGTTTGTAGTTTTATATATACAAATTTCACTTTCAATATTTTAATTAGATTTAAATTAGACTAGGTAATTTAATAAACATATATTTCGGTAAAATTGTTTTTATGAAATTATCTGTGATTTAAAATGGTAATATATTCTTGATTCACGTTACACCAGCGTCACAACAAGGATACCATGATCCCTATCTGGAACATGTCCTGAATGCTGCAGGCGCAATGATCAATTTCACTCTTTTTAGAGCTTATCAGGCCGCCATATAGACTAACGAGCCCCGTGTAGGGCAAAGGCATAAAATGGAATCACACAAACAACGACTCGACTGGCTAATACCACAATCGGTATAGAATTTGACTGTTGATTCCTGATTTTCTGGGGAGAAATAATGCTTATGCATTTTTGATTTACGTTACACCAACGGCACAATAAGGATGCCATGATCTCTGTCTGGTACGTTAACATTATTTCTGTCAACGAAAGGCCGGGATCAACAGAGAAATCCAATGCCGGTCATGGTATTAGCCAGCGGAGTAGTTGTTTCTGTTATTCCTTTTTGTGCCTAGATGGTGCTTGCTAATCTATGGAGGCCTGAGGAGCTACAAAAGAGCGAAATCGCGGCCGCTGTTTAACTGAAATGGATCACTGCTCCTGCGGCATTGCAGGCATGTTCCAGACAGGGATCATGGTATCATGGTATTGTTGTGAAGTTTTTGTAACGTGAAAAAAAATTCATTAATTAGATTTCTCCCAACTAAAGTCAGAAATCAATAGTTTAATTTAATGGTGGTCGTGGTAGTAGCCAGCGGATTAGTTGTGATAAAGCTCAGAGGCTACACTAAAACCCAAGAGTTGACAACTTGAGGGTGGGATGTGGGCCGAGGATCAACAGGGTGACCGAGGATCGTGGTTCGGAACCCACATTAAGCTGTAGATCCCGTCCAGGTAGGTCAATCCCATGACGGAAAGGAGGCGTTAAAACAAGCAAGCTAGGTTTATTTTCAAAAAACGAATAAATTTCTGTGCTATGCGCAGAAAATAAATAAAAAATTAACGATATTTTTTAAGAGACACTTTTATCCCATGTATAATGAAAGAAAATTAATTAAAAACAAAAGAATAATATAAATTTAACATTTTATACCATTTGTTAAAAAGCTAACCTTTTTGGTTTTTTTTTTCGTTTTCAAGCTGTTTTGTTCCATGGCTTACCCTGTATATTTGAAAAAATGAAAGTTGACTAGTTTCATAGTTTTTCATTTTTTTTAATTTTCATGGAGCTGCTCCTGTTTTAGCGTTCTCCTGTATAATTAAAATTTATTGAAATCATTTTTTTACATAAGGAAAAAAATGTGTTCCGGTGTTTTTCGAAATATTAGATATGTTTCTTTTAATACATATAATTCGAACAAAAAATCAAGTATCTACGGCAATGACTTCCACAATTCTTCGCTGCCAGATAATTTTATATACATTTTTACTTTCTTTGCAAGTAGATGTATTATAAAAATCGCCCTCCCAAATGTTTACAGATCTTTACGTTTTGAGATGTCTAATGCCAAAAAACTTGTTGTCCCAATTTTATCGCTCTGTCTGTCTGTTCGCGGTATGGCTAAAAAACTATTTAACCGATTGACTCCCAGGTTTTAAATATCCTCACGTTTTAACTTCCCTAAATGCCAAAAAAGATGTTTTCTCAATTCCGTCGGTCTATCTGTCAATTCGAGGCATAACTAAAAGACTTTACATTACTGACGTCAAAATATGGATGACATAGTAACATTTTAGTAAAAATCCAATATTGCGGAACAAAATGGCAACTTGGTGAAATGTTAAAAAATTATTACTCAAATTTTGCCTAAAAATCAAGTGTTACGTAGAAATGTACTGGTAATATTTTGGTACAATTCCAAGATGACGACGTAATAAAATATTTAAAAAATCAGCCTGTAAAAACTACTTTTTAGATTAATTTTGTTCATGTAATAAAGATAAAAACTAGTAAAATTGTGGTATGAATTCAAGATGACGTAACAAAATGGCGGCGAAATAAAATGTTTAAAACATAAATGTAACAAATCTTATTATTCAATTGACTTCAATTTTTACACAAAAATTAAATGTGATATAAGGATAAACTGGTACGAATTTAACATGTCCGTACGAAATTGCAGTCTTAAAAAAAATCAGTGTAAAAACTATTTATTCAATTTAATTTAAAATGTGTCCAAAAATCTAGCGTGGCATAAATAGAAACTGCTGAAATATTGGTACGAATCCTATATGGTGGTACAAAACGGTGCCCAATAAAAATATTTAAAAAGACGCTAAACATGTATATGTAGTACTAAATGATTATGCGCAGAACTAAATTAGGTCACATCTCACTATTTCTAAGAAAAGGAAAGCTCCAAATCGAGGGAAGTTTTTGCCCATGGCTTGATTTTTTTTAAGATATAATCTTCATATTTTGCAGACGATCGGTAAATAATCTTAGGTTTGTATTTTTTGTATTGAATTTGTTTATTTTTATACAGGGTGTCCTAAATTCAGCGGCAAACATTCACATTTTCAAAGCCGCTAAAGTCCGTTTTTTTAAATGGGACACCCTATAACTTTATGCACTATCAAATGTAAAATTTAATTTTCTATCGAATTGTATTAAGGTTCTCTATACCGTTGTAACCATTTTCGAAATAACCAGGTTTTTATTAAACTATCATATGTATTTGCTAAATGCTTACACCTTCCCGTAGTAAGCCATGGAAAAACAATTGTTGTGCTTTTCTATTTAACATGACAGCTGATTTTAAACTTTTAAATTAAAATAAAATAACACTCAAAAGCTGATATTCTCAATTTATTTTATATTCGCGGAGAATGTAACAAAATATTGGAGAGAACCTGCTATGTTTTTAATGAAAAACTTCCTCATTTATCGCCAATGAACAAGAGAAAATTGAAGAGGATTAAAACGAAATTTTTTCGTTTCGGAAAAGTTAAAGTTATAAAAAATGTAATAAATTGTTTACATTATTTTTAACCATATCTACTAAGTTCGAGACTGTTCTAAACATGTTTTAGTGAACTTAAAAATTATAGCAATCTAACAATCAACAATAAATAAATGAAATAATAAAATTGAATTATAACAAATGTTCTATATGCTGTTCGTTCATTTGAAGACACATTTCAATTCTTCTTTATACAGTAGCTGTGGCCCGTTGAATTTGTCCGTCTAATTCGGCAAAAGCTGTTCGTATCCTGTCCAGTAAATCTTGTTGGTTATTTACTTAGAAGAAGAGAAGAGAAGCATAGACTTTACCTTTGATAAATCTCCATAAATAAAAGTCTAGGGGTGTTAAATCAGGCGATCGCGGGGGCCATCTCCAAGGGGCAGACCATACCAGCGATCTTCAAAAATTCGAGATAATTGGAGATAAACTGCAGCGGAATTATGTGCTGGTGCCCCATCTAATTGATACCAATAATTTTGCAGCTCACTAATAGGAATTTCTTCTATAAATTCAGAAACCGTCCCTCGTAGAATTTCCAAATACTTATCACTGTTTAAATTGTCTTCATAAATATAGTACCGTATCTGATCATTTAATACTATACCGAAAACATTGAAGCTAAACCTCTTTTGAGAACGCGTTTCGCGTAAAGCGTGCGGATTTTTTGCTGCCCAGAAATGTTCGTTTCTTCTATTTGTTATTCCTTCTCTAGAAAATTTCGCTTCATAGGTCCAAAATATTTTTGAAAGGAATTGAGGGTCCTCTTGAATTTTCAAAATCATGAATTCGCAAAATTCTACTCGTCGGACGTCATCACCAGGTCTCAAGGCTTTCACGTTTTGGAAGGAATAAGGGTGCATATGATGTTCGCTCAAGATTCTTTGGACAGATGAAGAAGAAATTCCAAAATCGTTTTCTGCAGACGGTATTGAACTTTGCGGGTTTGCGTGGAAATAAGCTAATGTGTTTATTACGTTATCCTCGGCATTTGTCACTGGTTTGAGAACATTTTTTGTAACTTTAACCTTGCCAAAACGCAACAAGTTCGTTTCAATCCTCTTGAATTTTGACTTGTTCATTGGCGGCAAATCAGGGTGGCGTTCATTAAACACACGACACGTTCTCTCCAAAATTTTATAACATTCGCCACGAATATAAAATAGATTGAGAATATCAGCGTTTGAGTATTCTTCCATTTCGATTTAGAAGATTTAGTTTATCACTGACAGCTTTCGATAAATAACGCATACTAATCATCTGTCATATTGGATATTGGATCTCAACTGTTTTTCCATGGCTCACCATTGGAACATGTAAACATTTAAGCAAATACATACGACATTTTTATAAAACCCAATTATTTCGAAAATGGTTACGAATAGGTATAGGGAACCTTAATACAGTTCGATAGAAAATAAAATTCTACATTTGATAGTGCATAAAGTTATAGGGCGTCCCATTTAAAAAAACGGACTTTAGCGGCTTTGAAAATGTGAATGTTTGCCGCTGAATTTAGGACACCCTGTATAAACAGAGACAAATTCAATAAAAAAAATAGAAACCTAAGATTATTTACCGATCGTCTGCAAAATATGAAGATTATATCTTCAAAACTTACAAAAATATGAGATTTTAAAATTTGGTACCCCGAAGGCTCATTTTACGGTTCAAGGTCAAATATCTTAAGAACGCTTGAACCTTGGTAAAGGACATGCTACATGAAATAGCATTAAAATTCTCTGTAGAATCCAAAAATATCATAAAATACAGGATGTTCCAATTAAAATAAGCAAGTTGATACCAACTTCCGGTTAAACCGGAAGTGACAGAAAGTTGAAAATACTTCAAAAAAGTACCCCGTGACCTTACCTTAATTCTAAAATTTGAAATTTTTATCTAAATGGTATCATCAAAAACTTTTAATGAACGGGTTGCGTGAAAAACCCTGTATATATATATATATATATATATATATATATATATATATATATATATATATATATATATATATATATATATATATATATATATATATATATATATATATATATATATATATATATATATATATATATATATATATATATATATATATATATATATATATATATATATATATATATATATATATATATATATATATATATATATATATATATATATATATATATATATATATATATATATATATATATATATAGATATGTATATATATATATATATATATATATATATATATATATATATATATATATATATATATATATATATATATATATATATATATATATATATATATATATATATATATATATATATATATATATATATATATATATATATATATATATATATATATATATATATATATATATATATATATATATATATATATATATATATATATATATATATATATATATATATATATATATATATATATATATATATATATATATATATATATATATATATATATATATATATATATATATATATATATATATATATATATATATATATATATATATATATATATATATATATATATATATATATATATATATATATATATATATATATATATATTTACCGGGTGTCAACGAATCTATTACACAGGCCATAACTTTTAAAGTATTTGATGCAAAACGAAATTTGGTATAGGTAAATGGTTCATAAAGAGGAGAGTTTTCGCAAATCTTTCACTTTCCGGTCACTTCCGGTTTCACCGGAAATGACTCCAGTTTCGATTCTTTTAATAGAACACTCTGTATATTTTTACATTTTTCCTGAGTCAATTCTGAATCAGAATGTGACATTTTAAAAACTTTTTACGCCTACTCGATTTTTTTATAGCCATTTTTAAAATTGCATCTAGGTGGCCATGACCGGACGCAAATTAATCTAAGGACCTTAAAGGATGACAGAGTAATACAATAGCTAAGTTTTAGTGATTAGTCTGATAGCTAGGAATAAGGGAAGTTGATAAAATCAAACTTCTGTGTCTATTTTTTTTCAAATAGGGACCCTTTTTAGACAAGCACTTTTTGAAAAGAGTATTTTTTTTGCGAATCTGACGGTACTAACTTTTTTGCGATTGAATTAAAAATAAACTCAAAAATTAAATATTACTAAGAAAAATACTCGATAATCAATTATTTACTTTTATCAAGTGTGCCATGGATAGCCATGCTGGATATTAAGTAGGATTTTTTGTTCTGACTGTGACACTTACATATTCTTTCTGAGTAGACAAAAGATGTCGTTATTTTTCTTGATTTTCAGTATTATTTTTGTTTTCAAAAGTCAAAATATGTATAGTGAAAAAGTCGATATGTTATTAATATTTGGAGAATGTAATAAATGAAGAAATGGAGATTAACGTTCTTGCTATGGTTGAAGTTGATAAAACTGTTTCTCTAAGAAAAATTAATCACGAACTGGGTTTAAGTCATGAATCAGCTAGAAAAATACTAAAGAAACACGGATATCGAGCTTTTAAGTACCAGTTACACCAACATTTGTATCCTGACGATAGCGATAGGGTATTGTTTGTGATTGGTTGCTCCAAAATTGTAGAATTGACACAAATTTTATCAACTTATTTTCTGACGAATCCAGATTTGCTAATAATGGTATGGTTAACGAGCAAAACTCTCGTTACTGGGCCCAACAAAATCAACATGAAATGAGAGTATTAAATTTTCAAGAAAGGTTTGGTGTCAATGTCCAAGCTAGTGTCGTTGGTAACAGAATAATTGGACTAATTTTATTTTAAGGCAAACTAACAGTGGTTAGGTACTTCCAGGAAGATGGAGCATCGCCTCACAATACCAGAGAAGTTCTTAATTATTTAACTGAATATTTTAATAATAAAGTTATTGCAACCAATGGCCCAATAAGGTAGCCCGTCCGTTCACCGGATCTCACTGTTCTCGATTTCTTTATTTGGTGATGTGTTAAAAAAGAGTGTATGTAACAGCCCCAGCCACTTAGAAGAAAGAATTCTACGTTTATTTAGAAGTATTACGACTTAAAGACTGCACAACGTGTTGAGAGAAGCAATTGAACGAGCGGAAATGTGCCGTAAAAAAGGAGGAATGCACTTTGAACAACTACAGTGAACTTGAATTTTGTGCTTTTACATTTTACAGCTTTATTGAAGTTAGCTGAAATTATATTTTTATTTAATATTCTGAACTATTTGTTAGCCAAAGAAACAGATTTGCACGCCTAAATTTGTTGACGATATCTAAAGAGGGGCAGCAGAAAACTGTATAAAAAATGCTGTTCCTAGCGTTAGGTGCATTAGCGTGCAATCTTTTCATCAACAGAGATAGGCTGGGCAGACTTGACGTGACATGGCGTATAGATAGATCCAACGTAAGTAATCTTGATCAACCAACTGTCACAATTAAAAATCCTACTTAATATCCAGCATGGATATCCATGGCACACTTGATAAAATAAAAATAATTAATTATCGAGTATTTTTCTTAGTAATATTTAATTTTTCAGCTTATTTTTAACCCAATCACAAAAAAGTTAGTACCGTTAGATTCGCAGAAAAAAATCCTTTTTTCAAAAAGTGCTTGTCTAAAAAGGGTCGCCATTTGAAAAGAAATAGATACAAAAATTTGATTTTATCAACTCTTATTCCTAGTTATCAGACTAATCACTAAAATTTAGCTATTTTATTTTTCTATTATCATTTCAGGTCCTTAGATTAATTTGCGTCCGGTTATGGCCACCTAGATGCAATTTTAAAAATGGCTATAAAAAAATCAGGCGTAAAATGTTTTTAAAATGTCACATTCTGATTGAGAATTGTCTCAGGAATCCAAAAATGTAATAATAAACAGTGTTTCGTCCCTACGTATAATTTCGTAAGTCGAGTCCTTTTTAATGTAATCTTTTACTTTACCTTTATTACAAGGCATTTTTACGCCCTTACTTTATATCGTAAAAAACAAATATCACAGAACCATCTTGAAAAGCCTGCGGTAAGAATATAAATCGGTGAACCATCGTAAACCTAAAAAATAAACTACAGTCCACCCCCCTACCCTACTGAAGGGATTATTTTCCATTCATTAGGGACACATCAAACAGAGTGTACGAAATGCGTTTTTCTTTTAGTTTAGAAATACGATAACATAACTTATTTTCGTTTTGCATCGAATTTATCAGTCGTAGCTTGAATGACTGATAAAACGTTTTTGAAATATAACAACTACGCCACTGATGTGGGCCATGCGAGTGAGTATTCAACAAAAATGTCAGCCCGTACATAATTCGATTTTGCCGAAAGTGAGTGGGGCCTGCGGGTTGCATTTAAATTTGTTGATTTTGCATATTTTAGGACTTTTTGTTATACAAATGGTTATTTGATTCACAGAGTTTGTGTGCGGTCAGCTTCGATTTAAAATTCTGTACGTTGGGACGGGCAAATAATGGCCGTCCCGTTTTTGTATATATGGGTAGTGTGAATATACGACATGGGTTTCAGCTAAACAATCCAATATATATATATATATATATATATATATATATATATATATATATATATATATATATATATTCACGGATAGAACAATACAGTGTGTTTTCATTCCGGGTGTACATCCGTTTACTAATGTCGTTCTAAAAAGAACAGTTTTGTTGACGTTTTGCCAAAATCACATTTGGCATTTTCGAAGATTTCTTTCTCGCGCCGAATCGAAACTGAACTGATAGTGGCGACGCTTCCTTCATACCCCCACCTATGGCCGAAAGTGATATATGAGCGTCCACCTGTTTGTTTGCCCCACGTACAGCTTTTCACAATCCTGGCACGGAATGCTGTATACTCCGTGGTTTTCCAATTTGATATTGTCTTTTAGGTTTCCAAGTAGTTTTCCTATAGTTGTTTGTGGTTTGTGTAATGTTTGTATATTGTGTTTTATAAGAATTCTTCCGACTCTGTCCATTGCGCCCTTTACATGTGATAAGATTACTTGCCTTCAAGGTTTATAATTTTTGGTGTTCGTTGTTTGTGAACCCTGTTCATTATTAGCTTTCTCTATAGTGCGATTTGTGTAGCCATTTTTCTTTAAAGCACCAGACATGATGAAATTTTTATTCATATCTAGGTTACATGTCAAACAGACAAATTTTAAAATTTTGTAAATCAAATCTTTTCTATTATTTAATGTTTCTCTCTTACGACCTGCGCAGTGATGAGTCCCGATAGGATGAAAGTATTTGTACAGATACTATGTGTCTGTAAAAACTTAAGGTAAATGATATAATTTCTTATGCTTGTTTAAATAATATTGTATATATATGTATCGAAACATTCCGTAGACAGACTAGTCTACATGTTGAGATATGTAATTTTATTAAATATTTGCTTTAATTAATTTAAAGTTAAATATTTTTATTCGATGCGAAAAGCCAAAAACGATGTTTGTTTGTAAATCTAAACGCAACAAATAATCTAAACACGTTTAAAAAGACACTTAAGTTTCAGCTTTTAATTGCAATTATGTTCATTGCTCTAAACATTATCCATTAATACCAACCTCCTCTAAATGGATAGTTATATGTTTGAAAACAGTGGTTCACTTAACCTCATTGTGATTGTTTTTCAACAGAATATTTGCTGGAAAGATCACATCGCGTTATTTGTCAATGTAGGGGCTTAGGAATTGGCTTTCATTATTCAATTCCAAAAAAAACATATTTCTTCTGCTAATTTAATTAGTACTATTAGAAGTTTCATGTAATTGATGGATGTGTATCGGTAATTTCCTGTAGACAAATATTTGATAATGTATCTAAACTTTTTTTAAATTATGGTAACAAACATAGCCTAGATATATAATCCTTAATTACTTTGTTACCTAAATCTACGTTCCTGACAGTTTATTCTTCTAAACAAACATTTTTTTTCGACGAATATTTATAGTTTCAATTTTATCTGATTTAAAAATTATCAAATATTTTATATTTGTGTTAAAATCAACAAACAGTGCAAAAGTCTACTGAAGAACTAATAATAACAAGCTATCAAAGAGGCGACCAAATGATTTTCACCCCTTATCTCTCTCTTGTAAGTGATGACCTATTTCCACTAACTGTTGTATTTTCGGTGTACGCATTTTTTTTTGGCCTAGATTTACTTCGTTCTGCCGCTTCTATTATGCCTGCTCTTAAAAGCTGGATACGCCACTTGGAAGGACCGGTGCCGGTTATTTGGTTGGAAGAATAGTGCACACCTGCTGAGAATAAAAATAGACAAATAATCAAGTCTTACATCGTATTAGTCACATGGAGGAACTGAGTTCTACTCGTACTTATCCACAATTTTTATTTAATTGTTAGTTGAATTTAATTCCAAATACTCCAATAAAATGCATTTACTTTTATTTCCTAAGCAATAGAAATGTTCTCCTCTCGCCTTTATTTGGAGTTTTACTCAATAAGATTCACTAGAGCTTAGATGTACTCAAACTCATATAAGAGCAAGTAATTGGATATATAAATGAAAAACTTCTATTATAATGAAATTCCTAAGGTTGACATGTTTGGAATTCACTAGAACGAGATAGCAAATAACAAGAATTAAACTAAACAAGGAACTTCAAAAATAAACCAAGTCCCATATAAATATAAGCAACTTCTGAGGAAATGATATAATTTTACCTTTTAACTATGTATACTAAAATCTCTTTTAATTCCCAAGTATAATTTCAACTCTGCAGTTATAAAGTTAAATGACGTAGAAGGGGATTTCAAAGTATAATAAAGCGTCTTAACAAAATGTGGAGGTTGACTCGGAAATATTTACAACAGCAAAAAGACCTTTGAATATTTTATGCATAGACAGGATATAACATTACCAATTTCTTGCAAATAATAGGTATTTTAAGTGCTAAAATTAACAACAGATGTTGAAGCATTCTGTTTTAAAATATACTTAATGTTTCAGAATCTGAAAGCAAGAATTCCATTTTGCCATTTTTGGTAAATATATTATACAGAGTTATAAAGAAGGAATTATTTAGATGCAAATTAATTCTTTACTAAGAATAGAATATATTTTGAATATCATCGGCGGGTTTTTTTCTAACTTCTGAATGTAATATTGAATAGACCAATCCTGTATAGGGATTAACGATATTAGAGTTTACAGATCGATAGGCGACATCACATCACCTATAGATATATTTATTAATAGCTATGTCTATAGTTATCGATGGTTCGTTACTATCTATCAGTATTTGCTACTACTTATTATTATATTTGCGACAAAAACAGTTTGTGAGCCAAAAATTATTAAAGAGCAAAAAAGATCCTTACTTTCATATGACGCATAATTTGTTCAAATATTATCGGACACCTGTCGGCATTATTTTACACATATCGGCACTTATTCTTGTCTAAATATTTCCCCATTAAATGAAAAATACACAATTTTATGACTATGCTTTGAGAGTTTTATTATATGGTTTTATTAACGCGATCATATCATTCACATTCAAAGTTTGATTGTTGATTTTTCTAAGACTTTCTTCGAAATCTTGTGTTTCGTTTGCAGTTGCCTTTCTTAAAGGTATTTCTATAGTGAGTAGTGGTCATTAATCCGCTCATGTAAAAATCAAAACAGAAGTCCCGCAGGGCTCAAAGATAGTGAATAACCCGTTATTGTCTAGATCAATGACCTGCCTTTTCTTAATCCTATTCAAAATTATCCAAATTTGTAGCATAGTACAGGTGTCCGGACTTGGTTGCAAAAGCAGGGTATCTCGCTTATTTTTAAAGATAGAACCTTGCGGTTTTCACGAACCTGAGCTAATTTTATGTGAAACTCATGAAGCCGTAAACAAAATTTTCATAGCCTTCTTCGTTTATGAGATACAGGGCGAAATAGAAAATTTTGCATTTTGGAACCCCTCTCGTATCTCGGTTATCCTTTAACTTAACGCAAAAGAAAAAATTGCTGCTTATGCAGTTTTCTACGCTGGATCCAGTGGCGTAGTGATATTTTTCATTTGAGTTGTTATTTTTTAGATATGACCCAAAGTTGTGTTTTTTTAAATAGGACACCCTGTATATTTGTCCTGAAATTGATTTGTCCTTTTAAAAGCTTCTCAAAAATATATAATAGTATGGGTCTATTTTAATAAACAACAACAAAAATCCTAATTTTTATAATTATCATCCCAAATTTTGCAGTAGGCCATGCAAAACAATGCTGCCTTTTATTTAAAGTCGTTAACAATATCTACATCCTAACAATAAATCAAAACAAATATGTAATTAAATCTATTTAGCAAAATATGTATTGATAATTTCGCACCAAAAAAGTACCACCTATCTAGATTTATGTAACACAAGAACAAAACAGTAATAAATTATTATGTAATAAGCCTTTCAGCAAAAATCAACTGTCGTATAAGAACTACAATAACCAAGGAAATCAAAAGAACTGTTCAAACTGATTTCCATTTTGTTCTATGCAAGCTTCGCACAATTTTCGTATTCGTTTTAGGGAATTAAGCAAAATAACGGGATGATTTTGTAAATACCGAAAATTTTCTCTTATTGCATTTCCTAAATCTTGGACATTATCATAGTGGTCTTTGTAAATTCTATTTTCCGGATATCCCCATAGAAAGAAATCTAAAATCGACAAATCTGGGTACCTAGGGGGCCATCTTATAGGTCCATTTGTTCCGATCCATTGATTGGTAAAATTATTGTCCAGAAATAATCTCGTCATTCCAGAATTGTGTGCAGGAGCACCGTCCTGTTGAAAATAAATTTCGTTAATTTGCGCTAGAGGAACATGGTCAAGTAATTCAAGTATAGCTGCCTCTAAAATTCCAGTATCTAACAGCGATTGGCTGTTAGATTTCCCTCAAATATATAAAATTGTATATGTGTTCCTAATATGAAGCAAGGCACATTTAGACCAAACCTGCCCTGCTGTCTTCTGAGAAATATTGGGTGTTGATTTTCCTGGGACCAGAATCTACTATTGAGTATACCAGAATTACTGAAATGTGCTTCGTCTGGCCATATAACCTTCCTTTCAAAATCTCTAACCATATTGCATCTTTCTCGAAACCAATTGCAGAAGACTACCCGACGCTCTGCATCCCCTGGCTGTAAGTGCTGTCATATCTAAAAAATAACAACTCCAATGAAAAATATGACTACGCCACTGGATCCAGCGTAAAAAACTGCATAAGCAGCAATTTTTCCCTTTGCGTTAAGTTAAAGGATAACCGAGATACGAGGTGGGTCCCAAAACGCAAAATTTTCTATTTCGCTCTGTATCTCATAAACGAAGAAGGCTATGAAGATTTTGTTTACGGCTTCATGAGTTTCACAAAAAATTAGCTCAGGTTCGTGAAAACCGCAAATCCGGACACCCTGTACATACCAATTACCAATGCACAATGTTTTTTTTAAGACATGGATTCACGTTAGATGTAAAGTAATGTGTATATATATATATATATATATATATATATATATATATATATATATATATCATAAGGGAGAATTGCAAGAACCTTGTCCAACCAATAAAATCGAATTCTGCCAATAAAATTATCTTTTAACTAAACTTAAGTTTGAGCTTTTAAATACAGTTATGTTCATTGCCCTAAACATTATCAAATAATATGAACGCCATCTAACGAATTGTTTCATACTTGAAACCAGTGGTTCACTTAATGATGGTGGTTGTTTTACAACAGATCACATCGCGTCAATTGTCCATGCAGCTGCTTAGAAACTGTATTTCATTTTTTAATTTAAAAATCATATTTACGGTGCTAATTTAATTAATGATCTTGGTTTCGTACAAAAGAAATATTTGATATTATTACATAACACCAATGCTAATTTAAACTTTTATGTGGTCATAATAATTAAACAAAATTTGTAAATAGCGTGAATTAAACCAAACAAGGAACTTCATTTCAAAAACAAACGAAGTCCCCTATAAATATAAGCAACTTCTGTGGAAACCATGTAATTTTACCCTCTTACTATGTATACTGAAATCTCTTTTAATTCCAAAGTATAATTTCAAGTCTGCAGTTACAAAGTTAAACGGCGCAGAAGGGAATTTCGAAGTATAATAGAGCTCCTTGACAAAATATGGAGGTTGCCTTGGAAATATACACAGCAACAAATAGAACTGAAGCATTTTGTTTTAAAATATACATAATGTTTCAGAATCTGGAAGAAAGAATTCCATTTTTCCCTTTTTGGTAAATATTTAATACAGACTTATAAGACAGGAGAGCAGATTAATAAACCAATCCTGTATATAGATGGGCGATATTAGGTCTTATCGATAGCCGATAGCACATCACCTATCGATAGTTCACTGCTACTTATCGACATTTGCTACTACTTATCGATATATTTGCGAAAATGGCGGTTTGGGAGCCAAAAATTAATAAAGGGCAAAAAAAGGTCCTCACATTCATATGGCGTATAATTTGTCTGGTTGCTATTGACATTATTTCAGATTTATCGGCACTTATCGATAACTTTGGATATATTGATAAAACGCCCATCCCTAGTCGTGTAAAAATTAAAAATTAAAAATTTTGAAAAGGATGCCCATGATGGGAGTTCATTTTGTTTCATGGTAAACACGATTGTAGATAATAACAGAACATGAATATGGAGGGCGCGTGAGTAAAATAGGTGAAATTTTATTTTAACATAAAGAAATACATAGAGAGAGTATATGTAATTAGTAAACTAAAGGCACAACAGAGAAGTTTGACAGAATGCCTATCTTATATAATACTATATAACTTATATACACTGCTCGACCCAATTCAATATACTTTCCCAAAATATGTACAGAGCAATATATTTATCTATATCTATATCTATATAGGTAGGGTAAATGCGCCTCATGCCGGCCTTGTCCGGTAGTCAGCCATTAGTTTAGAAAACTGTTAATATTAAAGAATGGTTTCAGTTCTGTCTATACATTTTAATGGTCCAATAGTCAGCCACGTTTCCCGCTAAAACTCAATAAATCGAAAGATCCTAACCTAAAAAACATAAAACTAGTTGGCGTCTAAAGTGAGTGGTGAACAGGTGGCTGTTAAAAGGCAAGTAAATATTGTATTTCATTCCCAGCGATTCAGATTAAAATTAAGCTGTATTATCAAATAATTTATTGCTAAAATAGTAAATTCCTTTTGGTAGATAAAAGAGGGTTTATTTTTCTGATTATTGAGGGTCGGCATGGTGTAATTTGCATAAAAAGGTTTTTTTTTTGGTGGCTGAGCACTGACCGGGAAAAAAGACAAAAATCCAATTGTCAGCCAGGGGGCTGACGGCTGGGAAAGTTGCGATGCATTCGATTTTGGCCTCTATTTACAAGGAATATAAAGCATACCTTTCATAGATCTTCGACTATTAAAATTCGTCGAAATTATTTCATAAAACCAGTGCTCAGCCTCCTATATTTCAATAATGTTTTAAACGGCTGACAAAAGGAATTTCGTGTCCTATATTCAGCCACGTTATTATTCCTGTTTTTTATTCCCCCATAGGGCTAACATGGGGCGATATAAAACCAGAGAAGTCCATACCTATTCCGAGGAAGCTTTAACACTTGCTTTAAAGGCTATAAGAATAGACAATATGAAAATCAGGGAGGCAAGTAGGAAATATAAAGTTCCCAGAGGGACAATCCAGGACCGAATCCATGGGCGTGTCAAAGAAGGGCCACGTAAAATGGGACCCAACACCATACTAACTAAAGAGGAAGAGGATGATCTGGAGGAGTGGTTGATTGAGGTTGCTAAATGTGGTTTTCCAAAACAAAGTCTGAGCTTTTGGACACTGTTCAAAAAATCGTAAAAGAAAAAAAAAGAAAAACACCTTTTAATGATGACAGACCGGGAGAAAAATGGTATCAGGGGTTTCTGAAACGGCATAAGAATTTAAGTTTAAGGGAACCAGAAGGTCTATCCAAAGCACGAAGTATTATATCCGAAGAAATGATTAGAAAGTGGTTTCGAGAACTTGAACAATTCTTAGTAGAAAACAATGCCCAAGATATTTTAGATGGTCCTGCGCGAATTTTCAACGGGGATGAAACTAGCTTCGCCTTATGTCCAAAAACAGGTCGAGTTCTCGCTCCAAAGGGTTACAAGAATATCTACGAAGTTAAAAAAGGGGCAGAAAAAGAGACCATCACCGTTTTGTTGGTCTTTTCTGCTGACGGAAAAACGTTGACACCAATGGTGGTGTTTCCATTTGTGAGACCTAATAAGGCACTTGTTGACAGTGTTCCCTCGGGTTGGTTTCTCGGTAGGTCCGAATCAGGCTGGATGAAGAGTGACACGTTTTTCGAATATATTGCTAATGGCGTTGATAAATGGCTGGACGACAACAACGTTAGGAGACCCATATTACTTTTAGTTGATGGTCATAAATCGCACTTGTCCCTCTAACTCAGTAATTTCTGTCACGAACATCAAATTATTTTATACGCTCTTCCTCCAAATACGACTCATGTTATGCAACCCGCTGATGTGAGCGTATTTAAGCCTCTAAAAACTGCGTGGAAAAATACTGTTCGAAAATGGCAAGCAAAGTCGGAAAACGTAAATTCTGTTTTGACCAAAGTGACATTTTGTCCCCTACTAAAAGAAGTATTAGATGGTGAAGGAATACCCCAGGCTATAAAAAACGGATTTAGAAAATATGGCCTTTTCCCCTTTAATCCAAACGCAGTGGACTATTCAAGATGCGTACAAAATCGTTTAGAAAGTTTAGATAAGCAAATAACAGAAGACAAATTCATTACCACTATAACCGTCCTGGAAACAATGAAAGAAGAACTTACAGAGAGAGGTGTTCCGAATGTTGAAATAGTTATTGAAAAGCTTCAACAGATAAGAAACGAACGTTTTCTCCAAAATCAGATTCCAACAGTAACAGTTATGCCTGCATCAAAAGAATTGGACGGAAAAATAATAGCAAGCGCTTCAATCCTCAGCAATGGTATTTTAGAATTTGATGATAACTTCGATTTCGACATTCTTTCAAGAGAGAATAATAATA
Source organism: Kuschelorhynchus macadamiae (assembly GCA_030620095.1). Classification (NCBI taxonomy): domain Eukaryota; kingdom Metazoa; phylum Arthropoda; class Insecta; order Coleoptera; family Curculionidae; genus Kuschelorhynchus; species Kuschelorhynchus macadamiae. The sequence goes on from JAUTXW010000284.1 coordinate 167,236, forward strand.
TAACCAAAGATACTGCTGCATCCCCATCGTTATCTTTTACTGATGATTGTGTCCAGATGGTAACTTATGCAGAAATACATCATCATACTGAAAATCTAGACACTGAGAAAGTAGTGAATATGGTAGAAAATAATAATGGCCGTATAGGAAAAGATACTGACGCTGACGACACTGATGTGAATATAATTACAAAATCTCAAAATAATAAAGAATGCCTTTTGGATAAAATAGAAGTTATTACTGAAAATACTGCTGTATTTCCATCCTCTATTGATGATGTCGAGATGTTAACTGATTTAGAACAATTTTTTGAAAAGCATCATACTGAAAATCTAGACACTAAGAATGTAGTAAATTTAGTAGATAATAGTAATGGCTGTGTAGAAATATGTACTGACGACGCTGATGTAAATGTAATTACAGAACCCCAGGAAACTAAAGACTGCCTCTTAGATAAAATAGAAATAAATAAAACTGCAACAGAAAACACTGAATCCAAACCAAAAAATATCAATAGAGACTTATTAGTTGAAGGAAATATTGAAGATCCTGGTAACATGGGAACTAGGCAAGCAAACAAACAGGGATGTATAGAAGAAACAGATAACAACTTCACTGAAAAAGAGCTAAGACATGAAGAAATAGAAGTAATTAAAGACGAAAAAAATGAACATTCTGATGATAACAGCGAAAATTTACTGACAAAAGAACGGACATGTACAGAAGAAATAATACATTTTGCCGAAGAAGATCAAATTGACAAGATAAATGATCAACATAACGAAATATTAGGAAATCAAGGTGTAAAATTAGAGAATAAAATCATTATTCTACAAAATATTAAGATCGATCCAAACGATGGGTTAGAAAATCTAAGAACAAGTAGCGAAGAAACAAAAAATGAAAAGGGTTCCTCTAAAGCTCACCGATTTTTTTCAGAAAATTTATCGTTGCCAATGCCTCTATTGAAAAACAGCAAACGAAAAAATGCAGTAAAGCTACCAGCTGCTATTTCTTCTGATGAATTTAGAAAACATTTACAAGAGAAGGAGTGTTTAAAGCAAAGGGCTATTGATGAAAAAAATACAAGAAAAGAAGAAAGACGTAAACGTTTAAGTGACAACAAAGAAAACGTCCCGTTAAAGAAAAAACCTAAAACAGGAGCGTTAACAAAGAGAAAAAATAAGACTACTGAAAACGATTTGGAAGAGTTGCCAAAAAAAAAAAGAGAATTGTGCAAGCTGCGATGACTTATTAGAAAGTGATACGGAAGACAATGATCTTAAAAATATAGGATGCGATCAGTGCCCCAAATGGTAGCATTTAAAATGTACTAAATTTCAAGGGTCTGATTATGAGGAAGTTTGCTATGCAGATTTTGTTTGTCAGTTGTGTTGCCAAAACATTTTATAATTTTAGTTTTTAGGTTTTTTTTTTAATTTTTCCTATTTCTTTAAGGAGGTAATGATTTATTAACTTGATGTTCACTATTCACTCTAGTTCAGAAAAATAGTTTTTATGTTATATATATTTTTAGTTATCTAGGTAGGTTTATTTTTATTTTGTATTGTGTTATTTTATTTATGGAGTTTATTTTTGTTTATTTTACAGATAAAAGCATAGTTTTATCTATTTATTACATACATTGTATTACCTACCTGTTGTAAATGCCATATTTTGTATGTATATACCTACCTGTTGAAAATGTCATATTTTTTTAATAAATAAAGTGTTAATTTTTCTTATTGATGTACCTACCTATTAAAGGTAGGTATATTTTAATTTGTTTCATGGGTGGCTGACTATTGGTACAATGCTGGCTGAAATTAGATACGAAACGGCTGACTACTGGAAATTTTGACATTTTTGATAAAAAAAAATAATTTTAATTTTTTCAAAAACTTCTATGCTTTTATAGACTGTAGATTCTAAATATACGATACATTTATACCTACCATTCGTAAACATATTTTCAATAATAACGTAACATATATTTTTTACGTTTCTTCAAAGTTCAAATTGTCTTTAAGTGGCTGACTACTGGCACATTTACCCTATATAAAAATGACTCCCTATTTCCCTTGGTCACGGCATCACGCGTGATCGGCTGGACCAATTTCACTTATTTTTTTTTGGTTGTCTTTGTTATTGTCAGGAGAATGTTCTTATGAAAGAAAAACTAAAAAAAATTGCGAGGAAACTTAGAAAAATCTCGATAATACATTTTCACTGCCTACCTCCCCCTTTCGCGCCGCAAAATGGGTTCGTCCAAGGTGTTTAAAACAAAAGTTCATAGATGGCCCTACTAATAAAATCTGTAAATTCTTTTTTGTTTAATATGTTTTTTAAGTTGACGTTACGAACGCAATTATTGTTCAATATTAATTGATTTTTTAAGAACACTTTGAGAATATTAACAACCATATAATCAAATCTATTTTATTGATAAGTTAGTTTAGAGCCATTACACCGAATCTCGATAATACATTTTCACTGCCTACCTCCCCCTTTCGCGCCGCATAATGCGTCCGTCCAAGGTGTTTAAAACAAAAGTTAGTTTAGAGCCATTACACCGAATATTAAATGTAATTTAATATACAGTTTTGGTAAGTTTGGATAGAATAACATAAATAAAATCTGTAAATTATTTTTTTGTTTATGTTTTTTAGTTGACGAAGTTATTTAGAAGTTAGTTTAGAAGAATATTAAAGAATAGATATATTAAAACTTTAATTTAATTATAGAGTTTTGGTAAGTTTTAATAGAAAAACATAAATCTTATTACCAGAGACCGGAATTATAAGCATCAAATTATTGAAAAAAAAAGGTTAAGGTTTTTTAGGGTTCCGTACCCAAAGGGTAAAAACGGGAACCCTATTACTAAGAGTCTGCGGTCGGTCCGTCCGTCTGTCACCAGGCTATATCTCATGAACCGTAATAGTCAGATAGTTGAAATTTTCACAGATGATGTATATCTGCTGCCGCTCTAACAACAAATACTAAATAAGTTTATATGACGTATTATTAACTATTACTAATTAATTGTTATTACTATGATGTACATATACAGGAAAGATTAATTTTCCTTCCATGTCTCAATAGCCTAGATCGTTTAGGATCGGTCTGGCGATAAAGTGGTCATAGCAATGCAGCAGTAACCCAGGTTCGAATCCTGGTCGCGGCAAGCAAACTTTTTTTACTTTTTTTTTATTCAAAAAAAATTTAAACTCAATTTTTTTATAATCATAATTCAGCTTTAGGGAATTTTTATCAACAATAATTTTAAATATGTAAAAGTGTTAATTTTTTAATATCTTGCAAAAATACTCTATTCCGTTCAAAAAAAGGTAGCAATCCATGGTACGGAACCCTACGTGCGCGAGTCCAACTCGCACTTGACCAATTTTTCAAAATAAGCATAGCTTTTTGTCAAAAAATCAAATATAAGTTCGGTATATTAAATAATAAAAAAACACCCAATAACATGTCAAAACAAAATTAAAAAAATATATGACAAAAAAAGGCCAAAATAAGCAAAATAAGTTCTGATTTTATAAGTTCGAAATTAAGAAAAAAGCAAAAAAAGGCATATTTTTTTATGAAAAGAATAGTGTTTTTGTCATTGTTAGACCTTAAAATGAAATTTAATGGAGCTGCTTATAAATTTAACCATAAGCAAAATTGCTTAAAATCCGGTCTCTGCTTATTACTGATAACATTGCGATTTCGGTGCTGCTGGCTGCGGGCGGCTATCAGCTGCGTCTCCAGTCGCGGCACCGAAATCGCACCTTTATAAAGAAGAATACAATAGTTTTCTTTGATTTACAGTTGAATTTTCGTTTATGAAAATGCCAGCAATTAGACGTACAAACTTAAGTCCAGAACTCGCAATGCTGCGAGTCAAAGATATACAAGAGCAAGTCAAACTGACGAGCAACGCGAAGCGCGGAATGAAGTTGAACGGAATCGGTGGAATCAAAATCAACAACATGCAAATGTTTTGTTTAACCCATATCGCGCTGCATTCAATTATAACGAAGAGATCGAGTACAGTTCACAGAAAATCGTTGCTATTGGACGAATGAACGTTGTATGCAAATATTGCAAGGCATTTAAGTTTAAAAATGAAGCTCCTGGATTGTGTTGCGCGAGCGGTCAAGTCAAATTGACGCCTTTGGTACCGCCACCAGGACCATTACGTTCATTGGTTTCCGGAAATGGGCCAGATTCTAAACATTTTTTAACTTATATTCAACAGTACAATAATTGTTTCCAAATGACATCGTTTGGTGCAACAAAAGTTATTCAAGAAAATTTTATGCCGACTTTCAAGATTCAGGGTCAAATATATCATTTAACAGGTTCCTTATTACCAACGCAGAATAGTGACTACAAATTCTTGCAAATTTATTTTATGGGCGATTCAGCAAAACAAGTCGATCAGCGTTGTGCACACAATAATTCGGTAAAAAGACCAATTGTGGAGCAACTCCAAACGTTTTTTCATCAATATAACGAATTGGTTGCATTATTCATGACCGCTTTGGACCGCATGCCGTCTGATAATCATAAAATTGTCATCAAAGCTGATAAGACGCCTGCAGGACAACACGCGAGACGTTTTAATGCGCCAACAATTGACGAAGTCGCTATTGTCGTCGTGGGTGAAAATTTAGAAAACCGAGATATTGTTTTACATCGGCGTAGCAATCAACTGCAGCGTGTGTCCGAAACACATCGATCATATGATGCGCTATAATATCCTATCCTATTTTGGCAAGGTGAAGATGGATATCATTTTTCAATGAAGATGATAAATCCAGTTACAGGTTCCGAAACTAACAAAAAAGTTAGTTCAATGAATTATTATTCGTACAGACTGATGGTTCGGGAAAATGAGGACAATCATATCTTAAAATGTCGGCGTCTCTTCCACCAATATGCTGTGGATATGTATGTGAAAGTTGAAACTGAGCGATTAACATTTATCAGGTTGAACCAAGTAAAACTGCGTTCTGAAGAATACATTCATCTACGGGATGCTATCAATCCTGATGGAAATGCACAGAATGTAGGTAGAACAACTATTCTCCCAGCAACATACGTCGGAAGTCCGCGACATATGCATGAATACGCTCAGGATGCTATGTCGTATGTACGGCATTATGGCACACCAGATTTATTCATAACGTTTACATGCAATCCACAGTGGGAAGAAATTCGACAAGAATTATTTCTTGGCCAATCACCCATTGATCGCCACGACATTACCACAAGGGTGTTCAAAAGAAAGTTAAAATCACTCATGGACTTTATTGTTAACCATCATGTATTCGGCGAGACGCGCTGTTGGATGTATTCAATAGAGTGGCAAAAACGCGGATTGCCACATGCACACATCCTCATTTGGTTGGTAGAGAGGATACAACCGAATGAAATTGACAATGTGATATCCGCGGAAATTCCCGATAATGATAAAGATCCATTGTTACATGAAATTGTTACTAAAAATATGATTCATGGCTCTGTAATACTTAGGGTTGAAACAAAGGGTAGCAAAATGAAACTACATGTTCACCTTAACATTACCCCAAGTATATTCTTAAATCTGTTTTAAAAAATGCAATCTAATTGCCATATACGCTCGGGAAGGTGGTTGACCTGCTGACATAGCAAAACAGGTTATTGCGTGGTTGCCCATTATTGCAACAAGTTGAATTTGATACAATACATTTTATATAGGGTGTTTTCTCTATATATTACAGCCCCTGTGGAATATTAAATCCAAATTCTCCGTGTATGGTTGATGGAAAATGTTCAAAACGCTTTCCAAAACAACTAATAGTAGAAACTATTAGTGGAAATGATGGTTATCCACTTTATCGCCGGCGATCCACTGATGACAACGGAAGGTCAACAATAGTCAAAGTGAATCAGCTGGAAATTGAAGTTGATAATCGTTGGGTTGTTCCGTTTTCTCCGTTACTCTCAAAAACATTCAAAGCACACATAAATGTTGAATATTGCCATTCTGTAAAATCGATAAAATATATCAGCAAGTACGTGAACAAAGGTAGTGACATAGCTGTATTCGGAGTTGCTGCTGAAAATTCAAACGATGAGATCACTCATTTTCAAATGGGACGCTATGTCAGTAGTAACGAGGCGATGTGGCGTATTTTTTCTTTCCCAATACATGAAAGACATCCCACCGTAGTTCATTTGGCCGTACATCTGGAAAATGGTCAAAGGGTGTACTTTACAACGGAAAACGTATTAGAACGAGTTGAGAGGCCGCCATCCACGACATTGACCAGTTTCTTTGAAATGTGCCAGAATGATGAGTTTGCCAGAACACTGCTTTACTCCGAAATGCCACGATATTATACCTGGGCTCAATCGTTAAAGAAATTTCAACGGCGGAAACAAGGAAAACCAGTTCCAGGTTTCCCTCAAGTATTTTCCACCGATGCACTAGGACGTCTTTACACAGTCCATCCCAGCCAAGACGAGTGTTTTTATTTGCGTTTACTGTTAGTCAACGTTCGTGGTCCAACATCATTCCAACATCTGCGAACTGTTGATGGTGTGTTGTGCAGCACATACAGAGAAGCCTGTCAACGTTTGGGATTGCTAGAGAATGACAGTCATTGGGACCACACTCTTGAGGATGCTGTAATTTCGTCAAGTGTTAAACAAATACGAACATTGTTTTCCATAATTTTATCTACATGCTTTCCATCAACACCGATTGATTTATGGAACAAATATAAAAATAACATGGCCGAAGATATTTTACATCAGGAGCGTCTTAGAACATCAAATGCAAATTTGCAAGTTAACGAAGAAATGTACAATGAAGCATTAATTTTAATTGAAGACATGTGCTTGATGCTTACCAATAAGGCATTAAATCAATTAGGAATGACAACTCCCAACCGTCCAATGCACGACTCATTTAATCAAGAGTTGAGACGCGAAACCCAATACGATTCCGAGGCATTAAAAGAAACTGTTTTAAGAAACGTTCCCCTTTTAAATGAGCAACAAAAATATGCCTACGAAACGCTAATGAAAGTAGTGAACGATGGAACTGGCGGATTTTTTTTCTTAGATGCTCCCGGTGGGACTGGAAAAACGTTTTTAATATCATTGATTTTGGCAAAGATTCGATCACAAAATGGTATCGCACTTGCACTTGCTTCATCAGGTATTGTAGCTACGTTGTTGGATGGCGGTCGAACAGCTCATTCCGCACTCAAGTTGCCGTTGAACATGCAAATAAATGAAACACCAACTTGCAACATTTCAACAAATTGTGCGATGGCCGAAGTGTTGCAGCAGAGCAAACTAATAGTTTGGGATGAGTGCACGATGGCACACAAAAAATCTTTAGAAGCATTAGACCGCACGTTGCAAGATTTACGAAAGAACCAAAACCGGTTGGGTGGTGCAATGATTTTATTGGCAGGTGACTTTCGACAAACACTCCCAGTAATACCACGATCAACGCCAGCTGACGAACTTAACGCATGTTTAAAGTCATCCATTTTATGGAAATATGTTAAAATGCTCAAATTAAGTATGAACATGCGAGTCGAATTGCAGAACGACCAGTCTGGAGAAGTTTTTTCCAAACAATTGCTCGATATTGGTAATGGCAAAATACCTGTTGACTCATCGTCTGGATACATCATATTTCCTGCCAATTTTTGTCACTTTACTGAGACTAAGACCGAACTCATCGAGAAGGTTTTCCCAAACATTGTTCAAAATTACACAGTCATGTATGGTTGAGCGAAAGAGTTATATTGGCTGCAAAAAACGTTGATGTCAACGAAATTAATTTCCAGATTCAAAACAAAATAGCTGGCCAATTAATGACATACAAATCGATTGATTCCGTTACTAACCAAGATGATGTTGTCAACTATCCAGTTGAGTTTTTAAATTCGCTAGATTTGCCTGGATTACCACCTCATAATCTGCAATTAAAAATCGGATCAGTAATCATTATGTTGCGGAATATAAACCAGCCACGTCTTTGTAATGGCACTCGACTTGCGGTGAAAAAATTAATGAACAATGTCATCGAAGCCACAATTTTAAAAGGGAAATACAAAGGCGAAGACGTTTTGATTCCACGGATTCCTTTGATTCCGAGCGATATGCCATTCGACGGTGAAATACCCCAAAACCGGCAAAATAAGCAAAATAAAAATTATACCATAAAATATTAATTCAGATTATTAAAAAAAATTTCGTATTATCTAGACACTAAATGGAGCAATATCCCGCTGTATTACACTTATTTTTTTTTTCGGTGATGTTTCAAGCCGGATAGTTTTTAAACAAAAACCGCTAAAATTATTGTATTGAAGCTAATATTTTTTAGGTTCAATAATTAATAACTAGAATATAACCGTTAAAATCAACGCTATGAAATAATCTAATATAACATAGTTGCCATAAATAAAATACTTTTAATTGCTTTTTTTTAACATTTATCCAACTCGAAATATCAGCGAAAGCCTTAAAAAAATGTGTTAATTAACAATAGGCTCTTTTATGAAAAAATAGTGAAACATTTTTTTGGTGGGATACTTGGTGGGAACACCTTCAAGTGTGTAGAAAATATGATAGTTTTTTAAATAAATATTTGATGGTATCAAAAATTTTTGTTACGTCTGATAAATTAAAATTATTAATAATAGAGATAGAGTTCTGGGAGTCGCGAATTTTTTATTGGAAACTTTTTCGTCTTTAAGGATAATTTTTTTTATTTCTTAAATATCAAACGTCATTCCGAATCCAATGTGTCCTCATTCACAATTTTACTAGCACTAGCAAAATTAATACAATTTTGGATTTGTGAACTAGACTACTATAACTTGGACACTGTTAAAATAAAAACGAACAAATTGGGAGGTCATTAATGTTTATAATTATTAATTCTGGAGACGCATGCGGGCCACTGTTCGTGACACCTTGATAAGTATGATTTTAAAAGAACTTTTTCGGCTAATTTTAGATAATAATATAATCTAATATATCTATTTAAAATCCAAAATGTTTTTTTGTATGCCTTTAATGTAATTATATGCTCTTAGAATTAGTGCGCTTGTACAAAATTATGATTTTCTTGCAGTCATTAATTATTTAAACGAAACTAAACCATCGGTAAATTCGAAAGGGTTTTCGAGATACTTAATTTTAAAATGTTTAATTTTGGAGAATGTTTCAACTAATTCTAGGACAACATGGCAACATTTCTATTTGTTTGGACATCATTGTGATGACAATCTCTTCATCTTAGTTTTGTGAACAAAGAACTGTGAAAAAACTCATCGGTTTCAACACGATTCAATTATTTTATTTTGATTATTTTTTTAGAATGTATGAACTAATTTTTTAATAAATTGTTATTTGTTAGCATAATACCGGCGTGTTTAAAAAAATAGTAAGAACCTGTTGTTAAAACTTTTTAGATTATTTATTTGTATAGTTTTTAACTGCGCAACCCTAATTAAGTTTATTAGTTTCCAAAAATTAATAAAGAGTATGAACTTACCAAGCATATTAATTTATGGCACTAGGTTGGTAATTCACACTAAAAAAAGTACTTTAAAAACTTAAAGTAAATACTAAAAATGACTACTGCCACTATTTAAACACGCACGAATAAGGCGAAGCCAATTTTCTTAAACAGATTCAAGAACGTTATGTGTTTGTCTAATTTGTTCCACTGCAGCAAAAATACGGTTTCTAAGGTCAACTTCATTTTCAAATTCAACCCTGTTATACACTAATGTTTTCATGTGACTCGAAAAATAAAAATCAAGGGTGTTTGGGTCTGGTGACCTCGCAGGCCATTTTTTAGGTTCTGGGGCATTTCGACCTGTCCACTTATTACCAAAAGTATTATCCAGAAGTTGTAACACATTCCTATGAATGTGGGTAGAAGCTTCATCATGAAGAAACCAGGCACTGGCTCGCTAAGCTAAAAGAATATCATCTAAAAGAGTGTGCAAGTCATTAGTTAAAAATTGGAGTTATGCCTCTCCTGTTAAACGCCTCGGTAGCTCAAAAGGTCCGATTAACCGATTGTGGATTATTCCAGCCTAAATATTTATTGAAATACGCCACAAATGTTCTATCATTAGGGCACCTCCTGTTAGAATATCTTGCCCGATATGTTTGGGATGCTAAATGAGCATTCTGTCTACATTTTCCATAAATAAATAACATGTCTGCATATTCAATTCCGACTATGTATTAAAACTGTATAAAATTGCCTCATACGGCAAAAAATTAAGGTGAAATTACCAAAAAACAAGACAACTGCAACTGTTATGTTTACGAATTATTATGACCGTTGAAGCCTGCTCGTTTCTCTACGGTGGACAATGTTGCCGTTTTCAAATAAAATAATATAATTTATTCGTTTTTTATGTTTTAAATTTAGGTTGTTCAGATATTTTACTAAGAAAAACTGTGTATCCCTTTATTAGAAAAATCATATAATAAATTGTTTTACATAATAAAAGTATTAAATGTGTTAACGGTGTATTTAAAAATTAATAAAACCAAATACAACTTTAAGGCCCAAAAATAGTAAGGATTAGACCCTATGTTATTTAATAATTTTTTATTGAAAATGGTCCATACTATCACGTATTAAAATATTTGTAGACAAACCTCTAACACCCTGTATAATGAAAAGTACCTTTAACTTTCTTCTACTACTGTAATGATCAACTAATATTTAAATATATTTTAATTTCAGTGGCCTACGTCAATCTGGGAACAGCTCTCATTGAGGCAGGGCGATGTGAGGAGGCAGTATCAATTCTTCGCCAAGCATCCAAATTAGACGGCACTGGTTTGAAAGACAGAAGAGAGCATGAGAACGCGAAAGTATCTGCGCTCTTGCAGTTAGGAGCCCTATACAGTGACCAAGGTAAACTGCAAGATGCTTTGGCGGTGTACAGAGAAGCTGCAGATACACTTCCAGATCATTATCCTCCTCAGGTAACAATATTTAAATAATAATTGAAAATGCATTGAATTGTCACCTAATAAATGTTAATTTAAAAATGTCACGTTGATAATCGTTCATATTCATATATTAGTTTCGAAAACAAAAAAATACGATCATTAACATAATTTTAAAAACAAATTTATAGTAAAAAGTACGTTCAAGCATACTAATAACTTCAACAATATTTATAATTAATAATATTAACTAGCATCACACTGCTTTTCTATAGAAATCAAATTTTGTCTATTTACTTAATGCACAATATTGAATTCAAAAAAAGACTAAATGGAATACAAAAGAAAACTAAAGTCGAAGCTTAAGAAAACACTGCTCGATCTCCGATAGAAGAAGCAATAAATCCCGGTGATAATCATACTCAGCTTCTGGGTTTAGAGAGAGAACGAACTGTATGTGCTTATTTTCTCGAATTAAAACATTTAATACTATGTAACAACTTTGGCATTATAGGTATAAATGAAACTTGGCTTGATAATTCTTTTCCTAATAATCAATTTGGTATACAAGGTTATGTGTTTATTAGACCTGATAGGAACAGGCGAGGGTGAGGTGTTGGGTTGTATATTAACAAAAACATCACATTTTTTTATTAACCTATCTATATATCTATCTATTTTTCTATTAACCTAAAACATATTGTACTGGGGGTAGTTTATAGGTCACCCGACTTTTCTTATCCAAACTTCTTTGACAGTTTTGAGAACTCATTAATTAATCTTATACCACAGACACATCACCTTTATTGTATTGGAGATTTTAATGTAAATTTACTTAATATTAATCATAGTAAAGTAAATAATACTTATATATTCGAAGCTTTGGGACTAACTCAGATGATAAACATACCCACACGTATCACTTCTTCTAGCGCAACCTTAATTGATTTGGCTTTAACCACAGACGTAGAAACTATTGTCTCCGCAGGAACCAAAAACAGGGAGGGTGTAAGTGACCATGAATTAATTTATATAACAACAAATTTTAACTCAACTGCTAAATCACCCCTTTTTAAAACAACTAGAGATTTTAAAAATATTAACCTGATTCAGTTTAATAGTGATCTTCGTGCTATTCCCTGGAACAATATCTATGATCTCAATAATGTAGACGAAAAGGTATCTTTTATTAGTGAAAATAGAAACACACTTCTTAATTTACATGCTCTTTAAAAAAAACCGTATCACGAAACCCTATGCGTCGTGGCTAACAGACACCCTTAGAGCTATGATAAAAGATAGAGACAAAATATTAGCTAAATATAAAAAATCTAAAGATATTAACGATTGGAATGTATACAAACAAATGCGTAATGCATTGAAAATTCGCAGGGAGGAAAGGGCATATTTAATTTTGCAAGTAACTAAATCTGCAAAAGATGTGTGGTGTTCTTTAAAACTGCTTAATATAAATAATAAACAAAAAAACATGAGTTTGCCAAACACACTTAATGACGTAGAAAAAATTAATCAATATTTTAATGAATGTATTAATAAAACCACACCACAATTTTATTTTAATTTTATTGTAATAACAGCAAAAATGGAGTGTTAACAAAGTTTAATTTTTCACAGGTTTCCCAAATCGAAATTCTTAAAATAATAACGAATGCTAAAGCAAAAGCTACAGGGTTGGACGGAATTAACATCTTAACTATAAATTTGTGCCTTCCATTTATACTGCCATACATAACACACGTTATAAATTTGGTGGAATGGAAGAAAGCCCGTGTTATGCCAATACCAAAAGGTTCGACTCCTACAAATTTTAGCACTTTACGTCCTATAAGTATTCTTCCTGCGTTCTAAAAAACTTAGAAAAAGCAATAGAAATTCAACTTCAATATCATGTAAAATCTCAGTCAGTTCTCTCAGTGACGCAGTCCCGTTTCAGAACTAGACATAGCTGTTATTCCGCTTTGTCAGCGATCACAGATGATACCATTTCTGCTACTGATAAAAATAACCTTACAATATTGATAATGTTAGACTACAGCAAAGCTTTCGATACTTTAAATCACAAGGTTCTGTTGTCTATTTTAAGCTTTAATGGTGTAGGAGAAAACGCATGCGCTCTTATCTCAAACTTTCTTGAAAACAGGTCCCAAACAGTTTACTATGATGGTATATTTTCTAGTTTTCCCAGTATTACATCGAGTCTCCCTCAAGGATCCATTTTGGGACCACTGCTCTTTTCCATATACACCTCAAAGTTTCCTAGTGTATTCATGTCGTGTCAACAACATTATTATGCCGATGACACACAAATATACCTTTCGTTTTTTCCCTCCGAGAGCTTACAAGCAGTTTCCGCTATAAACTTTGATCTACATATTCTGTGGGAATTTTCTAATAGGCACTGCTTACAGCTTAACTCTGCAAAATCGGCTGTTATGGTGTTAGGGAGAAAAGGCGATAGGGATACATTTTTAAACATTTATAAAAATAGTATTTTTATAAATAACGAACAACTAAAATTTCATCAATAGTATAAAAATTTGGGAGTGATCTTGGATCAGGACTTAAGATTTTCGCAGCACGTAACCAAAAGCATACAAAAAGCGTTTTTAAACTTAAAATCGATTTTTCAACAAAGACATTTGCTTACGAGGAAAACAAAAATGTTGTTGTGTGAATCGCTATTGTTATCCCAGATGAACTACTGTGAAGATACAAAATGCATGTTTAAGATTGATTCATGTGATACGAAGGAGGAACCCTATACAGCATACTCTTAAAATAACTAAATGGTTAAATATGCATAACAGGAGAACACTACATGATTCTATTTTCTTTTTTTAAATAATTAAGTCTAAACTCCTCAATACCTCTATATTAAATTACGTTACAGTACTGATATTCACAATATTAATACTCGCTTTGAAGGTACTCTAACCCCTCCTCTTCACTCTACAGAATTTTTCAAAACATCATTTTCCTACCAGATTGTAAATATAATGAATCAACTGTACGATAAGGTGCATACCAAATTATATCTCGCAGAGTAAATACTTGCTTTTTATGTAACCTTTGGCGTCGTGTAATGAGATTGGTAAATAGTACAGTTAGATCTTATCAATATTACTAAGTGTGTTTGTATGTAGTATTTTAGAATAATAATTTCTTTTTTAACTTTAGCGTTATCTACAGGACTTTTTAGGGTTAGGTGGAAGAACAGACCTTCAGTGTCTAGTTTTTCTAGGATTGAAGGCACTGAATCTCGCCCTTTTCATTTTTTTTTATTGTCATTGTTGTCAAGTGTGAAAATTATTTACAAATAAAGACCTTTATTATTATTATTATTATTATTATTATTATTATTATTATGTTCAATGCTAAATAAATTATCAATCACCATAACCAAAATTAAAGTAAATTATAACAATATAAAATGCGTTGGCTTTTAAATACAAACAAAACAATAATTGAATGAATGTTCACGCTCTACAACGAGAACTTACCTAACGTCATTGAGCTGGACCGCCACTGTTACATTATGTACGTACGGTTAGATATCTGACGCGAAGTTAGGACCTTTGAGGCGGATTGGGGATGGGTATCTAATGCGTAGGTACTCCCATCTGCTGATTTCTGTCTGAAGCGGGGAGTCTAGTACTCAATGTAGGTTTTTACAATGCGAAGTAAATAGCATGGGCCTTCAAGTTATATTTTTATACTAGATATTGCCCCTTTAAATTAAATAAATATAAAACAGAAATACAGAAAAATTGGACTTATTTCGTTCAGTCAGCAGTTTCCCAAAATTCTGCGCAAAACTTAAATAAAGTAACGCCCCTGAATTCGCATGTTTAAAGTGCTATCTGATTTTTATCTGACCTAATGTGGCACTTTCTTCTGTTAAACATGCGAACAGCTGTAAAAGTAGCTCTATGTGTCCCTAAAATTGTAATTTAAAAGTTAGGCTCTTCATTAATCGTCTTACACTTTGAGAAAACTCGCGTCTTTTCAGATTTTGTTCAACACTTTGCTTTTGGACAGGCAGGAATTTTAACTCGTATTATTTATAGAATTTTAACATTTAACTAACTGGTCCGAACTTCACCGAATTTTAAAACTCCTACACAGCCCCTTTCCGGATTTTCGACCAAAATGATAGAATTGCCAAATCTCTTCCTTCGTAACTTCCAGTAGATGTTTTGTTATTCTGCAAGGAAGTTATTGTAATTGGTTGCATTGCAGAATAAAACGAATTTGACAAAATGGTTCTGTAGATATTGCATCATTCTTTGGGGACTTACACCTAAACATTTTAGCAACTTACCAAAATAGTGTTTTAAAAATAATTTTAAATATTTGACCGAGGTATTAGACTCTTATATTAAATAAATAATATTTATAGTATAGGTAATTTTTACTTTTTATCATGTCTTACATACATTAATAAAATAAAAACTATATATTCAATGATCACTCATATTTACTTAACACGAACCATTGTCAAGGAAAATTTAAATAATTCTTTTTGCTCTAGGTTACTATGTACCTTGCTCCAAGAATGTTTAATCTGTTGCCCAATCACATAAAAAAGATAATTTTGAAAAACAATAAAAATTATAAATAATCACTTAAAGATTTTTACCGTACAAAATAAAAACTGTTTCACATCATTATTTTTAAATTGATTTTATAGTTTATTCCGTACCTTGTTCCACGAATGTTTATGGTGTTGCCTAATTATAAAAAATTTAAAAAAATATAAAAATTAAAAAATATATAGAGGTGTTTATCCTGTGAAATAAAGACTATTCCATGCCATTATTTTTAAACTAATGTCTTACTCTGATTGATGTGGTCATGTGGTCCCTCTGACTGCAGCGTGTACCTTTCTATTAGCCACGTTACTTACTTTATATGTATCGGAAGCTATTTGGGCACGCAAATTATTTTACAATTTAGGCATGATTACTCCCTTCAAGTTAATAATTATTAGTTATATGGCCAATATAATACTATATTAAAATATATTCTTGATAAATTATGTACAGAGTGTCTGGAGATAATTTAAACGGTACCCTAGAGACTTTATTATCTGAGATATCAAAAAACTTTAAGTACAAAAGTTGTTTGGTTTTATCAGAATCGTTAGAATTTATAAGGAAAACAAACAAAAGACGATCGGAAAGTTAACAAATGAGCATCAACTTTGTTATTATGAATGGGACACCCGGTATATTTTGCGTTATCTTTAAAGATCTTTTCTTTCTGATTTCAAAAATATATACTTTGCATATATTTTGATAAGTAGTTTTTACAATATTTAATTATAAATTGGGAAATGCACTGTACTCTGGAATTCATGCAATATGCGAATAGTGGGCTTTGATTGCAATTGTTTTTTTTCATTATGGCCGCTAATGTCAAATTTCGTGCAAGAAAAAGTTGATATAATTGTGTTTTCCGATGTGGAAAAAGTATTTATTATAAAAATTAAAAAAAAAAAAATTATAGATATCATAATTTAACTGAGGTGTGTCATAGATGTTTAGCAGAATTTCCAAATAATATTGGTCCATGTAAGGCAACAATATTAAATATAGTAAAAAAATTCGAAGAAAGAAAAACTATTCAGAGAAAAGAAGAAGTGTAGTATGAAACGAAGAAGATGATTTTCAAGTACTATTATTTTTCTAAGGTAATATTAGGGACAATATACAGTGGTGGACAAATGAAACGGGGCAAGCCAATTTTTAGGTAAAATTCAAAATCGAATATTTCTAAAACGAGAAAATATTATATAGGCGGTTGAAGGTTCTTGCAAAACTTATACATAAAATTACATTACATTAGCATAAAATAGTTTTTTTGTTACAGAGAACCCAGAAAGATCTATTCGTGATGCGGTTCGTGTCTTTGAAATGTCTGAATGGAAAATAAACAGTATATTAAAAAGACATAATTTTAAGCCATTTAAGTTCACCCCCGTCCAAAACTTGTCAGATGAAAATGAGAGACAAAGAGTCGAGTTTTATCACGACATATTAGCTCGTCGGCAAATTATATTTACCGATGAGTCTGCATTTACGACGGCAGGTATGTTCAATCGTAAAAATAAACATTTTTGGGCTGCTGAAAATCCAAAGAAAAACAAGTAGTTAAAATTCAGGGCCGCCAGTATTAAAATGTGTGCTGCGGAGTTTCAAATAATAAAGTTTTGGGCCCCACTATGATTGATGGTACATTAAACGGCCAAAAATATATGGATTTTTTGATGAATGAAATAGAGGACTACTTAGAAAACCTTCCTGTTGCGACATACAACCAGCTAATTTGGCAGCAAGATGGAGCTCCAGCTCACAACAGTGCTCCTATAACAGATTACCTTAATGGTAATTATAATTTGTGGATTGTGAGGCAAGGACATAATCTTTGGCCTGCAAACAGTCCTGACCTTTCCCTTTTAGATTTCTTTTTATGGAGCTTTTTAAAAAATAAAATATATTATAATACACCTCAAAACATAAATGAATTGTGTCGCAAAATTTTAGAAGGGATCATAAGCTTAAACGAAATACATCCGGACTATGTCTACCACTCCGTTACGGATATTATTGATAAATGAACTTATTATCATAAATAAATTATTTTGTTTTAACTGCTATTTTTATTCTTTAACACCGTTGCGTACAATTTCTTCTTGCACCACATGATGAGCCCTCATTCATAATTAAAATTTAATTGAAATCAAATCCTACTATTCGCAAGTTGCATGAATATGAATATTAGCTTGAAAGTCTTTTTTGTTTCTTCAAAATTTATATCTATATATTATATGTATATAAAAAAATATTTTATAAGGAGCTCTATTATTTGGCAATTCTGCTAAATATTACGTAACTTCAGTTAAATTTATTATAATAATTATAACCCCATATTCATTATATATACTTCCGCCACATCGGAAGACACCATTATATCAACTTCTTGCACGGAGTTTGACATTAGCGGCCATAATAAAAAAAACAATTGAAAGCCCATTATTCGCATATTGCATGCATTTCAGAGTATAGTGCATTTACCATTTATAATTAAATATTCTAAAAACTACTTATCAAAATATAGGCAAAGTATATATTTTTGAAATCAGAAAGAAAAGATCTTTAAAGATAACGCAAAATATACTGGGTGTCCCATTTAAAATAAGGAAACTGATGCTCATTTATTAACTTTCCGATCGTTTTTTGTTTGTTTTTCTTATAAATCCTAACGTTTCCGATAAAATAAAAAAACTTTTGTATTTAAAGTTTTTTGAAATCTCATACAATAAAGTCTCTAGGGTACCGTTTAAATTATAACCAGACACCCTATACATATAAACGAGATGAAATAAATTATGTTTATCGACACACCACCACTCTTTACAATTTTTTTTTTCGATTTTTATTAAATAGGTATGTGCTGAAAGGCAATAGCCTCATGGCCAGATAAAGCTGCATTTACAACCAAACATTCTACCTTATGCTTGATCGAAACTTCGTGATAATTTTAAATTAAAGAAAACGCAAGTCTAACAAATACCTTTGCAAACTTTTGGATCATGCTGTGTATTAAAATGTAAGTAATAACCTTAGAGACATTTTTTACACCTTCGTGTAAACTGTTAAAGCTAAATAAATACATTTTTGTGTAATTTGTGCTTCAGTGTATAAGCTGAGACCAATTAAAATAATGCGCTTTTTGTCGCTACAATTTGCACTTTGCGCGTCAATTGTTTCTGTCAGAAGGGATGACTCTGGCAAAATTCGGAGTCCGTTTCGGCGTAAATGCATCAGTTAATCCTGAGATTAAAATGTCACGATGGACAAATGCGGTTGGCGGGTTTAAAAAATTAGATTTTGTGTTTGCACTGATTGAGTGGTATCAGATGGATTTAAAGGCGTAAATTTAAAAATTCATGAACTAGGGTGCTTCGTTATGTTGCTAATCAATTTTGTTACAAGGCTTGCCTATCACACTTACATATACACTTTTAAAATTGATAGTGACTTTTTTTCAGTTAGATACATTTATTAACATAAGATTTTTAAAATTTAATCATACACATTTAAAAAAGTACTTAAATTGTTAAACAAGTAAAACAGTCGACCACTTTGAAACGAATAATAATTTTTTGTGCAAAATTTCAAGTAAGTCCGATGTTGTCTTTGACACGACCCATCTATTCTTCATTTTCATTATAATGACGTTTATTCGGTAAGCAAAATTCGGAATGAAACATTTCCTAAAACTTTACAAGATTTTGAAGCGTAATGTTGATCCATTTGTTAATACATACGGTACTACAGACCGATTCGGACCTTGGCCTTTTTTAGTCTTTGCATCTATTCTTTTCTCCTGTTGCGGCCCTTCTCGGGCCACATACACCAAGAATGTTAGGTAAAACGATCCATACAGCATCCTCCAGTGACTTCCTTGATTTTATGATTAATTTCTTACCTTGTATTCGTGTTTCCAATTCTCTTCTCTCTAGACTCCCCTCTTCCATTTTTACCACGTGTCCAGCGTGTCGCAGTCTTTGTATGCTAATGTATTCTGAGAGGGTTGTTTCTTTAATTCGTTGGTAGATTTCGTTGATAAATCGAATTCTCTAAATCCCATCAGCATTAATTGGTCACAAAATTTTTGAGACGCCTTTCTTTAAAAGACACAAGTTTATTTTCAGCAGTTGTTTTTGTGATTACTTATGTTTCGTGGGTCTTATTATTATTTTGTAAATTCACGTGTGTATAAATCTCGAACTAAATATATGTGACAGAGTGAAGTAGACTTTTTACTTGCGTTATTCTCTTGTATATTTAATTTTCCCCTATCCTCTTGGAATCTCGGGATTATTTGTCACATAACATTAACATCATCCGAGTAAACAGCTAGCTGGAACGATTCATTGGTTAGCAAAGCCGCTTTCCAGGCATCGATTTATCTTAAAACGTAATCTAATAGCAGGTTGAAGAGAGTCGGTGCCAGTCCGGCTCTTTGTTTTAACTCTCGTCATATTTCGAAAGGCTCTGTTAATGGGATGTGTATGCGTATCCTTGCCTCCATGTCACACATTGTGACTCTAACCAGTCTAATTAATTTCGAAAGCATATTTAATTAGTAATTTAGTTGATATATTTTATCCCTCGATCGAGTCATATGCCTGTTTAAAGTGTACAAAGATGTTATGTAATCAATGTCGTATTCTCAGACTGTGCACAAGATTTTCTCAACAGTAAATATCTAGCCGATGGTTGGCCTACCACGTCTGATATCCTTATGATATTCATTAATAATGTCCTCCGTGAGGGGTTGACGTTAAATGTAGGTGAGGACTTTGTATGTCTGACACAAGAGATACATTTCTCGATAATTCTTACACGCTTGCATTGTATCTCTTCTTGATATATCCGGCAAAAATAAATTATAAAATTATAATCTTTCATGTTCCGTAAGTGATTATTTTTACTTTGTCTATCTATTTATTCATGTTTTATGTGCTATTTACCTCGGTGCTTCGAATTTTGTTAGCATCTAATTTGATCTTCGAGTCGTTTATTCGCTTCATTGCTTTCTTATACTTTTGGTCAAATGAAGTCTGTTTTTTTTCCATTACCAATAATGCTTTGGCTGTTATTCATGGTTTTAACATTGTCCCGTATTTTTCTGTTTTGTATGTTCTGGTTCTGTCAGCTAATGTACATTTTCCTGCTAGATTGTCTCTACTGCTTCAGGACTCTTAAACTTATTAACATCTAATTTGTCGTTAATTTGCTATAATTCGTTTTTTCTCTTGTTGATTCTAAACTTGGCCTGTACTAAAAGATACTGCAGCATGCTCCCCTTCTTTACCTAATGTTTAGAATACTGCTAAAATCTCTCTTATCGATTTGAATGGCGGTGTTTCCATCAGTAGATCTCTATGTGGTTTTATGTATGTCTCTGTGTGGATATCACGTGAAGCTTGCTGTCATTTCATGCTAGTACCAATTAATTAAGAGTTGGGAGTGCCTTCTTATAGCACCCAGGAAGTATAGTTCTTGTCTATTTAGTACTCGTCTTCAATTTTAATCTTAAAGTCCTTAGGCTTACTGGGTTTAGTTTTTTTTTTAAAGTCAATAAAATGTATTTTTTTAGTATGAAAATTCGTTTTCGAATATGTTATTCACTCTATTTTTTCTACAACTGAATTTGGCGTACAGTCTTAAATTCACTGTGTACCGTTCGTTTTTCACATATCAATGTCATTTTTGATAAAACATAAATATTTTTGACACTTTGACATTAAAAAGTCAAAAATAAACAGACGCTTACTAAACAACCACCAACCATATATCATTGTATAAAATAAAATATGCAGTAGGCTGTATTTTGCTGACCACTGAACTCAACAACCACCAACCATATATACCTGTGTAAAATAAAACGCGAAGTAAGCTCATGGAATTAAGAACTAGTGTGTGTTTTCTAGACGTTTTCATCAAATAGGAGTAAAACATATATTTATTAACAAGTAGACTTAAATCGCGCAACAAGCAACTCTACATCAAATCTCGCTTCATCTAAGCTAATATAACGGCGGCACGATCCACTGATGTGGTAAATTAAGTATCTGCCTGATGGATTCTGTAATCGAATTATAATCTGTCTAATGAAATTGTCACCTTTTATTTAATTGTGGTTATAAGCAAATATTCAATTTCTGTCTAAAAACTTAAGGTATATCGGTTTCCACTTGCAAGCATTAAATATCAATTCTGACATTATTCGTTCTTTTAATTAATTGGTATTTGCTCCAAAATGACCATTAGTTAGACCGAAATAATTCCAAATTTTAGCTTAAATTGGCTCTAAAGGCACTCAGGTCACCGACGGGTCGGTTTTATATAAGTGTTCAATCGGTTACGGATGACAAATTAAGGGTCTCCCCGATTATTAATTCTGATTGAGAAATGTCTATCCAAAGCTGGACGTCGAGGGCAATAAAGTCATAATTCAAGCTTAAACTGGGTTAGCCAGTTTGATAGTTTGCATCCTGTTGAACATTCGTTGTATGGAGTTACCGGTCTAAACCTTCACAACCTTGCAACAGTTGAACGTTTATAGTAATTAGTTTTCCTTTGGTAATGCGCTTTCGCCATGAAGAAATATTAAATTATCTTGTTATTGAACAAGTACCTGTGCTACTCAGGTTGGTATTTCAATTTTTTAAAGGTCGGTTAAGGAACGAGAATAGGTTTTTTCCATTGGATTTTAATCTAATGCAAATTTACACGCAGTCTTAAGAAACTAGACTGTTTTATGTCGTTAAAATCCATGAGAACAGGCTGGTGTCTACAGGCCAAACGACTCACTTTAACAAAATCAACATGAAGTGACTACAGCGACGATATTGAGTTTAGAGATTCCCCACTACTTAATTTACGTTTTCTTCTCAAGTCATGTACAAAAAATATTTAATCTAAATGCTTAATACTAGATATATTTTTATTTTCCTCCTAATATTAATAACAACAACTACAAAACAAATGGAAAAAAGGGAATAGAGACAAGGGGTTCAAGAAGAAGAAAGAGGAAGAGTCAACAGTAAAAATACAATTAATAAGAACTTTGCCAAAACCCATTATTTATAGGAATTGCCCAAATTAGACGTAAACAGAAATTTTAAACTTTTTGGATACGTCTCACGTCGGCATCATGCAAGCAAGGTCCATAGATATTATCGTATGGTTCAACTGGGATAAAACAACTTCTTGGTATCCGGCGAAATATAATGCCAATGCTAGTAGCTGAACAATTTGCAAACTTAAATTCTTAACATAGTTCAACATTAGTATCAATGTGTTGTTTGTCTGAATATTTAATATACTTAATACTATAAAGGATGGTTTTCTAGGTTAATTTGAAGCATGTGATCAGATACAGACGATGTTATCATATTAAGGTCATTTTTGATTAGCTGTCACGCTGTGTCACATAAAGAAGGACTGGACAAGTAGTAAATTTGTATGCAGTCCATGTATAAATGATATTTGTAATAATTTAGTTGTTTGTCATGTTGGTTCATGTAGATGGTAATAAGTAGTATGCCCAAAATACTTCCCTGGAATATTCCTTCGAAACTTTTAGTTATATGGAGTTACTGATATAAACCTTTACAACCTTGCAAAGTTTACTGCAATTAGTTTTTCTCTGGTTATTATTGAAAAGTACTAATGTAACTGATGTTGGTATTTGAACTTCTTTCATAATGGAGATTTTTTAAGGTTGGTTAAAAAACTGGAATAAGTTTTTTCAATTAGATTTTCAACTTAAGCAAATCTACTTGCGGTCTTAACAGCCAGCAAAATTTCATGACTGCAAGGTGTTGTTGACAAAATCACCATGAGGTGATTAGAGCAAAAAAATTTGATTTTAGCTTAGATATTTAATTGTTTCTATGGCAAATTAATAATTCTTTTTCTTGTGTTATATTGAATATCATTCGAGAGAAAATTTTGTCTAGCAAAATTAGTATAATAGTAGTACTAACAATAATAATATGCCGGGTCTGAAAACCAAGAAAGCGAACACCCGCCAATTGAGGACGTGCAAATGTTCCGGGCGGATATATGGTCGACAGAAGTGGATCACAGCGATGATGCTGTCTCGATAGATAGAGGAGATGGAGAAACACCAAGGACAGAAAATAGACCTAATGCTCATATCAATAAATGACTCACATTTTCTGGTATAAAGGTCTAACACGCCTACCTAGTCATGCCATTCAATAATACTCTTTTAAAGCCAGAAACAATGACAACCTTCCTCAATAAAGGAATAACTTATCTTCTTCCCAAAGCCACTAGTGTTTTGGATCTATCAAAATACGAACCA
The DNA here is from genome assembly GCA_030620095.1 of Kuschelorhynchus macadamiae. NCBI lineage: Eukaryota > Metazoa > Arthropoda > Insecta > Coleoptera > Curculionidae > Kuschelorhynchus > Kuschelorhynchus macadamiae. Next base: position 191,161 of record JAUTXW010000284.1, read on the forward strand.
ATCACCTATCTGCCTACACTATAAAATATTCTTCGCAATAGTATCTGGCAGTAGGCAATAATAGACTCGATAGTGTTAGAACGGGTAAGACGGAAGAATCGCAATCTAAATATAGCCTATATCGATTGTCAAAAGGCATCTGACTCCATTCCACACAGCTGTCTACTGAAAATACTTGCGATATATGGTGTAGACAACAAAATAGTGAACCTTATGGATCATGTCATGTCCAAGTAGTCTGCCAGACTGATACTACGGACAGATAACATCACCCTTTAGTCACAGGAGCTAGATATTATGCGTGGAATATTTCAGGGTGACTCATTCAGTGCACTGTGGTTCTGCCTTGCCTTGAATCCACAATCCAATGCTATTAAGAATACGAAATACGGATTCAGTGTCAAAGATGAAAATTAAAGGCAAATGATTAGCCATCTCTTCTATATAGATAACCACAAAATATATGATTTAAACAAAAATCAACTAGAAACAATACTCAACCTGTTACAGAGAAATCTTAGAGCTGAAAAAAGTGCAAATAATACATATCGTCAACTTGGTCACTAGTACGGTGGCCAATAAATTATCAAAGCAACTTGGACGTCAGTAAGGGCCATGTCCAACAATCCAAAAAGAGGTTATACTCCAGACTTGCCATAGAGTATTTAAATTTCTTAACATCTGATAGATCAAGATGAATTTCTTCTCTGTCTGATAAAAGACCTCTTAATAGCCGACGAAAACCGAGACAAAATATATAATAATAATACGTTTATTTTTCAAAGGATAAGAACATTGTAATAAAATAAAGTATAACACTAAGTGTCACAGCTTACTCAGTTAAGTAAATATCATTCATTTTTTGACTAATAGATGTTGATAATGGTTTAGTAATCTCATGACCCACAAATTCGTTTTATTGTTACATCAGCTGATGTAATTCATTCATCAGCAACGACCTGGATATGGTTTCTTAAGTTAGTCTTAAACAGCAATTGTGAACTTTCTGGATACACCTCCAAGCAAGGTTTGGTAATGCATGTATTGAAATCTTCGAAACCATGAAAGTAATTTAGAGGTGCCAGTGGCAAATTTTTAACTTCTTTGGTTTTTGAGATATTTTTTAAAAAATGGGCCAGAATAATGAAAACGTCGAAATTATAAATCGATATAACAATTGTTTTCTACGTGAAAAATTAGTTCTAAATTATTTTTACAGTTTTTAAAAACTGTTACAAATAAAAAAGTTTAAAACAAAGGATTTCAAAAAACAAAAAAGTTAAAATACGCCGCTGGCACCTTTAAACTACTTATATAATTCTTTAAAACTTTGCCAATTTTTTTAATAATGACGACGTAAATGTATTTCGGGCGAGTTGACATATCAGTCCGCCAAACTAGATTTATTTAGTATAATTTTGTGTTTAAATTGTACTTATTCCTAAAAAACACAAAAGCAATAAAGTCTATTTTTATTTTAGGCTTCTTGCCATTTGATCTAAGGTATAATGCACCTCGTTTTAGTGTAGTTTGGCAACACTAAGTTTGGTCTAATTAAGCTGTGAGATGGAGACATGGCACCGCGTTTTTATCGCGTTTAGCAAAACGTACCAGCATTTAGTCTCGGCGAATAATAGTAGGGAAAGTCGCACTATTGACTATATATTGGTACATTTTGCTTAAATGCAGCACGGAACATGAATCGCCGTAGCAAAATTATTTATTACTATTAAATGATCGCAAGTTAAATACTCGCCTTTTAAAATGCGAGAACGAGTTAACTGATGTAATAGCATCTTTTCCCTTTTGTTCACAATTCGTTTTCGTTCCAACAACAATTTGTGCCGAGATGTGTGGTTTTGATGGAACACTTATATTTTCTATAGATTGGGTTTAGTTCTCGCTCTCTATTTCCTCAGCAATATTAAATTCCTCACTCAATTTTTTCTTTTTAGTTGGTGTAGCTAGAGTACTATTAAATTTCTTTTCCAATTAAAAGTTCGAAATAGCTAATTAATGCCAAAAGTTCTACTTTTTCCTTCTTTTTTGAATTCCTCATGTCAAATACATATTTAACCAACTTATATCAAAAGATACTCGCCTTATTAAAAATCTACACGTTCCTTTTTCAACATCTTTTTATTTAAGGTTGTACCGTGAACTCTTATTGGACGAAAAACTGTTTACATACCTGTTTTAGCCATGCCTGTTTTAAGCTTTTGAATATATTATTTATACATGTATATAGTTAATATTCTTTTGATTTCGGCCAATTTACAGAAACCTAGTCTAAGCGTTACGCTCTATTAGGGTATCTGTGGACATTGAGATATTTTAACTAATCTCACCTGCAGTGAATAATTTCTTTCAACAAGAACAGGTGAAAAAACTTAAAATTGGCATATTTATTAATTACAAAACTGTATTTAACTGCTTTATCTAAGAATTCCATATTTAAATTCACTAATATTTTAATGGCTTTAGTTATTCTGCTGCCGCCAACTTTCAATCAGCACAAAGTCCGAACCCAATTTGCCATACATGTCAACCACGTTTGTTCGTTCTAGCGTTAAAAATCCCCAAACAAAAGGGTGGAATTTCTAGCTAGTGAATTTCCATTTTAGAGAAGAATATCCGTCGATAGCAATTTAATCTACACCTACACCAGTTTGAGTACAAAGGGAGAATTTTCAATCGTTCTTATTTTTTACACTTATCCGATTTTTTTTTGGCCAAATCTCAAAAATATGAGTTATTGGCTTTAAACGTTTTTCATTAAATAAAAAAGCACAAAAAATAAATTGGACACAAACTGAGAAATAAGTTAGATCTTTTAAACTGCACTTACCGCAACTAAAGATCTCAGTTATTAAATTTATGAACACATTCCCTGAATATAAATTGTATGTAGGTGTTCAGTGTGAAGTAAGGCTAACAGAATAAATATTTTAGTAAAAGTTCCTTTCTTCTAAAGCCAAATTACAAACATAGGAATAGCGTTTTCTCTCAAAATTAGAAAAAAAAAAACGGTTTAAATAAACGGAAAAGTTCGTAATGTTAAAGATCTATTTAACAATGCCAGAACAACAGTATAGCCGCACAACAGCTGCCAGAAAAAAATCTTTTTCCCCTAATTCTATTTGAAGATCCGTATATAAATAACTTGCCTTCTTGACATTTTTTTTACTTATAGATGGTATCATGTACTCTTATATTCTGCCACCCTGGACAAAGTCTCTTTTTGCTACCCCTATATTTGAATCAATATCGCAACGTTTTACAGCGAAGTTCATTTAACAACTTAACTCGAATTTATTCCTGTTGAGGTGAAAACTAAAAATATATAGAAGATTTCCGTAGTTTATGTGTATGCAAATTGGGCAAATTAGAAATATGTTTTATCCATTGATCAATTGAACATAATATCAAAAAACGGTCGAAATTCGTTGACTTTTTATAACCAAGTGTTTATGAATCGTTTTGGGTGGTATGCAGTTGTAATGCAAATTTATTCAGAAAATTCAAGTTAATACAAAATTATTCAATTATCTAGGTATATTATGCTTTCTTTTATAGTTAAATATAGTAATATATAAGTAACCTCTCAGAAATGTGAACATCCATTGGTGTGAACCATCCAATTCATATAATTTATGTGAAAAATGTAATACTATTAAAAGTTTTGAACAAAGTATTGGGACTAAACGAATTGAAAAAAAAGTATGGTATTACAAAGTCGAGAGTTGGTGCTCGGAAGTCGAAAGCTTTCAATGCCACCAAGAGATAAGATTTTAAATTAATGAAAAGAAAATTTCTGAAATGCCTTTATGAAAATTTATCTCACTGCCTAATATTTTCATCATTCTTATTGAACATAACATTGAGTGTTTTCCATCTTTTCTACCACACGGCTGCATTGGCCTGATGAGCTCCATATAAGACAAAACGCCCTCAATTGTGCTGGTAGAAATATTGGAAGGCGCTTAAAGGCTTGTCAGTATAATGATCTGATGATAGGCAGAATATTTTGTCCAAATGGCTGTTTATTTCTTCTATAATGTTAGGTTATGTTAGTTCTAAGCTTGTTTTGTGCATGATAATTGTTGGAGATACTAGCTAATTGACGTGGCGTGAATTTACAGTAAATAAAGCCAATGAAAGCCGGCCAAATTCTTTTATTCTCTTTATAAAGTTAATCCCAAATATAAGTTAGTTTGTATCAGGTTTTGGAAGTCACTTTCTTTTGACCACAGAAAGAAAAGTATTGGGTTTTTACCGAACTATTTTTATGCCGTACGCTTTATAAAACTACTGAAGAAACATATACAAAAATGTTAAAATGGTCAGAAAAATCAAACTTAATTTAAATACAAATAAAACGACAATTGTTAATTTTTTCCTTAAGCCCATTAATGTACATTTAGAATTGTTTGAAAATACCGATTCGAATTTACGTTCAGCAGATCAATCTAAACTGCTGCGGGTCATTCTCGACGAAAACTTAAAATGACATCCGCATATTGAGGGTCTTTGCAGTAAGTTGCGTAGCTGCTGTTATACACTTAAGTTTATGTCTATGCACTGCAGTAAGGAAATACTTTTATCTCTTTATTACACCAACATCCATTCAATAGTTAGATATGGAATAATAAATTGGGGGATGAGTGCTGATGTCGATAGAGTTTTTATAATGCAAAAGTATTTGAGGCCCACATTAAAATATTGTGCATTGTGGCTGGCCTAAAATTCAGAGCATCATGTAGAACTGCTTTTAAAAATTTCAAAATGTTGACTCTAGCTAGTATATATATCCACGAGGTTTGTAGCTTTGTCTATCAATATAGATTTACTTTTTAGGAAGTAAGGTCAGACCACAATTATAATACTAGATTAAAAATGCTTCTATTGCCTGTGAATCATCGATCTGCTTTTTTAGCGCATGCAAATTTTTTAACAAGTTTAGAGATGCCGATAATGTAAACCCTTTCAAAAGAATACTGAAAAACTACCTTCTAAATAAAAATTGTTATAGTTTTGACGAGTTTTATATATAATGTTAATTTCTTAAATATTGGTTTTACAATAGTTTTAGAAATCACATGACTTTTTCTTCAATTTTTGTAATTATTTATTTACATTTTAATTGAAGAAATAAATTTTCTGAATTTGAATTTGAATTTAACATATAATAATACAAATTTTATAGATGAAAAAAATATTAATTTATAAAAACCATTTATTTAAAATTGTATCAAAATTCTTAGATTTAACTGCTTTTTATAGGAATTCAACATTTAGATTTACCAATATTTTAATGTGTCATACATGTCAACCACATTTGCCCGTTCTAGCGTTAAAAATCCCCAAACAACAGGGTGGAATTTTTAACGAGTAAATTTCCATTTTAGAGAAAAATAACCGGCGATAGCTATTTAATCTACACCTATACCAATTTGAGTACGAAGGGAAAATTTTAATCGATCTTATTTTCTTATGCAGTTTATGTATTATAGATTATTCTGATTTTTTTGGCCAAATTTCGAAACTATAATTCCTTTTGTTAATGTTTTTTTTTCAATATCGGATATCATATTCCGTAACTTAATATTTATTCACAATATCTTATAGAAGGGGTGCAGGAAGTTACATACAAGTTTTCATCTTATAATAATTAAATATTCTTCCGACTTAAACCAAGTATTTAAAAAAATAAATTCATTATTAACTAAACAATTAAAAACTAAATAACAAAAACTTTCAGATCCTGGCTTTTTATATCATTATAGCATGCAGACTATGTACTAAATTAAGTCTGAATCTTGCGCGTCAATCCAACACAAATATATGTTCCCAAACTGAACATACACTGCATTATTGCATATCTGCAACCAGGTCTTCATTGCAAACATAACACAGTCAGCTCATTTTAGACAAATTATTCCCTTTTTGAGCATTATTCTTTTTTGCTAGTGTTATTTTGTTTTGTTATCAGTTATCTTTTGGATGGCCTTCTTCGTGGTTATGCCATTTATTGTTTTTTTGGTTTAAACTGTATTCCGAAAAATCACCTCTTTTTAGAAGCTGTGTCTTGATGAGTTTTCTTCCAGGCGTAGCTTGTTTCTTTGCAACAAAGTACGCTATTTTGATAAAAGATGTTAAACTGTTACTTTGTTCCCCACCTGTTATCGAAGAATCTGGTTTTAGGATAGCCAGAATATTTATTTACGGTTGATTACTTTCAGGCTTATTTTCTAAACTTAAGGACAAGCAACTTTCTGGGGATCTTTGTTTATAGCGTTTCTTCTCAAATGTAAGTAAAGACAAGTCATCGTCTTTGTATTTATTTTGCTTAAGAGGTTTAAATGTAAATAATGCAGCGGAAAATACAGCTTCTGGAATTATTTGGGGGTTTAAAGGGAAAACTTTTGTGCTTCCAACGTTAGGCATGGTTATACATTGTTGCCACTTTGGTGTAAGTGCAAGTTCAAGGCGCTCTTTTTTCAAAGGCGCTTTTGCAGATGCTTGCTGTTCCCAATATTTCGGCAACTAAAATATGAAGAAAACATGCTTCTTCGTCCGAAGAATGCTGAATGCTGAAAAACATGCTTCTTCGTCGAAGTTTCTGTAACAAATGAATAAATAATTATCTTATCATGTGCCCCTTCAAGGCTATTTGAACAGTTAGGCTGAAAGGTCGATTATACTTTTTGAAGTGGGTCTTGACTTTTCCCATTTTTAATCAGAGTTTATTGCTTCGTTCATTGGACCTTGCGTCCATTGCCTTATGATGGTTCGGCAAATTGTGATCCCACTGTAAAAAAGAAAAAGTGGCGTCATTTGAAAGAATAAAGTATTTTCGTATTACATCAGAGTGGCCCACATTTTGCGACTGTTTTTTTATTTGGTCTTGCCCCTTTAAATTATTCCATGTGCAAAAAAAATATCGTGGGCAAAATTTGGAGTCATTATCTTGATGCAAAGTGGTGCAGACGTGCAATAGAAAATACACATTACCCTAATTTTATCGCACGGCGTATATTTCAAATACATACAGCTGCATTGAAAAACTAAATCTATAAAACAAAGATTAACTTAACAAAATAAAGTTGCTATACTTCAATAAACGACACACTGTGATTTGTCTCATCTCTTCTTTTTATGACTTTTGTATCATCTTCCAAATAATAAATAGCTACTATTATTACTATTTAAAATGAATATTTAACCAATTAATGCTTATATTATTATATTGTTTTTAAGGATTATAGCTAACCGATAGTTTGATCAGGTAGGAATACGGAACAGGGCGCAAATTCAGACCATATTTATGACCGTGTATATTACAAGTTTTGAGGTTGTATTATTTAACACGTATAATTATTGACGGATATTTGTTAGGTAAAACAAAACGCATATATCTGTTAGTTAACACAAAAAAACTTAGTTGAATAACTAATAACGATTCCAAAAATTTATTAAAATATTTTGTTTTGCTCTCTTGAATTCACTTCAAAATTGTAGCATTTCAGTTCATGCCTACGTAACACTTGATTTGTATGCAATATCTGGGGTAAATTGGATAATCAGCTTTCTAATAATAATTGTTTTAAGGTTTCAGTTGACCGCCATTTAGTTCCGCCATAGTTGATTTATCGAAATATTACCCGATCATGCCCATTTGACTCTTAATGTTTGACCAAAATTTAAAGTCAAGCGAGTAAGTAGTTTTTAAGCTATGCCGCAAACTGGCGGACAGATTCCCGGAATTAATAAAATATAATATTTGGCATTTAGGAAGGCTGAAACATGAAGATATGTAAGAGGGTGAATCTTTTCATGAATACAAACATTTTATTTAGCCGCCATTTTGTTCTGACATCTTGAATTGGTACCACATTTATACTACAATTAATTATTACGCAAAATTAGAAATCAATATATTAAGTAGATTTTTCAGGTAGAATTTTTAAATATTTTATTAAGCCGCAATTTTGTTTCGCCACCTTGGATTCGAAGAAAATTTTACCAGTTAATTAGTATATAGTACTTGATGTTTGTGCAAAATTCAAGGTAAATTGAATAAGTAGTTCTTTAGTAATATTTTTTTGACATTTCATTAAGCCGCCGTTCAGTTTCGCCATATTGGATTTTTACAAAAATATTACCAGCTTATCCCCTTGTGACCCTTAATTTCTAGCCAAAATTTAAAGTCAATCAGATAAGTAGCTTTTTATTTATAACGTGAACAGGCAGACCGACAGATGATAGACAGGCAGACAGAAAAACAGACCTATGGAATTGAGAAAACATTTTTTTTCGGCATCTAGGTGATTTTTTCAAGATTACAATACTCCCTTTTTACGAAGGAATTAAAAATGGAGATGAAGATACCTTGAACAAAAATGATCCTTACGATTTTTTCTTAAATCCCCTAATGATTTTTCTCCCTTTGTCATTTCAAGTAGAAATAACTATCTAAATTAGTTCAGTACATAGTCATTTAGTCACACATATATATTGTCCTTTAAAACATTTTTATTCGCGCCATTTTATTTGTTCGTATTGGATTCCTTAAGTCGATGTTAAACTAATAGAAAGGGTAAATAGATAAAATTATTATTATAATTATTTGTTGCGTACGAAAATATTGTTGGGAACATTTTTTTTTGGCTTAAGTAAAATGCTAAACACAATAAAGTGCGGGACACGAAAGAAAACCGGGCGGAGTCAATCGGTTTAGAAAGATCGGCCAAGAAATCTCTTTAAAACCAGTGGTGTCCCGTCGTTCTTTAAATAATATGGCACTCCTTTTTGACTATACTCACTTCAGATAATTAAAAAATGTAACTATGCTTAATGAACCTTTACCTATATTTGTCTCTTTTCTTTCGTGTGCCGCACTTCTATATCTCTTTTGTGTTGCAAAAACGGCGAACTTTCGAATTTTAAAATGATTTAATTTTGATTTTTCTTGATCGATTTACCTATAAATATATTTTTTCTTGAGTTCTGTCATTAACGGTTCCCGGGCTACTATTATTGAGCCACCCAGTATAGTGATACACGATTTACAAGTCCAGATTTTACAAGTGCAGCCAGCATCAGATCCAGTGAACGAGATTTATCAAAATTTTAATTTATGCAGTACTATACAGGGCGTTTTCTAATTGCGTGCTGATCTTAAAGGAAGTGTTTTTATGTCCTAAAAGTCTTAACTCTTGAGATACAGGATGGTAAATTTAAAAAAAAAACATTTCCTTTCGTCCCAATTATGATGCTATTGTAGATAAGTGCATGAAATTTGATACACGTCTTCAATGCATTAAGGGGCATACGGATTTACCCAGGTGAATTACATATGCACGACACTGGTAGAAATTTGAAAAATTGATTGTTAATCAAAAATGCCCTTTTATGCATAAAAGACGTGTATCAAATTTCACACAGTTATTTATCTATAATAGCATCAGAATTAGGATTTAAAAAAAATGTTTGACGGAGACAAACGGTCATTTTTGGCATACCCGAATAGCCCAAAATCGAACTGCATTAGTTAAAATTTTGATAAATCTGTCTCCCCTACTATAACTACATTGATGTGTTAATTTTGGAAAAATATGAGTTCTGTAGTTTTTCAAATATTAATTGCAATATTAGATATTTTTGACACCCGGTATTAAACAGAAAATTAATTATTTTGCAGCAGTTTATTGACAGCTGCTTTATGAACAATTTTACAAAATATATGAAAAAAACTAAGCCATTTTTGAGGTTGATGGCTGTGATTCTAATGGTTCGTTTCCGTCTAAATCGTTGTATTCCTCTGAAAATGATGCGGTTTCGTCGTCACTACTTGAAGATGCCAGTGTGATAACTAAATCATCAATGACCGTTTCAATTTTGCAATCTACTTCCCAGTATTTATCTTCAATAGAACGAACATGTTTAACATACGACTTCCAATTTTCAGCCGATATTGAGTCAATCACTTCTAATGTTATTTTATTTAAATCTTTAATTGAAAGTTTACCGGTGTTGCGCTCTCGAATATATTTTTTAACTCCTGCCCATGCAAGTTATTTTGCCGCACATGTATGGAGGCAGCCTTAAAGGTGTATGACCGAGGTTACGTAAAAGACCGTCAATTTTATACTTTTTTTCTCTAGGCTTGTTGGCTGATATTACTTCATATAATTGATATTTTCTCCGTGTTGGATCACATACAAGATTATTCCATTTAAGCTACGATACCATATGAGCTTTTGTAGAGTATTTAGTTGGCACTTTATCTTCTACGTGAGAATGACGCATTATCCATTACCACGACTGATTTGGGAGGAATGTTAGGTAGAAGCTTCTCGAGCAACCACTTTTCAAAATTATCTTTATTCATCTGTCCATGATAGTCTCCAGTTGTTAGTCCCGATTGAAAAATTAAAGCAACACCTGGAACAAATCCGGCTTCTGAACCAGCATGAACTATAATAAAGCCACTACTAGAGCGGATTCCCTGAACAACACCTGTAACACTTTCACTTGGCCAGCATTTGTTCACTATCATATCATTATCTATCCAGGTTTCGTCTAGATACACAATATTGCGTTCTTCTTGCCTATATTGCCTTACAGTTGATAGATATTTCACCCGCCAGTGAAAAATATTTGGTCTCTCAATGAGCAATTTTCGTTTATTTTGGCACTTGCGCCAATCAAAACTATTTGATCGTAAAAGCCGATTCAAGGTTTTACACCCGTATGGAAAATCTATTTTGTTCTTTACAGCACGAAGTAGGGGTTTGAGGTTGGAACTTTTTATATTGTTCGTCGAATTACTTGAAAATCACCATCGTCAATTTTATCTTTGTATGATAATCGACTTTTTTTAACCAGGAGATTTTAAAGGTGAAGTAGAACGTAAGCGATCATTATGTTCTCTTTGAATTTTTCTTACACTACTTTCCGAAACAGCAGTGTAAAATGCAGCGCGTTCTGTTCGATTTTGAATTGGAATAGTCAAACTATTATTTTCAGCTTCTCTAATACAGGCCTCTATAACGCTCGCAATAACTTCACGTGCATCGCTTCGAATTGTTTTTCCTCTTTTGCTGGCCATCGTTACTTCAAAATAATAATTCAAATTTAACACAACGCATTTATATAGAAATGAAAACAAATGCTCGAATTGTATAGGCGCCACTGGAAATAGCTAGAACCGCCTCGCGGCAAGTGCATGGAGACTCTAGTCACATCCCAATTATAAGTGGCCCAGTGCAAAATTTACTAAATCCTCTATTAATTTTCCGTACCGCTTAGCTGACGCACTTTATAGGTGAAGTGGCAGACTATTACAACAAATAAAATATCATAAAATTTATTTGCGTACACAAATTTTACTTTTCCGCTTGCTTAAGAATATGAACCTTTATTTTAAGGACCGCCCGGTTTTCTTTCGTGTCCCACACTATAACACTCTTTACTTTTCCAGTCAGATTATTTTTATTAAAAAAATTTAAATTATCAACACCCTTTGTATCTATAATATAAGCATTACATTAATAAACAGAAACTTTATTTTAAAAGTTTTCTTTTCGACGCCTTATATAAAATAAAGAAAATATCGCATATTTAGTTAATTCTGTTAGAAGAGAGCAATAACTGTATCTAAGGCATCTGACAATGAAAACTGGAGGACAATATTACTTCACCCAGAACTAGCACAACAAGAAACTCGGGCAAAGTTTCAGACGGAAACATTTTGAAATATTACTTAGAATGTACTCCACTATAAATCCATTCGAATAAAGTAGTTCTAGGTTAAATACGATATTGTGTTCCCAAGTTCTAGAACTTTCATAATAATAGCGCCACTCCTCGATTCTGAAACACTAACAATGTGCTCTGGTTCTCGCTAGCCGCAACTTTAACAATTAGTTCCCTTGGGAGTTCTTTTATTTCCATACTAACTTGTTAAGCCAATCTTGTACTAATAAGGTTAGACAGTTGATTTCCTAATTTAAGAAACTTTAAATTTAAAAGCGTGAAGCAGAGATTATGGTGTTAGTCAAAGTACAAAATGTCGAAAATAAGAAAGCAAATACAAGTTAATTTTCTGGAAAAAATATTGTTATGGTAAAGTTGTATATACCTTAACAAGCCAAAAGGCAATTAATGGAAAGTAAACACTGGTTTGTAGTGTGTTGTCTCGATCGGTAGTTAGCTATCGTTGTGGCAATTTTCTAAAATTCATTATTTTAGATATTTCTCATCTTCTTTCGTCTATCCCTTCCCGCATGATAAATTGAACTACGAGATACCTATTACTACGTATATTTTGACCAAAATAATAAAGTTTTTTTTTTTTGAAGGGTTAGGCGCATCTCCTTCTCTTAGTGAAGTCGTTGTAGCACTTCTATGTTTATGTCGGTTCATCCATACAAGTCAGAGCACTCTGCGATAAATTAACCTCTCCAGTGATTTATTTTTTACGTTGTTGCATGTTCAATCTTTTATAATATATAGGAGAATCGATCGAAAACAAGTAGTAGTGCATCATACAAATTCTAGGTCTAAGTCTGGTTTTCGACTTGTAATTAGTATTTTCATTTTAAAGTAAATCGATCTGGTTTTTTCTATTCGTTTATTGATCTCTTGTGTTTGATCATTTTCATCTTGTAGCCACTAGTCCAGATTGTTATATTTGCATAATTTCCCTATTCCATTATTTTCTGTTGAGAAGGACAGAATTTTATGTTTCAAGATTTGCTGTCAAGCATGTATTTAATCTTTTAAATATTCAGTCCATAGGCGTTACTGCCGATGTTTGTTTGGTTCAGCATATTTGGTAGATCTTCCGCTAGGGTAGTAATCTAGTCAGTGTCGTTCACTCAAACTTTCGTTTATGTTCCCATAGTACATGTTGAACAATATAGGTGAAAAAATACAATCCTTTGAGATACCCCTTTGAATCTTTATTTCTTCGGATAGTTAACTGGTTTTTTCAATTCGAATATAGATTTAATTAGAGTCAAGATTCTCTTCCTCGACGATTCCTTTGAAGTGATCGTGTTCCACATTGTCGAAGGCTTTCTCATAATCAATAAAGGATAATCCACATTGATGTTTAGGTATCTTTACACTTATCTGTTAATTGCGTACAGGCCTCTCTGTTGCCTACATTATTTCTGAAATTAAGCGGTATCTTGCCAATATCCTTTGAAACAGTTACTTAGGCAAAGCCAACTGACTGAATACGTCTGTTCGCGAAAATAACCGCTTTTCCGGTTCAGAGGTTTTTATTATGACTAAAAACTTGGCGTAATTTGCGTAAGGATGTAAAGAACAGTGGACTGCATAGGGTATTAAAATGTACTGTGTGAAATGATACTCCAGTTTAGATATCAAGTTTAATCATCATTAACTATTGATTTAAGACTGGGCGTAATGCTTATCTAGTTTTCAGTTTATGCGATTCGCGGGGAGAAAAACAATAAAACCGCCCTTCTCGCAGCGTCGTAACACACTCCCTTAGTCCCTCATTCATTTCCTTCATTTCAGCGACAGCGGTACGACATAACAGGATCTGGGAATTCAATCGCTAGGTTTTCGCTATTACAAACATTTTATTTGGCCGCCATTTTGTTCCGTCAACTTGATTTCGTACCACAATTATACCAGTTCATCTCTATATCACATTCAATTATTGCTCAACCCATTACATACTTTTTTCAGGCAGGCTTTTTAAATATTTGATTAAATTACCATCTTGGATTCGTACCAAAATTTCTATATAGCACTAAAACGAAAATTGAAGAAAATTGCATAAACAGTTTTTTTTAAATATTTCTTTTAAAATTACATTAGGCTGCCATTTTGTTTCGCCATATTGGATTATTACCAAAATTACCAGGTCATCCCAATATGACTTTTAATTTTTTAGCAAAATTTGAGCACAATCGGGTAAGTGATGTTTTAGCTATTCCGCGAACAGGTAGACAAACAGACAGGCAGATCGACGGAATTAGGAAAACATGTTTTTCGGTATCTAGGAATTCTGAAACGTAAAGATCTTAGAAATTCTCGGAGGGTGATTTTTTCACGATTACAACACTTCCCTTTTATGAGGGAAGTAAAAAACGATAAAATATGTATTTTAACTTAAGAAAAAATAAAGAATGAGTGTTTAAATATGCGCCCTTTTTGCAAAATACATCAATTTATTCTTTTTGCTGTGCTTCTCTGTTCTTGTTAACATCCACGGCGTTATAAATTTACAGACGTCTCGGATTCTAATCAGTATATTTTTCCTTGTAGCAGTCGGATCAATATACATACTCTCCTACCCTTATATAAACTCGTTAAAAGAAACTAACTGGGCAACATTATTAAACAAAATCCTTTATTGTATTTAAATCATACATGAAACAATTATGTAACTTTATAAACAAAATCACTTAATGATAATAAGTATACTAAACTTAGGATATTTTCCTGGAACAATGCTTGTGAGCATTGGTTGCGGAAAAAATAGAATATATAAAACAAATAACAAGTTGTGATATCACAGTTCTGTTAACAGTACAATTGTTTGACTAATCTATTAAATTGTAATTCAGATCTTTCTTCTCTTAATTCTAAAGGTAATCTGTTAAATGTATTTGCTGCCTCATTTAAGGGATTTTTCAATGCAATATTAGTTCTGGCTGATTCCAAATATATGTTTTTACATTGTCTTGTATTAATACTATGAACATCATTTATAAATTGTATTTTAGAGTTACATTTTAATTTGTGATTTAGTATTTTGTACATCATTTTTGCCTATTCTAGTTTTAGTACGTTTTCCATTTGTATCAAGTTTAGATATTTGTACAGTAATTCTGTGTTTGTCCTAAATTCAAAGCCAAACAGAATTTTAACAATTTTATTTTGAATAATTTTCATTTTATTGAAATTTGTATTGTTGCAATTACCCCACACAGGGATTAAATATCTGATAATTGATAAAAAGTGTGCATTGTAGATTTTATATTTGGCTTCCTTATTAAAAAAATCTCTACATCTATATATTGCACCAATCATAGGTATTATTTTGTTTTTCATGTGTTCGATATGATAACTCCAATTTAAATTACAATCCAATACAAGACCTAGGTATTTAATTTTTTCGACTCTCTCTATTATAACATTATTTATTTGTATTTGAAAGTCAGTTGATGTCCTATTTTTTTGTTTAAAAAACATATAGTTTGTTTTGTCTAGATTTATTTTTAAGTTATTTTCTAAAAGCCAATTATAATATCTATGCAGGTCATTATTTACATTTTCAGCTAGCTCTTTTATGTCATTTCCTGAATAAATCAAAACTGTATCATCAGCAAAAGTGAAATATTTAGCTTTTAAATCAGCCAATCTTAAACTTAAGACAAACAGCGAGTAAAGAAGGGGCCCCAAAACAGAGCCTTGAGGCACCCCACAATTTAAACTCTCTATGGAGCTGACAGTTGTATCGACATTTATATATTGCTGACGATTTGACAGATAAGACTTTATCAAGTTATGAAACACACCTCTAAATCCCATGTTTTCTAACTTCTTTAATAGTAAATTATGGTTTACAACATCAAAAGCTTTACGTAAGTCTATGAACACAGCTATAATGTATTGACCATTGTCCAAATTCACTGATAAGTAATTTACTAGATCTAATGTGGCACCCAGAGTGCTACCATACCTTTGGAAGCCATATTGAAATGGATCACTTATCGAACTATGTCTATCAACAAAGTCCGATATTCATATTTTAATGACTGATTCAATTACCTTTGAAAATACACTGATTAATGATATGGGTCTATAATTGTTTATGTTTTTCTTTGAGCCACTTTTGTAGATTGGGACCACTTTGGATAACTTCAGGAATTCACCTGTTGCAAGAATTTCATTAGTTAGAAGTACCAGACATCCAACAATATGTTCTCTTAGCGTAAGAATGTCATTCAAAGTTACACTGTCATGTCCAGGAGCTGCATTTCTTTTTAGATTATCCAGAATATGTATAATTTCAAGATCATTTGTGGGGTTTATATAGATACTGTTTTGACATGATACTTCCTGAAATTTTATTCTAGAATTTAAACCTAATTTTTCAGTCTCTACTTCCTCAACTATGGTACTGCCTATTTCTGTGAAGAACTTATTCAGCGCACAAGCAATTTCTTCCTGATCTTGAGTGGTAGTGCCCTCTATTTCTAATTCTTGAATGGTATCGCAAGTTCTTTGTTGTCGCTGATCCAGGATCGATCGATTTTTGTGGATAACGTTAGCCAAAAAATTCCCGAACCTCAAGAAGATAACATGGAAGATCATCAACTTGTTGCAGTCACACAATCCTGCGTCTAAATTAAGATCTTTAAGAAGTTGCGGTAATTCTTCATGTAAAAAGTTAAGATAATTCGGATCGTTTAAGGTTGCATAAGAAAATGTGTCCAATAATTCTGTTGTGATAAATACAACACCCAAAATAGTCACCAGTGGTTTTGGTGTTGCACCTTCCATACGCAATATACACTAGCACAATTTTGTCGATTTACAGTCTTATTATTTGTAAAAGCGTCCTTATCATAAAACCATATGTTTAGTAAAAAACAAGGATCTAGTTCAATCTGCTTTCTGATAAAATTTAAATGTTTTTAAAAAAGTTTGACATAATTCAATATTTATACATTCCCTTCAATATGCAGTTGACTGTGAAGTTTTTTTTACATACAACTTTAACCTCCGTACCTTCATTAGTAGCAAATCTATTAAAAACTTCATATTTTGTATAATCAATACTGCCACAGGTATCGAATATTTGCTTTAAGTGTAAAAAACTAAGAGAGCCATGAAACGTCGATCTGAATGCTTTAACTCGTATATGGTTTGTGCACGTACCTATTTTTAGCCTTTTTTAATATACAAAATGTAACAAAAGTAAGGAAATGGCAAAATATCTCAGGTACCGCTTTGCTTTTTTTCTGCTATAAAAGTAAAATTACCTTTTTTAACAGAATACCCTATATTATATTAGTTTTTTTTAAAAACTGGGTAAAGTTCTCAATACTTTTTATCTACTTTTTAGTCTAGGATCGATAATTTTATTAATAATTGTGTTACTTTTTATTAAAATACTTGACCACAAAAGGTTACCTGATATGTTTGACAATGTCAGATTTCTTGATTTACAAAAATGGAGCGTTTAACGGAAACCTAAAGAATTGAAATTTTAATTTTACTGGATTATGGGTATATAATGCAACACCTGCAAGACGTTTATAACATTTTTAATAACAAATATCCTAACAGTATTCCATTGACTAAATCTACGGTAAGGAAAACTGACAAAAAAGTTCGTGAAGCTGGAAAGGTAAAAGATGCTGGACGTTCTGACAGACCGAAATGCACAATAATTCTTCATTTTGCTACCAAGACACTAGCAAGGGAAAACAGCGTCTCAACTTTAAAAGTAGGTTGTAAAAAACAACGGAAACAATACAATACAAAAGAGAATTACCTAATACAACAAACAATAAATGAGTGAAGCTAAGTAAGTTGTTTAAAATCTTCTCCGTTTACTTCCTGACAGTAGGCGAAATACTGTCGGGAAACACTTAATACATTAAAAAGAATACCAACCTCCTCCATTCATCTACATACGATTTCTGTTCGCTCCTTTAAGTTCTCAAGGTCATCAGGTTTAGTTTTATACACCACATTTTTAAGATGTCCTCACAAAAACTAGTCGAGAGGCGTCAATTCCGGAGACCAAGGTGCCCACTCTATTGTACCACTACGTCAAATCCATCTTCCAAAGAAAACATTGAATAAATATTCCCGCACATTCCGAGCAAAATACACTTATCATTTTGCTGAAACCAAATTTCTCTATCTGGTGCACCATTACCTAAAAAAAATCAAGTTTAAATACTTAATATAGAAGGTAAAGTAAAAAACTTACGGTTATTCGCAAATAGTTCTGCAATGGTTTGGACAATTTCGGTTCTTAAAAGATTCAAATATCTTTCTCCAGTTAATGTGTCGTCCATGAGGAAGTGACCGATTATTTTTGCACCCTTATTGCCACACCAAACATTTATCTTTTGAGGAAGTTGAATATGATTTTTCGTATCGAATGTGGCTTTTTACTGGCCTAACACTTGCAGGTTTTGCATTCTATCCCCATAGCCCAGTATAACAAAAATTTCAATTTTTGGTTTTCAGATAAACGATCCATTTTTGTAAATGAACAAAAGTGACGTTGTCAAACATATCAGGTAAGCTTCCATGTGCAGGTATTTTAATAAAAGGTAATACGTTAAACTATGGATATTAGACCCCTATTTTCGCAAAACATGTTGACTTTCACAAAAAGTGCTTTTGATAAAAAGTATTAAGAATTTAACTCACATTTTAAAAAAGTAGTATAATATAGGGTGTTCCATTAAAAATAAAGTTTTCCTTTTATAACAGAGAAACGGTAAACTTTGCAGCATTTCTTACCTAAGGGTACAAACTTTCATTATATTCAGATAAGCGGTACTTGAGATATTTGTCCGTTTCCTTACTTTTGTTACACACTGTATAAATCATATCTATTAACTCAGTTTTAGAAAGATTTATTTAGGAGGTATAAACGAACACGAAATATAAAAAATAAACGTAACTACTCTGTGTCGCAAGATTATGGCCCATGAATACAAATTTTGACCCATAGGTTTTGTTTTAGACGATTGTTTTTTATGACCAGTGCGATTGCATCAAAAAATCCACAAAAGAAAAAATAAATAATAAACATGGAGTTTATATATCACTTCAAATATATTTCTCTTGGGTTTTTGAATTTTAGAAAATATTAAACGCCCTGTAAGTTTGGTTTAAATGTTTAATAAAAAATCATTTTCTTTAAGTCTATTTAATTTACCCAATGCTAGCTTTCTTCACCCAAAAATAATGAAGATACTTACCAAAAAAAAGATGTTTGAATACATTATTATTATTTAAGAAATCGCATTACCTCAAAAACTATTTTTAGGTATATCAAAAAATTTTAGACTTACAGATTTTAAAAAATAATGAATATACAGGGTATATATTTAAAAAATAAAAATTTTTGCTACTCCACTTTTTTGCCTCAAACTGTATATGAGAAAATAGTTGTAAAATATGGAAAATGGCGGTTGCCAAAAGTAGTTTATCTACAAACTTGATCTATAAATTTATAAACTTACTTCATTGTAGCGTTAACTTATCCTTTATCACCCCCATAGCAACAAATGTTGCGAATCTCTGAAGTTAAGCCAACACTCATATCTGCCGTTGTAAACTCCCATCTCAATGGCTCTCGCTTCGGCGTTAAAAACAAAATTTTAAGTAGGAAATAAAAAAAATATTTTATAATTTTTATAATAAAAACTGATAAGGTACATTTCGGAAATTAACTATAATATAAATCCCCGCCACTGACGATAACGACTGCTATATTACCTAACGCTGAAACTTTAAATATTAGGCCATTCAAGTATTTCCCTCTAAATTGGCCAGTAGAGCAAACCTCATAGGCAGTGTTTAAATGTTTGAAACGTAAATAACTGCAGTTATAATTAATGTATGTTTCTGTTTTTGATTGCACTGGGCTGGAGTTCACAGAAACTATTGCTAATAAATATTTTAGCTTGCAATGACCCACTTTTCATTTACACATACTCGGTAATACGAAACACTTTCAAACCTTTATATTGGGACAGATTATGTTAAACATGCTGCCAAACATACAACATAAATGAAAGACTTTATACAGAATAATTCATAACTACCCTAGACACAATTAAATCGAATCTTAAGGCAACAAACATGAAATAAAAATAACAAAAACAAAATCCCATATTCTTACATTTTCGGATTCCTGAGACAATTCTATCACATTTTTAATTTAAAAGCTTTTCTTCCACTTTATTTTTTTTAAGCCACCTTTAATATTACATCTAGGCGGCCATGATCGAACGCAAAATAATCTAAGTACCTCAGATGTTGTCAGAAAGATACAATCGTATAGTTTTAGTGATTAGTAAGATATATAAGAATAAAAAAAATGGCAAAATCACATTTTTAGACAAGGACTTTTGAAAAAGGAGATTTTTTTGACGAATCCAATAAAACTTATTTGCGTTTTGGTTAAAAAATAAACTCACTTTATTCAAGTGTACATTGAAAAACCATGCAACATATTATTATGCAGTATGCTTTTAATCAAGTTTTCTCTGAAACACAAAACACTACCATAGGTAGTGATAGTCACACACGCTTTATAAACCGACGTACAAAAGAACTTGCAAAAACTCTCCTTTTATATACCATTTACATATACCAAATTTAATTTTGATACATCTATTACAATAGAAATTAGGACTAATAGGTTCGTTGACACCCAATATGTTTAGATTTCTTTTATTTTCCTGAGTCCGCTACCCAGCTAGCACTAAAGTAGCTACAACTGTTTCCACTACTCTTAAGAGTTTTTACGTATTTATTACTAGTAATCCTACTATATATCAACAAACACTTTGGGTCACACGTTTTTAAGTATTATCTATGTATTTGTTACTGCGAATAATACTTTATAGTAATTTTCCATGTAAAGTAATTATATAATAACTACTGCCATGCAACTACTTAAGGAATTGACTCCAAGGTCGTCTTTTCTTTTCCGTGACATAATAGTAATTATTAAAAGTTCCTATTTCTAATCTGTTTACTAAATTACGACTTTTAAGTATGAGTACCTTCTTGAACTTTGCATAGACTACTCCATTACGTTCAAATGTACTCCTATAAGGTATTACTATAAAGTAAAACGAGTCGTTGCAGAGTAGAAAAAGTTATCGTCTACTGCTACTTTAAACTGGTTATTACCAGTCGTTATTCTTCTGTTGCAACTTAGAAGTAAGAATTACAGTAATTATTTACTACAAGTAAACTATTACCTCTTGTACTTGAGGTTTCGGAGATAGGGGGCGCTGGTACAAGATTTGATCGGTAATTTTATAAGGAGTATAAAGTAGCCAATTTTTGATTGGTTCGGCCATATTGCTGCTAAAATCGCTTTGCTTACTTTTTGCCTACGTGGGTTTCTTGTTAGGTTTGTTGTTTTAGTGCCTCACTGTATTGGTTTTTGTGATTATTAAAATGAATATTGAAGTTCTCAATCATTGGCAGCGAAATGTATTTAAGCCTGGTTCACATGTTTTTTGCTTGTATTTATAAAGTGTTTGTGATGAATGTGTAAACGACTATGACCGTAAATAATTTAAGTTTAAGTCTACTGCAAGAAAAGTTATTAAATATTATACATTATTATATTTTGATTTTATTTTGTTGTAAAAGACAATATTGTTTTATATCTTAGCGTATGTTCATTCAGCACCTCAATTTGAGGTAGAAGGTCTCTAAGATTAGCATTAAAGAAACTTTATTTTGTAGGTCTTCTTCAGTACATATTACATTACTAAATTTACTTGCCAGACAACTCTCATTAATCACTTGTACAAACATTGTTATTTGTTAAAAATCTAAATGAAAAAGTAAGTAGATAGTTCTAATAGATTATTAAAGTAAAATATTAACATAACCCTACATTTACAACTGACGTCGACAGAGTTTGTGAATATAAAAATAGATTAATTTAGCCAAATTTTGTGAAAAAATTAACGATAATATGGGTGCCCTTATTTAAACCTTTGGAAATTTTGCATCAATTTGGCGGGTGGGCTTCTATTGTCGTTCTTCACTGTTGTCCTTGTTCTTATAAAGTCATTGTAATTCGGTCTACAGCTATTAATTTGTTGTGTATGTGTTGTGTTATCGTCTACGAGTAACAAGTTAAAATAGTTTACAATGGCTTCACATACCATAAGAAAAAATAGTAGCTTTCGTCACTCAGCCACGTTTTATAGAAAATCATAAATATTACAACTTGTTTATGTGATACCTGAACAAAACAACCTAAAGCGGTATTTTAAGGAAACAAAAAATGAAAGCGAGACAAAGGGTTATGATTATGATAGATGGCAGAATTATAGTAGTGACTCAAGTACCGCATGTTACGACATAACTAATTAAATTTTAAAGAACCGGCGGAATGTTCGCAAATCGTAACCGCTTGGTAATAATATATAGTATGGGATTAATGGGAACTTTGCAGATAACTAGTAGACCTCAAAGTAATTGGGTATAAGTGACAGTTGCGTATTTAAAGAATCCAAAACTATAAAGGCGTATGGGAGCAGTCGTAGACACTTGAAGTTAAGTAATTTTCTCAGTAAAGAAATGCAGCCAACCTGAAAGTAAAAGTCCAATAGAACGCCATTGTTTATTTTCATCTAACCTATAAATATTTACCTATGATGTTTGTTTTTGTGAGTATAAAAATTAAAAATGCATACAAATTAAACATTACGTTACAAAAAGAATCGCTGTTTATAATAAGATATTTAATGATAATGACTATTTAAACCAAAGTCCAATATTACATTTTTGAGATTTAAATTAGTCAATATATTTGACCAAAATGTATTGAAAATTAACGAATTTTAAATGCGCGTAATTTTTTCACAACTATCATCAGTATATTCACCAGAGAAATTGCCTGCGTTTTGATTTTAGGTATTTAGCATAGCCAGAAAACTAAGTAAAACGCATGTAAATAAATAAATACCAATAACGTATTCTATACGCTCTACACCATATTCTCAATTTGAACGTGGCAACACCAGGTTCCGGTTACTTCAGTGAGAATACTTGTGATAACAATGACGTATTTATGACTAAAAGTGCTACTTGGGTATGCCACTATTATGATATTCTCATGTATATGTTCATTTTTATACCACAGTGTACAGAACCTACTTTATAATTAAACTTTCTTTTTATGTCGAAAAATTAAATATTTTTATTATAATTTATACAATATCTTTAAAGCTATTCCTAAATAAACAAATATATATATATATATATATATATATATATATACATATATATACATACATATATATATATATATATATATATATATATATATATATATATTATATATATAGAGATATATATATATATATATATATATATATATATATGTATGTATATATTAAAAGTGTGTGGTGGAATTCGTTACGAAGGTTAGGTTAGGTTAGGTATATATATATATATATATATATATATATATATATATATATATATATATATATATATATATATATATATATATATATATATGTATGTATATATTAAAAGTGTGTGGTGGACTTCGTTACGAAGGTTATTTCGAATAAAAGCCAATATACTGAATTTTTACATTTCTTTTCATATTGATTTTTTTTTTATATTTTTTCTCTCTACTTGTCTAATAATCATTCAGGCTAAAACAAATCTCCAAATTTTTTCCTCTGTTACTGATTTATAAATATATTCTTAAAATGCGTACCTGGTTTACCTTATTTAACCGGGAAAAAAATATGAATTAGTCTTAATCAATTATTTCACAACCACCGACCCACTATCACCCGACTAACGAATATAAGCTAAAGGTTATACTAAAATGATAATAAAATAAGTTACGAGATTCGGTTCTTATGTACGCAACACCGTTATAGAGTCGAACGACCGAGTTGCCGTGGCTCGTGCATAACATAGGCATCAAGCAAGCCGACGCGAAATTACATATAGAGGTGGTAACGGCATATCGATATTTATTTTATTTAGATAAGTATAAAAAAATAACCACGGGGCGCTAAAAAGCCAGGTGAGGAATTTTATTGATACGCATTTTTGCTTGCCCTAGGGGGAGTGATCACCCCCCCATCTTGGATCCGCCCTTGATTCGGTTAAGCCGAACGTAAATAAAAATTTGCAAACATGTCAAAATTGTGAACGTTTTTGTTTAACTGGCCTGCAAAATATCTAATGCAATTTCAGCTATAAATTAAATTGTCCAGGACTATTTAAAAAAAAAGTTATATAGAAATAGACTAATTTGCCATTCGTTCCAAAAAGGGCTAATTGAATTGGGGGAGGGGGTGAGAGGGAGAGCCCTCCCCAGAGCCAAGAAATAACACAATTCATCTAAATTCTCCACCGGCGTAATTATTCATAATATATAATATAATTAACCAATGTGGATGGTTACCATTTTTTTCGTGTGTCACAAACATACTCTTTCTCTCTTTATCACATTTTCTTTATGGCAAAATTCTTATCCATTTTCTCGTTTATAGAAACAAAGGTATCAAATCCCGGTATTAAGATTCCAAAGAAGAGGACCAATAAATTAAAAATAAAAGTTATGGGGTCCCACTTAAAATAAGGCAAGTTATATTTATATATTTGACAAAAGACGTTTTTTGTATTTTTTTTAAGTTATATATAACTTGGTAAATAGCCATACATTTTGTTTTTTGGATTGTTCTGATATCTTGGAAAATAAGAAAATTTTGACAGGTTAAAATGAGCACGAGTGTTTTTGTCCTAATGTATTTTGGTATTCTGGATTGATTTGCACATATTTCGATCTACCAAGTTATTATATTATATAGATATGTAGTTAATATGCAAATGGCATGACACTGGACAGCGGACATTTGCATAAGATTCCGAATAGACGTACGTGTTAAAATACACAAGAACACATGTTATTAAAAGCAATCACGGAACAATGTAATAAAACATTATACTCAAGACTTAGGCCTTCGTGACGTGTCCAAATATAAAAAAACAGGCTTGGTTGAACAAATACATATATAAATGAATGTTTGTTTAGGGTCATTCTAAAGACAGAGTCATAATAAAACCTGAATTATATAAATCTAATATTCTGCCTCAGTGCCGATCAGCAAGGTATTAAGTGCAATTTAATGCAAAAGTACACGATTTAATTCAATGATCATGGTTTATTTATGCGAGTTACCTCACAAATACACCTTAATAGGTTTTTTATATTAAATATATATTATTGACCTCAGCTCTTTGGAATTAATGCACCTATTTTAGTGCAGATACAAAACCACTTTTATTATCAAAATTCATGATAAATTGTTACCAGAAAGCTGATGGGCCTGCATTAATTTATTTACATTTATTGGTTTAATTAGATTGTACTCATTGTACATTGGTTTTGTGGAGTTATCGGTCAACAACAATTGATTGATGTGGCCTGTCATTTTGAACGAATTGGCTGTAATAGTTTCCCTAATATTATGCAGAAATAGTATTTTGTATATTGAACGACATATTCGTTTATATTTATATTTTGTGTTTAGATTACTTTTCATACAAAAATTATATTGAATTAAAATTAATAAATATATTTAATAAAATACATATTTTGAAATTTACCGGAGTGACAAAATAAACTGGGCTCAAATTTTTAAGTTGTCATTACCTTGAAATTTGTAAAGTGAAAACTGCTTGATATTTTTGCAACTAGCTAAAATTAAACTCAACATTTAGGTAGAACCTCTTCCCAGAATAGAGAATAGAAAAATTATTTAAATTTTTCCTTTTAATTAAGTTTGTCTTACATCGTAACCTTTATTCCTTCAGAAACAATGTATACCACTTTGAACATTTCACTTTATAAAACCCTATCAACACAATATAATAGAAACTAACCCGATTATTGAAAAGTGTGCAGCGCCATATTATTGTTGTTGGGTTGGGTTGTTGCGAAAATTTCGAGATGCCTAATTTTTTTCCTACTGCAAAGCTAAGCTTATTAAGCTGCCAATTCAAATAATTCTTTGATTTGATAGGGACACAGAAAAACGGCCTTCATTTATTTATCACCCTGTAACTTTGTAGTGTTTTAATTTAGTAGTAATTTTGACAATACAGAATAAATAAAAAGGACCAAACCTGGAAAATATATACATGTATTTTTTTTAACTTTAAAAATATGATTCAAGTACCTAAAACGGTTTTATAATTTTCGACATAAGTTAATAAAGCACAGAATTTCTAGGGAAAAAGAAATAGTCATATACAGTATTTTCACCTCAACTCGACGCTGTATCCTATTGACATATCCCTAAATTCAAAAAACCGATTATCTCTTTCCGTATTAATTATCATTTGGTATTTCTTGAAATCTTAACTGTTTTACATACAAACTATAATTTTATCTAGCAATAAAAAAATAGAAATTTTTTAAAACGTAATGTATAGTATATACATAGTGGTCGTGTATTTCATTAATAAAAATGTCATTTGATACAATAAATGCTCTAGGAATAATCAATTTCTAACTTTAAATATGGTTGCATTATAATAAAATATCTTGTCGTGCACTGCACATTTGTGTATTAGCATATCTGTCGCTAGTATTATATTTACCTAGATTTTGTAAAATGTTCATTACACATATATAAAACTGTTGAACAAAATTCAAAATTATTTATTTACAAATACGTGCTTACAGAATAAACCAGTTAACTTCAAACAGGGAAATACAAATTACAAAATCTAATGTAAACACAAAAAAAAGGACAAACCTCACGATCCCCATGCGTTATATACAATATACCCTAAATGTAATGAATACATTGCATTGAATTTTAAATGTAAAATAAACGTTATATTTAAAAATAATAACTAGTAAAAAAGCATACATTTTTGGGGGTAAACAAGTCTCTGGAAGTGCCCAGTTTTAGGTTAGTTGGTGTACCTAATGAATATTAAAGACCAGTCTTAGTAAAATTATTTAGTTGTATACGTTTTAAGCACTTCAATCAGATGTAACTGTTTCTTGTTATTAACTATTAGGTAATACCTACCTCATACAAAAACTCTTATTTCCTCGGTAACACTACATCTTATTTGTGGTTCTAAGAAATTAATGCTTATTTAATAATTTTTTCTGTACAATATTGCCCTTTCCTAGTGGATTTGTTGCTTGTTGGACTAGCTTACATTAGTTTCTAAAAATAATTTACATGTGTTATTATTGTTTGCTTTGATATGTTCCCTAAGGCTGTATGAAAAACAAGACTGGAACCATGAAAATTCTGTTCTTGGCATGTTTGATTTTTAAATGATCTTTTTGTTTTAATAGCGTGTTTAAATAAATTCTATTAATACTTAGGCATTTCTACTTTATATAAATAGATATTTTATATAAGCGAATGTACTTACCAGTACGAAATAAATCAGTTAAACTTGGAAAAGAGGTTGTTCTTAAACCACTTTTCGTTCCTGGGCACTCGACTATATAGGAAAAATGTAGATCACATATCCTGTAAGATTTAAAGATTTCGTCCAGTGTTTATTTTCAAGGTTTGGGATTTTGTACTTGTTTTATTCATTTTTCAAAAAGAGCGCTATTGTTTTTCGGAAAAGTATATATTTTGCTCTCTAAATCCTCACAACGACGCATATATTGAAATGTTTCTGGTAACCGTCCATCTCCATTGTTTTCAGTAATACAAATTAATAATCACATAACACCCAATTCAAATTTAAAAACCACTGCTTATTATCAAAACTGTTCGTTTGGCGCCAAACATCAACTTTCATAAAAGCCCCAACTATGGATCATTGGAGAACTAAAATAAGATAAACTGGTTGCATACTGATGCTGATTCGTCTGCTGATAACATAATTGGACGAGGTAAAAACAAAGCCGTATATAAACTGGACTCGGCGAAATTAGATGCAAAAGAAAGTTTTTGTATTCTGTTTTATTGCGTGTAAAATTGTAATATATGGTAACTAACCTTTTCTATTATTTATAGCGTGTTTTTAACTACATAAATAAGTAGAAAGTCAATGTAGTATGGTAGTACCAATTATCTTATCAAAGAAATTATCTTTATTAAAACATAGGTGCGTACTGTGATGAAAGAATGCTTTTAAATAACAAAATAACTGATTCGAGTCATGTTATAAAAACAGTAGCAATGTTACAAAACAAATAAAATGTTCCTTCCTCGCTGTGAATATAAAAAATTTTGTAATTGTAAATTAAGGCAAAACCATAGATTAAAGTTTCACGAAGTGTAGTATACTAAGGAATGATATAGGTTAACTCGATAATTATCTCTTATCTTCTTATTTGGAAAACTATAAGAATAACATAAATAAAAACCTGTATATAAGGAGTTTTAATATTTTAATGTTATACACTATTAAATGTTGAAATGTCACACACAACTAATTGCTACATTGACGCAAATTCTCGAAATACTTTCACTATAAACGGTATCTAGTACGTATCAATCCACTTTGAGGAATACTGGTTGAAGTTGCTTTAAATAGGCTGAATGTTGAATGTCGAAAATGTTTTTTATTATTATAATAATGTTGCTACAAACATTATTAGTAACGTAATCAGGCCTACAATTTTAAAACTAATAGTATAAATAATCTGAAGTTTATTTATTAAGAATCTCGAAATAAACACTGACTGTCACATACGAATAAGACAAGCATCTCTGATACCAATATTTCAAAATGATTCTTTTTAAATTATTGAAAGGTAAAGCAATTGCTTTTTCCCCTAAAGACAGCTACAAAAAATGTGTCTACGTATTTACAAGAGTAAGCGACATGAAATAGAACAAAGTTAAGAAACAGTTTAAATAATAAATACTAAAACCGAATAAAGAGATGTTATAAATATCTTATAACTTTAGTTCTTTTATTATAGAGTTGCAGTAAGGACTAAAGTGAAGTCACAGACGCAAAGTTTCGTGTTATATTGGCAGTTTTTCAAGCCATTGTACGGCTAAATGCAGCTATATATTTTGCTTAACCTAAAAAAAAAACATTTTCAGTTGTTGGTAAGTAAACGGGCTGTGTCCGTCTTCGAAGTTTTTGCTATTTCTATGGTATACGTAATGTGTGTCTGTTTTTTAACTCTTAATTACTTTAAATATATTTGTTCTTTGAGCCTGTAAAAGTGTTAATATAACACGATATGTTGCGATTGAAAATAGTGATTTTACTTGAGACTACTGCAGTCCCTAAACAAAGAACTAAAGTTATAAATGTCTTAAAAATATACAAGTACATTTTTAATAAAGTATTCAGTAGAATATTGTCAAAATTAAACTGGCAGAATTTAAACAATCATAAATAAAAATTACAGTTAAATATGCAATGTAAGTTAAGTTTCAGACGATTAAGATAGAACTTATGGCTTTAGTTTATCTGTTAAATTCGGTCAAGCGCCAGAGCTGCTTCAACAACCCCTCAATGTGTAAAACCACCATTGGCAAATTTAACTCTTTTTATTTGAAATTGTATTTTTAGGTATAATTATATTAACTAATATTTATTATTTTGCCGAATGGAATAAAAGGACAAAAGCTGCATCTAGGATATTATAAGTTGTTTATGCTGTTAAAAGTTGTTTTTTAAATTTTGTGAAGCTAATGTTACTCCTTAATATAATACAGACATCTGGAATTTATTTTTGCTCTCGGCAAGATATAATTTCTGACATCATACAAAAAAAAACTTGGGCTAACCAAAAACGCAGCCGGATATTCAAAAGGCAACTATAAACAAAATTATAAGTAATAAAAAATATAAAAAAAAAATGATGAAGCTGCCTTCGACAAGATCAAGCGATGTTTATGAACTGTTGCTAAACCCATGTTGTCCAATTAATCATCAGCTCATGTGCCATAATATAAACTTTTACATATTTTTTAAGTTATATTTTAGGTAAAAAATTATTATTTAGGAATAAAACCAATTTATTTATTATCTATCGATCTATCTAACACTAAGTAGTTTTTGTAGCTGTAATTTGAAAAATAAAGATATTTTTATACATAAATGTTTGTGTGTTGGAGTCATTAACAATAATTAATCCTTCAAATACATGTTTTAAAATTTTCTGATTCAGTGGGACTAATAGTAAATAGTAACGTAAAAAAATATTCATAGAGAATAATCAAAATATTAATGCGATGCTTAATATTCAAAAATGAATCTCAAATTTTGCAAAATAGAGCCAAATACTTTTTTGTTATCATGACTGCGTAGATTCTTAATAACATTATTTGTATCTATTGATAAAAGAGTTTATAAAATTTACCTTGAGGTTCATTAGGAAAACGAAAAAAGCAATTCCCTTTCCCGTTCTTGACGTACATTACACACAAATACATTTAAATCCAAACATTTTCATTTGTTCTAGAAATTATCTATATACTTTACTGCTTTTTTTCTTCCATCGCACTGCGTGCTAAACTTATTTTCAATACGCACGTAAGACCATAGCGAGTAGCATGTGACGATATGAAGTATGAAGCGGTCGCCTACCACAAAAACGTTGAAAACCGCCCCGCGCTGCATCGGAAATATTTGCATCTGATAGGCGTTAATCTATGACCCTGTATTTGACCATAGTTTATGATTTCTTCAAGTTGAATTTTCCAAATTTAATTTGATTTGATTTAGATTTCATTATTATACATATAACTTTTTGAGCAGTAGTAGTTTCTTTTAATACCATGAAAATTTGGCAACTCCGTCGGCTGTCGTTTTTGATTTCTGTCAAGAACTTATAATTTTTTAAAGCATATTGATTTGAAAATCATGTATCTTTCTGCCTGTCCACTGATGAGAAAGTATATCGTTTGATATAACCCTTTTCTTTTTCTTACCAGCTTTTTTAGCTCCACTATCCTTACAATCAAAGAGTTTCATTTGCTGTTATATTGAGGATGACTTGTTAGACGAAAGCGCTCTGCTATGATATTTGATTTGGTTACTATACACATTATACAGACGACTTTTTTGTATCATTTCCTGCGCACGTGTACACAGCCCTTTAAGTTTTCAATAAAATGATTCATTGGTTATTAAAATTATCCAATTTGTACATTCAGTTAGTTTTGTTTTAAAATATTTTAACAAAATAAATATTTCAAAATACAAGAGTTCTAACCACACTACACCACAACTTATTACGTTCTGGACGCTCGTTTCGCTAACCAAGTTAGCATCATCAGCAGATGATATAAACTGTTATATCATCTGCTGATGATGCTAACTTGGTTAGCGAAACCCGCGTCCAGAACGTAACAAGTTGTGATGTAGTGTGATTAGAACTCTTGTGTTTTGATCTATCGTCCACCACAGGTTCCAGTGTTAGAAAATAAATATTGCCTCAACGGGTTTTTAAAAATTACATTAATCGCTCTGTATAGCTGTGAAACAAGAACAGGGGGAAGGAAGTATAGGTTTCTTTTTTGCCGGAAAGGTTATAAGATTAAATTAGATTTGAAAAAGCTGTACTTTAAATAATTTATTTCCTAATTCGGATACATGTTTATCTGATTTACTCATTAGTCTGAACATACACTTTATTGCAAACCGAGTGTTGTTAGATAAGAAAAATAATGAAAAAAGTGATAAGGGTTATGTGGTTATAATGTATTTAATAAAAATAGTTATATTTCTCTTTCACCTCACCTTAGTACATACAATGTTACGACCAAAGTAGAGAACTCCGGAAACGTTATCGATTTCTCGGCGAAAACTTTGAAACTCGACCGTTAGATGCACTTGGTGGTACTATTCGGATTTTACAAGATCTATTGAGCTGGACTGCCGTCGGCTAACTAGATGACTAGAGGGATGATTCGGTAGAGTCGGTCGGGGTAAAAAGAAATAGAAAAATTATGGCCTACTTGTTTTTGTAGCCCTTAAAAGAGAGCTCGAGAGCTGATGAACATAAGAAAAACAGGAAAATTACAAAAACGTTACAATAACAACAATATCCGTAATAAATTACAAGTAAATATTCATTATTTCATATAAAGTTAAAAAAAGTAGATTAGTAACCAGTTATTTACTTTCAGTTATTACTATTTCCGGAGCTAAAAGAAAAAGCACAGCTGTCTATAATCTCATATTATAGAGGTAGTAAACATGACGTAACATAATCTAGGATTTTCTCAAATGATTTTACTATTTTGTTCACAACTTACAAGTTTAGTATTTCAGTTAAGAAAGTAGTGTCGGTTTTCTATAAATTTGACTTAAATCGAAAGGCTTAAAAACCTACATCATTCAAGTTTTAAGTTCAGTATTTGTGAGTGATTCAACTACTTTCAAAATATGCCTATTTAACCCAGCTTACAATAAATGTGCAAATTCAGGAATCGACAGTGCCATGTATTGAGTGCTATTTGTTTAATGTTAAAAACTAGACATGATTTAGTGTTTCGTTAAAGTTCATACTCATAGTAGTTATTTAAATGGAATTGGCTCTATTCAGAATATAATAACACTATCAGACCGTCAGGTATGTTCCTAAGACAACACCATCAAACCTGAAGTTGGTTATATTTTGGTACTCAGAAGTGTCTGTCGAGGATCTCACAACCGCATCGAGGATATACGTATGGTTTGCAGGCCTAGTTTCTTACAGCTTGAAACATGACACTTGAGGACTGCAACGAAGTTTCAGAGTGATTTTGCTACTGGCTAATTTCATCAACACCCAAGAACACTGGATCAAAACAAGAAGACCTACAATGAGCAAATCAAGACATAGAACGACAAACCAAGGTAGGTAAATTATACATTTTTTAAATAATAATATTTGAGAAAATGATGAAAATGAAACTCACTAATGATATATTGGCATTTTCAAAGAAGCAAGAATACGTGACTTTAGAAAGAAAATGGGTTTCTTACGCCCAAAATAAATAGAATGTAGCCAATTTTTGGAGAAAAATCGGCAAAATTGCCCTAAAGACAACCAAAATTTTCCAGATATGGTCTGCCTTTTTTTTTAACTCCCTCTGTCACTTTTTCTTTCTCCTGTTGGAGAAGGACCTAGAGATTTTTGGTAAAATCCTGATGTTGGTACTGCTAATTGTCAATGAAGTTGACAGACATTTCATTATGACATTAAATTAATTCAAATTATTTATATCTAGATAAATTATATTTTGGTTTTAAGATAATATGACCATAAACTTAAAATGGTAAGTTTCAAAATGAAGATTTTTTGATCATATACATTTTCTCTGATTTCCTGATCCTAACTTTCTTGTTTGTTATTGTTTTTACTAAAGTTTATATATTTGTTTTTTCTTAATTTCAGGGAAATGTTAGCTTTCCTTCCACAAGGGGCTTGAGGCTGCTAAAAAACGACAACTAGAGCAAGCACTTATGAGAGCTATCACCAGAATACAAGGTAACTTTGATTTCCTTTACTTAACTTAGCCTAAAATGGTCATGCCCGTAACTTATTATGTAATAAAGTTCTACCTACAATTGCTAATTTTCATCACTTATTTCAGAACGAGAAGAATGTACCTACCGAGGTCAGTTTACTCCTAACCTAGGATTACTAAGATATATTGTTAAATTTTGAATTAAAAGATAAAATCTTGATCAAATATGTGTCTTATTCCAACTATGAAAATTAAAGAAACAGGTAAGCATATTTTATAGATATTATCTTAAATAAAAATAAAGCAACATTCTAATTTTTTGTTAGAAGAATACAACCCGTTACAGTGTTGTACACTGTGACTGTATACATTGGACTCAAGTGTATCTAAGATACCTAAAAAGAAAAAAGTTATACAATTTTTGTTTTTCATCGTACAATAAAACAAATTAGGTAATTTAATAATTATCAGCCGAAAGAAAGTTTTTTGACATCGGTTCATTAATAAAGTAAACATGAGGTTTTGAAATTAACGGTAATAATAGTTGATGCAATATAAGTGTTGACCAGTGTATTATCTGAAAATGTATTTAAATTAAACAGCCTAATCAATTAGATGTTAATAAACGGTTCTATTTAATGAATGTTTATGGAATGTAACATAATTAAAGCTTACTGTATAACGAGCTATTATTCTCGACGTTCTAAGCGCAATAAATAACAGTATTGCGGCCATCATTAAAATGGCGTACTTCTAAAATTATTCAGTTTGGCTCTTTAATGACCCCCTTTTATTTTTTGGGCTGATAAACAAAAATTGAAAATTTAGGACAATTCCATAGCTATGTAAATTTTTTTTTGAGTAATTTCCAAACTAGTAATACTCAAAATGCCAACTGAATGCTATATAACAAAGAAAAATTAAATTGAAAGGACCCCCCTTTTTCCATTTAATTGCGATACATCATTTGAAAAGCCTTGTAGAGTAGATTATTGTATACAAATTTTAGAACGTTACACGCATGACCAAATTAATGGAGGTGTGTCAAGATTTAGTGTATAAAAATTAGAAAAAAAAGTAAAACAAGCAAGGCTTACCTCTCTACTAGAGGAGGTACTGAAAATGGTCTCCGTTTTCTTCCAGACAATAAAAGAGTATGTTTGAAAACTCTTCACGAACATTATGAAACGTGCCGGTATCAATATTGTGACAAAGAGCAGTTATTCTTTGCTGTAACTCCAAACTAGAGTCGGGCTGGGTTAGGTAAACTTTTTGTTCTAGCTAGCCCGATGAAAAATGTAAGTGTATTAATTTGAGCGAACTAGCAGGCCATTCGATGGACCTCGACAACCAATCCAACGATCCGGGTGAGTAGTGTCCAAGTATTGCCTTACGTTTCTACTAAAATTTGGGGCACACCATCCCGTTGGAAAACTGGTTCCATGTTAAATTCATTAGGATTATCTTCCAGTATTTCAAAGATGAGAGGCTCAACTGTATTTTCCAACATGTTTAAATGCAAGTCTCCTGTCAAATTTTCATGTAAAAAGAGGACCTACAATGTGATTTTCTATACACCTGCCCACACATTTATCTTTTCCTGTCGTTGAAAGAAACAATAAATTAAAAAATTGTAGGAAACTAAAGTTTTTCAATAAAGTATTTTAAAAAAGTAAAATTTGCAAACAACCCGCGGTGACCGTAATTTGCTTAGGATTTTTAAAAACAAACCTTATAAAAGTATATGCTCTTTAATCTTTTTCGTTTTTGTCGACTTAAACCGTTTAGACACAAGAGAGCGTTAAATTGACACTTCTATTTTACCTGAAAAAGTTTTGAAATACATACAAAATTCTAAACTTGAATTCCTAACCTCTTAAATAATAAAGAATATTTTTGGAGAATCTATTTTAATTTTATCGACAGTTATCGTGTTCAAATCGCACTCGGAAAAATATGAAAAAACATTTTTGTCATTGCTAGACAGAAAACTAAAAATGATACTAAAACATGTTTCATAGTTAAGAAATCTTGATTCTTGGGATTAGACCGTGTCAAAATGAAATCACTTTCCGACGTTTCGCCTTCGATTGCACGAGGCATCTTCAGAAATATTTACTTCAGGAGATCGGAACACTGAATCTCGTGAAATAAAAATCCTGAAGATGCCTCGTGCAGTCGAAGGCCGAAACATCGGAAAGCGGTTCCATTTTGACACCGTCTAACTCCAAGAACTATGATTTATATATTAAAATCGTCTCCGTTTTGCCGAGAATCAGACGAACAATTTCTGACCAATAAAATCTAAACCATATTGCAAGTGACTGTCGTGACAATTTTAGCTTTAAGTTATGTATCTTTCTAAATTTTTGATCGGAGATATTATCTAATTTTTAAATTTCTTTTTTTTCAAATATGTTCGTATATCCAATTTTTTTAAAAATATTATGCTGTAAATTATAAAAACGGGAAAAACTATTCCACAATTGTATTATTATTAGAAACGCCGACTAATTTAAAGTTCTTAATTCTATCTGCGTTTAAATGCGAATAATACAAAAACATAATTATGTGAAAAACAAAAGTAATAAAATTTTAGAAGTCTGCTGAATTATGTATTGTTTTTTCCTAATAAGTGTAATTACCGCATTTATTGTCCTTAAATTAGCATAAGAAATCAATAAGTATACTTCAAAAATTGCGTTGCCGTCAGGCAAATTTACACTAAAGATGTCAACGACATTCGCCGCCAAGGTAACGACTCAATAAACTGCGAAATCTTTGACTGGAAATTCGATCCTTTGTTCGACTTCCAGATGACAAGCACAAACAAGCGAGGTTGATGTATATGACAAATTAGGTTTCGTGTTCGTACTGATTAAAAAGCTTCGGGTTAACTGGATGACGGCGTGATGCCTTTTACTGAGATTAGACTTTGTGAGACAGAAAGTTCTTCTAATTTTGTGTCGAATTCATATAAAATTCGTGTAAGATCAGCCGTATAACATGCTTGATTTTAGTACAAAGTCAACAGATTAAATAGAAATTTTAAAATATGCCGTGAATAGCAAGACAATTAGAATAGAGAGAGAATAAAACACATATTTCCGTAGGTTAGAAATCCTAGAACGTTAATATGTGTTCTATGATCTTGTCTACTACTGTCGACAGACACAAACTATTATTATCCGTACGACCAAATTTGTGAGGCATTCAATTCAAAAACGTGTTTTTTTAACCTTTATATAGTCGTCGTTTCGAAATGGTTGTGGGCACTTTGACACGATAGTGGTCCATGATTTACCTAAAACTTCTAACAGTGTTAAATTGGAGGCCGATTTATTTATGTTTGTGGCAATTTCCATCAAAATATCTTTACCCAGAATTTCCAGATGTATATGACAAGAAGGTGCGATATTCAATGTAATTTTTACTTGACGTTGCTGTAGGGAAATTTTCTGAATTTGCTAATAACTTATGAAACTCGACTAGATCAATACGAATAAGTGTCTAAATATAAAATTCATAAATTTTACACGAATTTTATTTGCTTTGCAAGATTTTTGTAATGCTTCTATGGAATGACCTGTTCATAGCTCTGTACCATTAATGACAATTAATTATAACCTTACCCTAATTCCTTTTGCCTACTTGTCATCTATTTGGAGAAGTAAGCGGGATAAGTTTATTTAAACCACCTAATTTTATTTTTATGTTGGAGCTTGTATGGGTATATACTTTATATCAAATTTTAAGGACTTTGAAAATTGATTTTTATTTTATCCGATATTGAAAAGTAAGAAATTAATGGTTAATATTATTAAAAAAAGCTAAATGTTTAGAAACTAAAGCCGCGCAATTTAAATAAATTTCGAAAAACGGTGTGCTAAGTTATCTTAATTTTATGATAATTACGTGTATTATATTACACACGCTTATGTTAGCTCCATGTTGCTTCTTTGTTTGATTCTATTTCAAATATTGTTTTTAGTGAAAATTTCATATACTTTCACAAAACATAGTTCCAGAGACAGCACAACTTGACAATTTCGTAAAGAAAATATCAAAATGGCGACTTTAATATGGCTGATTTGACTGAAAATCGGTATCTGCGGAAGCGGGGTAGGTAGGTAATTACTTAACAGTGCAAATTAGAAATTCTGGTTTCTTACAGATAAAGCAGGAATAAAACAAAGTTACAAGTTGAAAATAAAATCTAGGTCGACATATATAAATTTAGAACAATACATTTAAGATGATATATAAACTACTGCATGAAAAATAAATCGTGTATGCCAGTCATAATGGTAATCATAAAATTTTTGTATATAAATTTTATATTATGCTTTTTTTTTTTTAAAGTTCATAAATCTGATTTCAAATTTTATTATCTCTCTCTTACTTTACCTCACTTTGCAAAAAAATATCTATTTTTGGGAAACATATAAAAATGGTAGAAAACAGAAATTAAATTTGACGTTATGCAAGGTATTTTAATAATAATAATAATAAATCGGGTTTTATTTGTGACATAAATACAGACAGTATAAAAAAAAAAGAACATCACAAATGCGCAAACCACCCGGGGCGAGATTTAACTTAACTAGCTATTCTTACATCGAACCCTAGATGGTTACGTTAAGATAGACTTAATCCTAGTAAAATTACAAGTAACTATATCTCTGTTTACATACACAATTACACACAAAACACAAATTAACAGTTTAAGGGAGAGAGGAGAGAAAAATGTTTTTTTTTTCTTTTTGCAAAAATTAATAAATGCTATTGCATTGCCAGCAATTGGCGTCTATATCGAGTTTTAAAAACATCTGAGCTCAACAACTTAAGTTCATGGTTTAATTTATTATAGACATGCGCAGCCTGATAGCTAAAACACTTTCTGAACAAGGCTGTCGAGTGTCTGGGGATACTAAATAGATATTTGCAACGGGTATCCCTTTGATGAGTGCGGCTCGCAGGAACTAATCTGTCATTAATAAAAAAGGGAGATGCGGAGATGACTATTTTATGAACAAAGACTGCAAAGAACAGGTCCCATCTATTACTCATATTGAGTCATTTGAGCTCACGAAGTGCATTCGAAATATGATAATATTTTCGAAGTGAGCAAACAAAGCGACAGCAAGAGTTCTGCACCCTCTGAATTTTCCGTTTTTCTAAGATATTTAGGAATGAACCGTAAACAAATGAACAATAATTAAAATTTGACAGTACTAATGACTCTGATAACATAATCTTAAGTGTTTTTGACAAAATGTGCCTGTTCGCATACAGCTTCTTAAGAGAATGGAAAGCTTTTTGTACACACACATTTCACGAATTTTAATTTCATATCGATTAAAACACCTAACGATTTTGCCATACTCTTAACAGGTAAACAAACGCCTTCAATTTGAATCTGTACGACTTTATCAATGTTGGATATTTTATTGTCTCCAAAAAACATAATGGATTTATTAGGATTTAAAACTAAACCATGCTTTCCTGAAACTTCATTTACATTTCTTAGCTCCTCGTTGAACACAAATTCACCTATGTGATGTTCACTCGGTAAAAAACTGTAGCTTATCTGAGTATCATCGGCGAATGCTTGATAGGCGCAGTTCTTAATGCCTCTAAGAATATCAGACGTATATATTATGAATAAAAGTGGTCCTAGGATGGAACCCTGGGGCACACCTGATAATACAGGTTTTAATGTAGAGGTATTGCCGTTTAATACAAATTTTTGACTTCGATTGCTTAGATATGCAGAGATAAAGTTAACAGCAGACTCCTGGAAACCATAGTATTTGAGCTTTGAGCATAGCAGGGCATGGTTGATGGTATCAAATACCTTCGAGAAATCCAGCAGCACCAATGCTGATATTTTGCCATCATCCAAGTCCCCACCAATCGTATCCAAAATTCCCGAAAGAGCGGTCGCTTTTGTGTATATTGCAAAGAAATGATATAATAATACATCTTGAGTTAGTAATTTAATAAAAGAGCCACAAATAACAATTCATCCAAAATTTTGCGATGTTGCTTTGGATATCCAATGGACCGTGTTCGATTTACTTGCCAAAATTAAATACTAAATATATAGTATCTATCAAAGCTGTTTCTTTATTTTTGTCCCAAAAATTAATTATAAAACTGGAAAGATTTCAACACTATTCTGCCTAATTGTAGATGATTTTCGACTTAATATTTTCATTGGTCTCTAAAGTTTTTTGAGCACAATTTAAACTCGATGTATTGTCTCATGGAAATTAAAGCTATAGAGACATTCGCTATCATCAAGTAACATTAAAAAATTTAATTTTGTATTTTTACAAACAATAAACACACTAAAGAAATCTCATTTTAACTAATAGTATTTTTCAAGTAACCGATTTTATTAACTGTTGTTCCTTTGGAGTTTATATAGGAGGGCAACGAAAATTTAACACCCCGATCTTCCGGCTTTAAAATGAAGATTTGGAAAAACGCTTGGACCCATCGACTTTTGGTTTGAATGGGAATTATTTTTCAGCTTTTTTCATCCTTGTAGCTGGAGGCAGAACAACCCCTAAAATTTGAAAAGGGAAGATGAGTCGTGCCATACCTCTTTTTAAAGGCCTTATCGAGTTCTTTATGACTCTATAATTTCGCCTTTTTATTTTCAATCACAACAAAATGACAGTTTATTAAAATTTGTTAGAGATAAGGTCTGAATACAAATTAGACTTCGTTTTTTTACGTTCTTGTGAAAAAAGTCAAAGAACTCTCGGACCCGCTAATTTCTGGTTCAAAAGGAAACAACGTTTCTGCTTTTTTAACCGTCCTCAAAAAAATAAGGAGGTTCTCAATTCGACCTGCATGTATTTATGTTTTTTAAGTTTGTTCGCACATATTGTCTAAACGTCTTGGCGGATTTTAAAGTCAAACGCCAAATCGTAGAGGACGTTTCTCTGGTAGTCCCATATTTGTAGTACGTTCACCCGTTTTTGGTAATAAAAATATAAAAGAACATAGGAATCAGAGCGATTAAGTTAGCGAGTTTTATAATTAAAGTTAAATTTTTTAAAATACTTTTTTCAAACTAAAACATTTTGAGGTGTGTAATAGACCTAAAACTCCATTTGCTAAAAGGAATCTTCTTTGCTATTCCGTTATGTAATTTTATGTATACAGGGTGACCATGAAAATGTGGAACCTCAAATCTAGTATTTTACTTGACATTTTCGAAAAAACGAACATTCGTTATGAATAAAACGTTATTAACTGACTTCCCAATATTATAATTTGTATGTATGTATACAGGTGGTGGCAAAAAAAACATGTGACAGTAATTTATGTTAAAAATTAAACAAAAATTAACTAATATATTATAAAATCTAACTTGAATAGTGTCGTTTACTTCCCTATTCGCCACTTTTGTATTATGTTATATACAATTGAACATACATATACATAAAATATAAAACATTAAAAAAAATAGAACCGACTTAAACAAAATCGCTAAAAAGTAAAAAATAATATTTAAGTAAAAAAAATATACATACACGAATTACTTATACTCACTAGTAACCTTAAACTTACTAACCTATTACAGATTTTAATATGTTATTCAGAGAGGGTCAGGTCACTGCTGGGGTTGCAGTTGTT
Source organism: Kuschelorhynchus macadamiae (assembly GCA_030620095.1). NCBI lineage: Eukaryota > Metazoa > Arthropoda > Insecta > Coleoptera > Curculionidae > Kuschelorhynchus > Kuschelorhynchus macadamiae. Next base: position 232,035 of record JAUTXW010000284.1, read on the forward strand.
TTATAGTTTACACTTAGTTTACCTAGGGATATCTTCTATAACACGACCATCAATAAAATCTTGATGAACTAACCTAGCCAACAGTTCTAAATGTGAATTTGTTATTGGTCTGATTATAAATGTCCTATAGGAAACGAATATTACCATTTGATTTGGGCCCAGCGATTGGATAAAAATAGCACTTTTAGGTTGCCCAGGTCCACAAAAGGGCTCTAAGAGCAAGTGATTCGGGCATCAGTTTTAAAAGATATAAAGCTAGTTATATATTTGGTTTATGTGTAATGTAATATCAAATACATCAACTATATTTTGTAATGGTTGGACGAGGCTGCTTTGGGCGTCGACTTCAAAATGTTTATATTTAAACCCCTTAACGGAGGGAAGTGCAACCGGTTGAATTTGAATTGAAGTGAGGGGTGTTCGGATATATCATTTTGAAGATCTCATCGAATACTATCTGACTCTAAAATTTAGCGTCAAAATTTTGATCGATAACGAAATGAAAACTAAAATAGTAAAAGAAGCAATGTGGAATTTACCACAACGGATTATTCTTATCAGACTGGCATTTAAGAAGTATCTATTTATTTGTTAATTGGATGTCAAAAAAAAGTTTGTGGACGCACAATGTGTTCGATTTACCTCAGTTCGTGGTGAGTTTTTAGGAATATTGCAACCGTGTTAAGGATGAAAATTATCTTAAAAAGAAATATAAAAGTGACAAACTTAACGCATCTCAAGGACCTTTCTTTCCAATCTGTTAGATATCCGATCTATTATAATCAAAGCAAAGCCGTTAAGGTTGTGCTACATAAAAAATAGTGCTTTAAACATCAAACTTAAAAATTAAGTTAAAACAATTTGACATACTTAACGGGTCACAAAAACTTTTCTTGGAGACTTCTTTTATATTCGGTCTACTATAATCAAAGTATAGCTGTTAAGGTGGAGATACATAACAATGGTGTTAACTTAAAACTCCTAATCCATAATGCGTTTGAAGTGTTGGGGAACATGAGAAATGATGTTTCTACCTGACAAGATTTGGTGTCCTACTGAAAAAAATAATGCATATGTCGTCATTTTTCTTAAGTACGGTCGGATTATAGGTGATTTGCTCGAGTTTTGCTTCGTTGACCTTCTAAATCTGTTTGCAGCAATATTTTCAAAATTCTAAGCTAACTTATTCTACATTTTTTTGTTACATCTAGTTGCCCAGCACACATTTTATTATCTACTTAGGCATTTGAATAAATAAGTAAACATATTCCTCTGTTATTCCTAATTTATGCGAAATTAAAGCTCTACTTCTCCGTATATGTTGGTTCTTAATCATCATTTTCATACTACTAAATCGTGCATAAAACTACTAACTCCTTCCATTATCCCATTATCCGTGCCCTTATATTCATATTTTAAATTTTCTGCTGAAATCTGTAAAAATTACGCGGGTTTTTCCCCGGAGTTCTATAAACCCTTAAACTTTAAAATTTATCGGCCATTTTTGGGCTGACACCGGCACTTTAGATCCACTTTGACCCCATTATCTGCCTAATGCTCACCCTCACTTTCATTAGCGCATCCTATTTTCACGCCCCATTCTCAGCTTTAAAAGGGTTCACTCCATGCTTATAGGTAACATGACGTATAGTGCGATTTCTAACAGGCTTTTTATATTCTTTGAAGTCTTTTAAAAAAGATATCAGTGATTTGAACCATTTAATCGGCGTACGAGAGTTTAATTATATAAAGCGATTCAGTTAGAACAAAAAATAAGGGCCTGGATTTAACTAAGTAACTGTTCTAAATAATGACAAAAATGCAAACCACTCATGAATAATATGATTACATTTTTTATGCTTTTTGAAATAATTTAAATATCCAAAACGGTTTCTTTTTTTTCGTCTTCGTCAGCAGCTCTCACTTGACCAAATTTTTTAAATTAAGGGTTTTTAAAAATGTATTAAAGGACAGACTAGAAATCTTCTTTGAAACTAATAATCTTCTTAACCAGTACCAGTTTCGTTTCAGGAAGGCCAAATCAATTTTTAAGGCTGTTTCTAGGATTGTAAGTGGGGTGGTTGAGTGTTTTGAGCGGGACGATCGGTGCGCAGCGACGCGCGACGCTATGCGATTTCACGAGGGCGTTCGACTGCGTCAATTATGAACTTTTGTTACCCAAGTTGAAGCGATATGGTATCGGTGGTCAACCATTGTCTGTTTTGCGATCGTAACTGAGGTAGTGAAGACACTGAGTTGAGGTTGGAAATGTTCGTTCTTACTTTGTTTCCGTTCAGTATTGAGTTCCGCAAAGCTCAGTACAGGGACCGCTACCTTTTATTATTTATGTTAACGATTTTTTCTAACTTATGGATCCTTTTAATTGTACATTATTTGCTGATGACGCCACCATTTTTGTTTCTTGGCCGTAAAACAATGATATTTCCAGAAATATCGATATTGCAATGAAAAAAGCAGAAACTTGGTTCACTTCAATCTTTTTGAAATCTAATCCCAACAAATCCAAAACCCTTTTATTTTCTGTATGTACAACTCAGAATCCTGTTGGAATGCTTGGCGTAACACTGGTTGGCTCTCTGACATGGGAGGCACACACCTCCATATTGTGCAAGTCATATTATGCAAGCCATATTGTGCAGGTTATCAAGCATTACCTTCATGCTAAGGCAGCTCAAGCAAAATGTGTCTCCTTCTGCACTGGAAATTGTTTATTTTGCACTTTTCCATTCACGTCTGGTGCAAGGAAAATATTTGTGGGCTGGATCAGGGTCTTTAGGACTCTGAAGAGAGTTGTCAGAGTTTTGTACAGTGCCGGACCAAGAGATCATTGTAGACCACTGTTCATAGTGAAAATACTAACGGTAACTTCTTTATATATTTTTTATCAGGCCCTCGAAGTACATAAGAGAAAACACTCATACCAAACTCATCCTACAATGCAATATACGTTCTTCAAATCTTATTGTTTCAAATAAATTCTGACTTATAAAATGATGCAAGCATGTAATAAACGTAGAAAGTTACAATCTTCTTTCGCCGGAAAGATGTTCAAACGGGAATTAAAGAACTTTTCAATTGAGAAATGTTTTTACTCCCCTCAGAAGTATTTCAGCTTTTTTAATGTTTTCTCACGTAACTCTGCGTACTGTGATTGCAAATCATAATCTGTTTTTATCTTCATTGCATATCGTAGTTTATGTATTTTGTATTTTTTGTATTATCCACTTTTTGGTGTGAATCCGTTTATTTTATTACTTGTCATTTGTTACTTATTTTTTGTTTTTTCACTGTTAAGATGTGTACTATTCATTTTACTCCCTAATACTATTTTATTTACTGTACTGACTTGCTGCAATATACAGTTTACAAATGTAGTCAAATAATGAAATAAATATAACAAAGTGAAGCATTTTTACTTTTTACTGATTATTTGTTTATTTTTAAGTAAGTAGCTACTGACTGCTCAGAGACAACTTTAAACCTTTGTTGTTAATATTTTGATTTTATCACTTAATTTGAAGCTTGTAGGCCTCGTTCAAAATATATGTAAATAGAAACCTTGGACATATGTTATTCTTAGTTATCCGTTACCTGCCTCTTAATATGTTCATTTTAATAAATTGCGATGTAAGAAACTAAAATTGGTCGTACTTTATTATCCTTGATAAAAGAATAGCTTTATAAAGACGTCCATTTTTCTAATATATTTATATTGGACAAGATAAATTTAGTTGCAAGTTCTTTATTTTTTCTGTCCTGCAGCTAAAATAAAATGTAGTAACTACTCTTGAAATTTGCTTGCTCATATTTTCTTTCTGTAGTGACTTACTGTACTTGAACGTTGGCCCTCATATACGCAAAAACAACTCTTTAGCAAAAAACTGAGTTTTGATGTAAGCTAAAAGAAGCTATATGTTACGTTTTAGATTTTGCAGTAGCTGGGGTCAAGCTTGCTGTAACTAGATGAGTAATGTCATTACATCGTATTTTAAATCACAAACAAAAATCTTTTTTGGCTTCTTCGGAACTGAATAAAAATATCAAACTTTAAATTGATTAACAACTTCTTACTATATCCTAAATAATGTTGTTTATATCATGTATCGAAACATAACTTACATGTTGAGATATGTAATTTTATTAAATATTTGCGTCAATCAACTTAAAGTTATATATATATATAGAAGTTGCGAAAAAGGAAAAAAGATTTTTTTTATCAATCTTCAATTATCTGACCACGTTTAAAAATTGTATTTTAAATATCGCAATTTCTAATCAATTTCTAAAAAATTAGGCTAGAAAATTAAGAAAAAAATCAAAATCACCATGAAGCAATTATAATATGGTTAAGATAACATAAAACATTCCAAAATTAAGGTTTTGGGCCAACGACAAAAGCACTACTTCGAGGAACAAATTAGGAAAGTTTCAAGCCCGCCAACAGAAGGGCACGCTGTTGGTGTAACTGCATCACGGAGCGGTGCTGTTATTATGAAACTTTGGTAACTTTCCGAACACAATATCGTATTTAACTCAGTCGTAACGTGTGCGAACGAATCCATAGTAAAGTAAATTCAGACTCATCTTTTATTGAAAACAAAGAGGTTTTGAAATGGAAGTTCTCGAAACCGAATTAAGCTTAACACTAGGTAGAATATACATGTCATTTTATAACTTTAAAGTTGTTCTTCTACACGTTAAATATGTTTGCCCAACGTAATCTTTATTTGATACTTTGTATGAGAGTTGTCTGTAGAGCTTTAATGTCCGCAATGCAACTAAGTCAAACATAATTGTTATTTTTATTATCTCCAAAACTAGATGTACTGCACGTATTTTGAAATCATTGACCCAAAAATTGTTATCATTTTAGAGGCATTTTTCTTGTTACCATTTTAAATATTTTTATTTTTACGTTGCACGCCTCTTTTGGGACATAAAATTATCCTGACGTTTTATGTTCGTCGGTGTTCTGTTAACAGTTCTATACATAATAGAACATAAATATCTTTTTTTCTCCAAAATTTTTCATGGCTCTTCCAGAAAGTAAGTGAAGATTACTTTAATTTGCTTTTATAGGCGGAAGTGTAAATATTGTGGCCAATGAAAACTTTGTATAGTTGGCGCATTACCTTTCTGGAATGACGTCACGCTGGTTTCAAATAACGTATTTCTTATATTATTTATATTTCAGCGATGATTCCTAACCTAAACGTATGCAGTGATGTAGATAGGAGGGGTGCGTTCAGCACTGGCTAAAGCGAATTTAAAATTGGCATTTTCTGTACAGAAAGCGCTGCAACTTGTCGAAAATGGCTTGCAAAAAATTAATACTCTCATTGCCATAAAAAACCCTCATTTTGCACACTTAATACAAAAATAACTATTATAACTTCAAAAACTAAAATTATTTTGCAAATAAGACTTTACTAATATAAATTCTTTCATCTTAGTCTTATTCTTTGTTTGCAATGTAATAAATTGACGCCAGTTACCCATTTTCATCAAAATTATTTTAATTCTCAATTACAGACAATACTGAAAAAATATTAAGAAAAGGGGAATAACGAACGATGAATCCTTTACCTCCAGAATGTTTCAAAAACAAAAAGAGGTAAAAACAAAAATCACAGATTACTTAAAGAACAAAATAAGAGATATGATCTATTGCGTGTATGCTAAAAATGAATATGTTACAATGCAGACTTTGCTTTAAAAACTAAAAGAGAGAAATTAATGTATAACTAACTAACTTTAAAAATAAAAACTACTCCCCTTCACTGTCTTCAGAATCAGAACTAAATTCTTCATCGTCATTGCTGTCTTCGTCGGTACTAATTACAAGTGGCGCAATGTCTGAAGCATCACATATCTGTATTGTCTTCCAAGCTTCTTGGATTACCCTTTCTGTGTGGCTGACATAATTTTTCCAATGCTCTGAAGATACTTCATTTATCGCTTTTTCCCACATGGCCAAAACTTCCGATGGTGTCCCCTTCAGACTAGCAATGTATTGGTCGTATTTCCTCTTACACTCAGACCATACCATTTCAATAGCATTAAATTGACAATGGTATGGAGGAAGTCTTATTATTTTGTGGCCCAAAGGTTTCACATATTCGTCAAGGTAGAATGTTTTTTCAATGTTACAATTTTTTTCTACAATGCTCCATATTTCATCCTTCATGGCCCTCTCTGGGAAGTCAATGTTCTTTTCTTTTAATCATCCAATCAATCTCTGCTTTGTCCATGATTTTCTTGGAATATCCTCTAAAAGGCCGGAATGATAGCTTGCGTTGTCCATCACTATCAAACTTTTTGGAGGAAGATTTGGTACCAGCTGATTTTTAAACCAATTTTCAAAATTTTGCTTGTTCATATTGTCATGATAATCTCCGCTTTTTAGTCCACTTTTAAATATTAAACTGGCCCCCTTAATAAATCCTTCCTTTGATCCAGCGTGAACTACAATATATCGATGACCTTCACTAGCTTTTTTAGAACTTGTAGACATAGTGTTATCCTGCCAGCTGTTTCTAAACGAACCTTTACTAAAAATCCAAGTCTCATCAATAAATACGGTGGTATAAGCATCTTGTCCTAGATTTTGATTTTTGACATATTCCCTCAAGAAATTGATTCTCTTGTGGACGATGTGGGGCAAATCCATCAGGTATTTTCTATTATTTGATTTCTTCCACTTAAAACCAATACTTTTTACGTATTTTCTTAGCGAGGTGATGGAAAAATTAAAATATTCATTTATCTCTTTTAGTTTTTTAAGCAAAGTCTGCATTGTAACATATTCATTTTTCGCATACATGCAGTAGATCGTATCTCTTATTTTGTTCTTTAAGTAATCTGTAATTTTTGTTTTTACCTCTTTTTGCTTTTGAGACATTCTGGAGGTAAAGGATTCATCGCTCGTTATTCCTCTTTTCTTAATATTTATGATTGTTGTATGGCTAAGTTTTGTTGCATTTGAAGCTCGTTCAATTATATTATCAGTTTGCGGAAGGATTCCATTTTTAGCTTGCTCTTTTTCCAATTGAAAAAAAGCCAAGATATTCAAAACTATTAGCTGTGATTGCTGATTATATCTTCGCGGCATCTTGCAAAAGTTTAAAAAGAATCACAACAAATCAATGTCAATTTTGACGAATATATTCTGAAAGACACATAACCAAAACCGGCATTGACTGTTGTAAAGAAACGACAATGAGTTTTTTCAAAATGTTTTTGTCACTGTCAGTTAACATAAATCAAACAAAAATAACCAAAAATGACGTCATTCCAGAAAGGTAATGCGCCAACTATAACTCGTGCAAATCTTTATTAATTAATTAAAACATAGCAAAGCGCTTTCGGCTTTCATCATCTTGCTGCCTGCAAGGAAGAAACTAACTTACTTTTAGAGATTTAAATTGGAGAAAAATAGAAATTAAGAGGACATTTTTTTATTTGTTATTAAATTGAAAGAAAAGCATTGGAAATGTGATGAAATTAATGTAATTAATTCCTGAGAAAATGGTGAATGGTAAAAATTATTAAGAAATTAATAAATAATTAAGAAAAACAAACATTTATTTATTTTTTATTAATTTTTCCATTCACCATAAACAATTTAAATATTGTCGCAATTGGAAATTACTGGGTTTCAAAACGACTGTTTTTTTTAATTGTGAGATTTTACGCTGCAGTTATTTTAAGCCTGTAAATAAATAATAGTAAGCGTAAACTGTATTAAAATGAAAATTATATTTCAATCTAATATTTTCAAATAAATTAACATACTTTGAAAACGGCGGTATAGGCAAACTATTAAAAACACATTTATATCCTGAGAAAATATGGATCTTGGACGTCAAAGTGGAAATACGAAGCATTTTCAGGGATCTTCATTGCATAAGATGTGTGTCTCGTACAATCGCAGAAGCGTCGGAAAGTAATTCCAGTTTGACGCGGTCTAAACCCGGACCATGATTTCTTAATTGACTCCAGGCGTGAAAGCTTTCATACTACATTAATATCCTGTTTGTCCACCTTTTGTTTCGACCTGACTCTAGCTATGGATATGGATCTAATATAACATTGTCAGAAAATGCTCGAGAGACGTTTACAGAAAACGGCATTAACTACCTCAAAACGCTAACTAACTTGCCAAAACTATTCAACAAGAATGTTCTTAGACTAAGCAGCAAAAACTCATAACTATACGACAAGTATGCTACCTCGTGTCGAAGTTTTCATTCGGTCAAGAGGTGCTCCTCAACACTGAGATATTATCGAAAATCCTGGATTTGGATTGGCACAAAATAAAATGTTTAATACAAAAAATAAACTTGCATTTTCTTAAAACTTATTACGTTATGCAAAACATTGTTATCAACATCAAGTACAATAAAAGACTATTTATAGAAGATATTTTATGATTACATTAAAAGAATTCCTACGAATATAATAAAATCGTCAGGTAAAAGTAAAACAATTGGTGTACAACTAGAAAAATAAAAACTATCTTGATTTGTTAACAAGACAAATGGCTCTGAAATTCTAGAAAATTTTGGTTTCAAAATACGTTCAGTATGTTTTAAAATAGTACCTTCTCACATGTTATTTTCAATTTGACCCAAAATTTGGAAACCTTTACTGGGGTGTACTGTTCACATTCTCTAAATTTTTTCGTGTGCGCGGGGCTTCACACTTTACCGGATTCTATTAGTTCAAAAGCACTTTGTCTTAAGATTAGGTTTTAGTTTGCTAATTGCTAATTGAGTACGACTAAAAATTCTGTACTACTCGAAACGCGATCTATAAAGAAAATGAAGGGCTGACAAGAAACCTCTTTAAATGTTTCTGCAATTGCATTTCTGACACATTTATCATCTCCACCTTAGTTGACGTTTTTTTCGATATCTAGTTCAAAACTGTCACCTGTCGCAAAGCCTAGTTTATATTAGTCAAAAAAGCTTAAAATGGCAAGTCTTAAAAAGCATTGCTCACAATTTATTGCTAAAAGTCATTCGAACGCTTGATTGGTGATTATTTAATTTATTATTCGTAACAACTTTTAGCATAAAAAAATGCTTTGCGATCTGGTCGTCCTTTCGTTAAATTTGAAGATTTTGAAACTCCATTGACCATTTGCATTGTAACTTAAAAATAAACATAAAAACTGCTGATGTGGATGTGGGTAAACCAACAGTCTGCCAAATTGTAAAAAATATAAATATCAGCCCAACAAATTTTGCCTTTTACAAGAACATAACGAAGATGACTAAAACGAAGATGACTAACATCGTGGATTGCAGTTTTGTGAAGGGATGTTACATTTACTTCAAACGAAACCAAAATCATTCGATCAGATATGTTTTTTTCTGAAAGGCAAAATAAGTAGTCATAATTGTCTGCATCCTCAGAAATTTATTTTATGTGCTGAAATTATGACAAATAAAGTAATTGGTCTATTGTTTTATTGAAAATTTTAGTGGGCGCTTAAACTTGCAACTATGAGAAGAAAGTGTAGCAACTATTGAGGACTACCATAATATTACGACCTAGTTTTTCAGAAGGATAGAGCGGCCCCGCACTTTTCTTTGGCCCTCATAGAGTATCTTCATAATGAGTTTTCTGGGAGCTGTAGTGGACGTCGTGTAGCTGTTGAATAACCAGCACCTCTGCCGGACCTTGTCTAACTTGATTTCTTTCTTTAGCATCTCTTAAAACATCGAGTTTTTCTTATTATACCCAATAATTTACAATAAATATAGCCAAAAATATTACTGTTTGCCTTAGTGTGACACCTGAGTGCTCTAAAACGTAAAAAGAGAGACTTTAATATTGCCAAGTAGTTAACATCTTATAAAACATTTGGTGGTATATATGCAACTACCAAATTTTAATATTCGTATATTTCCTGGCATTCTGTTTTTATTGTTATTTTGGAATAAGTAAATTTTGTGATTATAATTACGGCTAGGTGTTTAAATTAATATTAGCTCATTTCGGAGCCAAGTGTCATATATAGTATCAAACACAATTCCTAAACCAACCAAAACCTACGACTTAAACAACTTAAAACAGGACATTAAATAGAACCTCAAGTTTGAAATATCTAATCTATCTAATAATCTAATCGTAAGGACATTCAGAGCTTTTCTTTCATGTAGTGTCTTCCAAAAACTAGTGTAGACCATGAACTGGGGAGACGCTACGAAGTCTATTAGTATAAAAAAAATGCTTATACAATTATATTAAAAAGTGATACCTACAATATGTATTTCGTAATATTATGGTCAGGTTATTAACTGAGACGCATTGATGTAAAACACAATTTCATTGAAAGAATGGAGTGCTTGTTTATACCTTATGATTTCCCTATTTCTGTTGATCTACCTTAAAATGTTAGCTTTCTAAAATATTCTTATACAAAAATATGTTTTAATTTAAACAAAGCATTCCCAATTTGAGATTTCCTCTGCACGAAGAGCGACTTTTAGTCTCCAAGGACCTAATTAGCAAAGTTTTGGACCAACTAACTGAACAAGCATATTGCTAGTGTTAACAGCATAATAGGACAGTGCTCTTATTATTAAACTCTGTGAACATGGGTCGTTCCTATTTCATTTATATGTGGTATGTATAAACAGATCTGCAGTAATGAAAATTACAACTGAGTTTTTACTTAAGGTAAAAGGTGGCTAGAAATTCTATATTATAAAATTTACTTTGCAAGTTTGAGTTTTGATTTTGTTTCACGAACTCTTTAATTGGAAGAAATGTAAAATAAGCTTAGATACTATGCCAAGAGTTAGAGAAGAAACAAAAAAATTACTAAAATTAAAAAAAAAACTGCACTATAGAGTTGGAAAGTTGAATAGTTACGTATAAACATCAATATCGATTAGTATTCCATAAATTAATAATAAAATAACAGAATGAAACACATTTTTTTTTCGAATATTAATACATTCAAGAAATATGTCAAAAGATTAAATTACCAAACGTAGTTAGTAGACAAAGACATCAACAGGCAAGCTTTTCTCGTCAAGGATTTGTTTGGATATCATTGTTGGTTTATATTATTCGTATTTGTCTTTGTATAAACTCTTGTGCCGTTTAATTTTCCAATTAGTCCTTTTAAGAAGCTATTTTTGTGGCTGCTTGGTTAATAGTAGTTTAATTTATAATTATTATTTAAATATGTTTCAACGCACATAGTGAATGTGGACTTTTTTGACTATTTAGTCGAAATTTTGGGTAATATCCAACTGATCAACTGTATCGTATGTTCCCGTGTCTAACTCAGAGATTAGTCTTGTTTCTAAAAATAAATTGACAAACTTTTCGAACTTTTTATTAAAAGTTGCTTTTGGTCTTCCTGCTTGTCTTATACTTACACATCGACTTAAAAATTGGAACACATGCGTATTTAGGATGAAATATTCTATAGAAAAAATTAGCCAACATTTAAGCTCCGCCATCTATAGGCTGATAACTAAATCGTCCAATGAAGTTACCAAGTTGTATAAACTCTAACACTTGGGTACATTAATTGACAGTTAAGACGGCAATGGTAAACGTTTAATTGTGACGTACAGTGGGTTTAGGTATATTTTGCCACCCACTTACAGAGTTTAGTATTCAAGATAAAAGAAAATATTGAATAAAAAAGTTATTTGCTTTCCCTGAACCATCAGAATATGTCAACAATAAAATACCTTTGGAAAACAAAAAAATTGAACATTGACTTTGTTATTTTAAATAAAATACCCTGTATAATATTATTTCAATAAATCGGCGACTTCTTGCTTATTACAAAAATGCCTTTATCTTAAAAGAGAACGAGGAATTGATAAAACCTTGCCATAAGAAGTAGTGTGTAATCCTTTCTAATGACTTTACTTTTTGTATGTAAGGTGTATGTTCCCCCCACCATTCTTCTTGGCACATTGCCCCTTATGGCAGCGTTTTTATCAAATTTCTCGATTGTGTTTAAAGGTAGCAAACCTGGTATTTTTATAACCAGCAAGAAGATATTTACTGAAATCATTCCCAACATGTTTAAAAAATTGTGTCATTTGGGCATATTCGATTAAATATTTGTATCTGGGATACTACAAATTATAAAGTTTAAGCCAATATTTGAAAATTCAAAATGGCAACCCCAACATGGCGGATGGATTTTATTATTTGTTCAGATTCGACTAAAAATTGATATCTTGGACTTTTGAAGAATGCAAATAATTAATTTTTTAATTATTAATTCAAAACAATGGACGACTTTTGTCATTTGCGCATATTTGATTAAAAAGCTGAATCAGAATGTATTTAAGAGTGTAAATGTTGAAGTTTGAATCCACATTTTGAAATTCAAAATGGCTCCTCCAACATGACGGACAAATGTTGTCATTTGTGCAGATTCGCCTAAAAATTGATATCTGGGAGTATTAGTAGAGGAAACTATAAGTTTCTACATTTTCACAATTCATAATTTACATTTTTTATCATTAGATTTAGATGAATCTCTACATATGTGAAGTTGGTGCCGACATTTTTATTTTATAATTTCCACAGCTAGATATCCTCAGAGTTCGATTTCGGTCGAATCTGATTAAATGTCAAAAACTTGTCCCTCATATTGGAGCCGCTGTCTTAAATATATACGAAAATTAAAAATTGGATTGTCATGCAAACTGTATACGCTTCCCAAATTATAAGTTAATCAAGTTAGTAGAAGTAAGTGAAAAATCGATTAAAATATTTGATCCAGGCATACAATTTACATACAAACAATGAGTGAAGTTAATAAAAGTATGGTAAAATATCCTTAATTCAATACTGTAAAATTCGGGCGTATATTTATCTCGGAGACTCCAAAAAGAAAAAACATAACATGTTTATATTGTGGAAAACTGTCAAAACACCTTTTCGTTTATTTAAAGTGTCGGCGGATTACGTAAAAAAATAAGTAAATTAAATTAGATCCCCATAACCATTAGCATGAAAGTTTACCTGGAAAGAGGGAGCACATAAACTACAGTTCATACTATTGTCCAACCATCCATCTGAACGACATCAGTCGCATATAAATACACTATATTTCTTTTAATTTTCGAAATTTTATTTTTTAAATAGTCCTTTCGAAGTGTCACTCTTTGCCGATATTCCGTGACGACCATTCCAGTACCTAATTTTTTTATATTTGAACCTATGAATTAAAATATTTGGCAAAAATTTATAATTTGAATAGTCTCGCATTAATTCTTCTTAGAGCATTTCCAAAGTTAGTAACTGTTGGCTCATATGCACACTACTTTTCAACCTTCATGTGTCCTCTCAAACATTCTAAAGCAAAAAAAAAAAAAATATATATATATATATATATATATATATATATACATATATTTATATATATTTTTTTTTTTTTTTTGGTTTGAAGTTTTGTGAGGACACATGAAGATTGAAAAGTAGTGTGCATATGAGCCAACAGTTACTAACTTTGGAAATGCTCTAAGAAGAATTATTGCGAGACTATTCAAATTATAAATTTTTGCCAAATATTTTAATTCATAGGTTCAAATATAAAAAAATTAGGTACTGGAATGGTCGTCACGGAATATCGGCAAAGAGTGACACTTCGAAAGGACTATTTAAAAAATAAAATTTCGAAAATTAAAAGAAATATAGTGTATTTATATGCGACTGATGTCGTTCAGATGGATGGTTGGACAATAGTATGAACTGTAGTTTATGTGCTCCCTCTTTCCAGGTAAACTTTCATGCTAATGGTTATGGGGATCTAATTTAATTTACTTATTTTTTTACGTAATCCGCCGACACTTTAAATAAACGAAAAGGTGTTTTGACAGTTTTCCACAATATAAACATGTTATGTTTTTTCTTTTTGGAGTCTCCGAGATAAATATACGCCCGAATTTTACAGTATTGAATTAAGGATATTTTACCATACTTTTATTAACTTCACTCATTGTTTGTATGTAAATTGTATGCCTGGATCAAATATTTTAATCGATTTTTCACTTACTTCTACTAACTTGATTAACTTATAATTTGGGAAGCGTATACAGTTTGCATGACAATCCAATTTTTAATTTTCGTATATATTTAAGACAGCGGCTCCAATATGAGGGACAAGTTTTTGACATTTAATCAGATTCGACCGAAATCGAACTCTGAGGATATCTAGCTGTGGAAATTATAAAATAAAAATGTCGGCACCAACTTTACATATGTAGAGATTCATCTAAATCTAATGATAAAAAATGTAAATTATGAATTGTGAAAATGTAGAAACTTATAGTTTCCTCTGCTAATACTCCCAGATATCAATTTTTAGGCGAATCTGCACAAATGACAACATTTGTCCGTCATGTTGGAGGAGCCATTTTGAATTTCAAAATGTGGATTCAAACTTCAACATTTACACTCTTAAATACATTCTGATTCAGCTTTTTAATCAAATATGCGCAAATGACAAAAGTCGTCCATTGTTTTGAATTAATAATTAAAAAATTAATTATTTGCATTCTTCAAAAGTCCAAGATATCAATTTTTAGTCGAATCTGAACAAATAATAAAATCCATCCGCCATGTTGGGGTTGCCATTTTGAATTTTCAAATATTGGCTTAAACTTTATAATTTGTAGTATCCCAGATACAAATATTTAATCGAATATGCCCAAATGACACAATTTTTTAAACATGTTGGGAATGATTTCAGTAAATATCTTCTTGCTGGTTATAAAAATACCAGGTTTGCTACCTTTAAACACAATCGAGAAATTTGATAAAAACGCTGCCATAAGGGGCAATGTGCCAAGAAGAATGGTGGGGGGAACATACACCTTACATACAAAAAGTAAAGTCATTAGAAATGATTACACACTACTTCTTATGGCAAGGTTTTATCAATTCCTCGTTCTCTTTTAAGATAAAGGCATTTTTGTAATAAGCAAGAAGTCGCCGATTTATTGAAATAATATTATACAGGGTATTTTATTTAAAATAACAAAGTCAATGTTCAATTTTTTTGTTTTCCAAAGGTATTTTATTGTTGACATATTCTGATGGTTCAGGGAAAGCAAATAACTTTTTTATTCAATATTTTCTTTTATCTTGAATACTAAACTCTGTAAGTGGGTGGCAAAATATACCTAAACCCACTGTACGTCACAATTAAACGTTTACCATTGCCGTCTTAACTGTCAATTAATGTACCCAAGTGTTAGAGTTTATACAACTTGGTAACTTCATTGGACGATTTAGTTATCAGCCTATAGATGGCGGAGCTTAAATGTTGGCTAATTTTTTGTATAGAATATTTCATCCTAAATACGCATGTGTTCCAATTTTTAAGTCGATGTGTAAGTATAAGACAAGCAGGAAGACCAAAAGCAACTTTTAATAAAAAGTTCGAAAAGTTTGTCAATTTATTTTTAGAAACAAGACTAATCTCTGAGTTAGACACGGGAACATACGATACAGTTGATCAGTTGGATATTACCCAAAATTTCGACTAAATAGTCAAAAAAGTCCACATTCACTATGTGCGTTGAAACATATTTAAATAATAATTATAAATTAAACTACTATTAACCAAGCAGCCACAAAAATAGCTTCTTAAAAGGACTAATTGGAAAATTAAACGGCACAAGAGTTTATACAAAGACAAATACGAATAATATAAACCAACAATGATATCCAAACAAATCCTTGACGAGAAAAGCTTGCCTGTTGATGTCTTTGTCTACTAACTACGTTTGGTAATTTAATCTTTTGACATATTTCTTGAATGTATTAATATTCGAAAAAAAAATGTGTTTCATTCTGTTATTTTATTATTAATTTATGGAATACTAATCGATATTGATGTTTATACGTAACTATTCAACTTTCCAACTCTATAGTGCAGTTTTTTTTTAATTTTAGTAATTTTTTTGTTTCTTCTCTAACTCTTGGCATAGTTATTTTATCTAAGCTTATTTTACATTTCTTCCAATTAAAGAGTTCGTGAAACAAAATCAAAACTCAAACTTGCAAAGTAAATTTTATAATATAGAATTTCTAGCCACCTTTTACCTTAAGTAAAAGCTCAGTTGTAATTTTCATTACTGCAGATCTGTTTATACATACCACATATAAATGAAATAGGAACGACCCATCTTCACAGAGTTTAATAATAAGAGCACTGTCCTATTATGCTGTTAACACTAGCAATATGCTTGTTCAGTTAGTTGGTCCAAAACTTTGCTAATTAGGTCCTTCCAGTACCTAATTTTTTTATATTTGAACCTATGAATTAAAATATTTGGCAAAAATTTATAATTTGAATAGTCTCGCAATAATTCTTCTTAGAGCATTTCCAAAGTTAGTAACTGTTGGCTCATATG
Source organism: Kuschelorhynchus macadamiae (assembly GCA_030620095.1). Classification (NCBI taxonomy): domain Eukaryota; kingdom Metazoa; phylum Arthropoda; class Insecta; order Coleoptera; family Curculionidae; genus Kuschelorhynchus; species Kuschelorhynchus macadamiae. Next base: position 248,468 of record JAUTXW010000284.1, read on the forward strand.
CACACTACTTTTCAACCTTCATGTGTCCTCTCAAACATTCTAAAGCAAAAAAAAAAAAAAATATATATATATATATATATATATATATATATATATATATATATATATATATATATATATATATATATATATATTATAGATTTTTTATATTCTCAAAGTGACTTTGGATAATAGGGTAATAGGCTTAAGTGACAACATATCAACTATCCTAACAACCAATTTCTAAGGTTTTTAAAATAGGTAAGCATGCATTTCCTTAATTAAAGTTAACTTACGCTAGTGAAACCAAAGCTCAAAACAGGTCTTTTATGCGTCGTTTAAAAAAAACTATGTGGGTGTGAAATTACCAAATTATTGTACTGTTTGCCCTCTTTGTTACTTTATTATTGTGTAAAGTAGATTCTAGAATAAACCCAGCTGGACCAGGAAATAATAAAGGATTTACATCACGTTCATGCAAAAATGAGAATATACTATTATTATTATCCCGCGACCAAACTAATTATAATTTCTGGCATAACGTTTCCATTCCGAGGTGAGGTAACTTTTTTAGCACAATTGAGTTCTGCATACAGTGAAAGTTTTTTTTTGTACATAATACCAAAGTAGAAATAAAAAGCGTCATTTAAAAAATATTAATTGTGTAAAATGCTATATTGCTTTGGATTTCTCTTTGAAAGACCACGATAAAAGGGAAGTTTCAAAAAAGGGTATTTAAAGAACCAATTAATTTTATAAAATAATCAGGTGACACATTAAAAGAACGCTTAGACAATGCTTACCCAGAGGAACAAAAATTACAGAACAAAGTAAAATATTTCTCTCCTTTGTAAAACTGGCCAGTGGCGCGGTAAAAAAAGTTCGGGAGGGTTAAAAGGCTCGCAGTCAGAAGAAATAAAACCTTATAATTTATTCTAAAACATATTTAGTAGTTTTATAGAAATTAATATATAATAATATAATATAAAATAATGATATACCGTTTAAAAACGTAATTTAAAAATCTCTAGAAATTTAATAATAATAATAAAAATAATAATAAGATGTTTATTAGTTACCAATAAATACAGTCAACCAAGTTACTTAAAATATTAATAATAATAATAATAATCATGGTAGCTAAGTTGCCTTGTTTTCAAATTACAGGGGACGTTTACTCCCCGGATAAAAGTGGAAAAAGAAATTATAAAGCAGTAAGCAATTGAATTAAAAAAAATATGACAAACAGCAAAAAAGCCGAAAAGTACATACTCAATGGAAAAATGAAGATGGATAACAACAGGAAAGGGGAAAGACATTAAGTTTTAGCATTAGGTCATTAGTTAAATCTGGTTTAGAAGAAACAGTTTGGTTTTTTCTTGAAAACTGTTTCTGAGACGGTAAACTCATTTATTTCAAATTTGTATATTAAATGTGCAATTAAATAAAAAAAAGACCTTTTAGGAAATTATTTGTTGTGTGACGGTGCACTTAATAGGTTTTTTCTTACATGTTGACGTATGTTTTCTAAAATATTTGCTCGGTTATAATCACTACAAAAAAGAATAACTACTGATCTGGTTGAATTACAGCCGGTTGCACAAAACTTAATTGCTGTTTAAAATATTTAACCGAGCTTTCGGATTTGACAAATTGCCTATAGAAATCTAGGAAATCGCTGTCAAATTTGACATTTCGTTAAACATTCTAAACTTTAATTGAGCTTTCTGCAACCTGCCGTTAATCTTTAAGAGGAACTTTTGAGTTTCAGTATATAAGGTGTTTAAATCCGGGTTAATGCACAGTTTTGCCTTGACCACATCAATACTACATGAATATTAGACCTGGGTATCATCTGCGTAGCAATGATGGTTACAATATAGAAATTTATTTATTAATTGCGACTTACAGAGAGTATATATTAATGGACACAGAATGCTACCCTGGGGCACCCTAAACGCAACATTAATGGCTTTTGATATTTTACCATCAAGTACATTTCCTTGTTTCCTGTTTTATAAAAAAGAAGAGACCAGTGCCAACGCAGAATCGCTAAATCCCAAACACTGCAAGAAAGCTAATCATATTTCAGAGTTAACAGTGTCAAAAGCTTGAGTAAAATCCAAATAATTTAGAGAGAATTGGAACAGTCTATATTGAACAAATGGTTTAAGTTCAGCAAGATTTTTAACTTTAGGTAAGGGCATAACATAGGCTTCCTTCCATTGATTTGGAAAATTAATTTTTTTTAAACAAACTTTTATAATGTGAGTTAGTAGATTAATTATGCCAGGTCAACAAAATAAACTAAGTGTAATATTTAAATTATCAGTTCCAATTAGTTTACTCTTTATGGTTCTGAAAATTGAAATGATTGTATCTTGCGTTACCAGCCTAAATTTAAATTCATTTTTATGTTCCTTAAAATAGTTAATATATTGTTTATCAGGCTTATTGGTATTTTTATTTATATTAGTGAAATATGTATTAAATTCATCAATATTTTGCAAGGAATTGGGAAGTTGTATATTTTTTTTTTTTGAAATATTTTTTTTTTAATTATTGCCTCGTTTTTAGATTCAGATTCCGTATTATTTCAAACTCAAAAACTGTATAGCAAATAAATCTTTTTTTCTGATCTGTTTGCGCTAGTCAGATTTCTACACTGTTTGTTCGCGTTCCAATCGTCCCGATTTTTAGTATTTCTAAAAAGGCCCTATCACGAAACATCTGAATTAATCTATAGTCCGTCTAGAAAGTATCCGGAATTTTGTACTTTTCCTAATGTTAATATAATTATTTTTTGTAACATTCCAAGACAAAAGTCATGCATCAAGTAGGTTGAGCCGACAGTAGGCTATGGATAAAATCGCATGACGACACAATCTGTCAAATATAGTTGATTTTAAATAGGCTTAAGTTTAGTGAAATTATGTCGCGAGTAGAAAAAAGAAAACTGGTGGATTATTTGTACAGAAAAAGTGTTCGAAACGTTTAAAAATTAGTGAAATTGACCGAACTCGGAAGAAGTGCAGTATATGAGACAATAAAGAGGATAAAAAGTGGCAGAGAAATGAGGTACGGAGCAGTTTTGGAAAGACCGCGTAAGATTAGCGAAAACAATTTAAACGCTTTAGTGGCCTTAGGACGACAAAATCCCCGCCTGGGGTTTCGAAACAGATTTGGAAATCAACGAAGAATAAAAATATGTGCAGAAACCATCCGCATGTCACTGAAAAGACAAGGCTACATATCAAGGAAACCAAAAAAAATTCCTGCAATTACGCCTCTTCAAAAGCAATGAAGAGTAGATTTTTGCGAACGTTTTCGAGAAGATAGATTTAGTAACGTTTTTATATCTGCAAATCATCTAAAAATTCTATCAAGAGAAAATGTTAATGTTCAAATTTCCAAATTTCCCACTAAAATAATGGTTTGGGGAGCTATATCTCAGCGTGGTGCTACACCTCTCTGTATAGTTGACGGCACTGTTAATAGTGCAAAGTACTGTGACATTCTAAATGGTTTTCTTCTTGAAACGGCTAATTGTTTATATCCAGAAGGGTGGCGTTTTCAGCAGGATAATGCAAGATGCCATACTTCTGGCTATACTCAAGCTTGGATGCAAGAACACCACTTGGCACCAATTCCATGATCTTAGTCCTATTAAAAACATATGGGGACTAATGAAGATTGAAGTGGAACGAGCAGCGCCACGAAATAAAGAGGGTTTGATTCGGTCAGTTTTACAGGCCTGGACCACCATCACCGAACATTATGGCAGTGACTTAGTTTCGGGTGTAACTGGACGTTTAGTTAAGTGTTTAGAGTTAAATGGAGGTTGTATAAGTAAATAAATTGAATTATTTGTTGTAATTTTATAATTCAAATAATAAAAATAAAAACCGAAAAATTATAATTGTGCTTTCTTTTTTCTGGATACTTTCTAGACGGACTGTAATATTAGGAGTAATTCATGGACAGAATGGCTTATTTTTACCTTTGATATTTTTTATAAATATATAACGTCGAATAGTGACTGGTTAAAAAAATCAACTTTGCTATTTGCCCGCCGTATGAAACATTAAATGCCAAGGCAATAGTTCGATATCAGATTGAAATCGCTCATTGTTTTAACAGTTTGTACATTTCTGTACGTAAAGGTGTAAGTATTAGGTTTGGGTTCTTCAAAATATTCCTCAAGCAATAAATGAGCATACGGTCCGATATCCCAACATCCCTATTCCGCAAACCTCGATTGAATCTGTATTTGATAAAAGTAAATCAATTAAGGACAAATTTGTGTTTGATATTCTAGTAAGTTCAGTTATATGCTGCTGCAAACCATAAACTTCAGTAATTTAACATAACGATGCTTTTGTATTTAAATCTATATAGTTTGTAGTAAAATCACTTAGCAATAAAAGAGAATCGCAGACAGTAGAAAAATCGGTCATATTATGTTCAAGACGAGAATAGAATAAGTTGGTCACCTTTAGGAGGGCGGTATATATTGCCTACTAAAATCTTTGTGTCGTTTATTTTTATTTCAATCATCCAAATATGGTCTTGAAAAGGACATGTTTCTCTAAGTATAAAACGAACCACCACCCCTACCTAGTCTATCTTGCCTTTTAAGATTATAATTTTGAAGTTCCATGATCTGATCAGTGATACCTGCATGTAACCATGTCCCAACAATCAAATTATACTGAAAGTCAGCGACATGGCCTTGAAAATTATGAAAATTATTTGACTGAGATCTTGCATTAATATGCGCGCACGGAAACATTTATCACAAAAACAAAAAACTAGGTACTTAACCATCCTAAAAACAAAAATAGGAGTAAAAGTTACGAGGTTAAAGAAAAGGAAATTACCAAAAAGTATATGCTTAGCTAGAAGTAGAAATTTAACTAAAAACCAACTACTTATAATAATTAATTATACAAATATGACCATTGCAAAAAAACTAATTCCACTCCTAGAAGCCAAGGCACCGATAATTGAAACCTGCGACACTAGTGCAAAAAAGTGTTACATAAAAAACTTTATTACCTAACAAAGTAATAATTTTAAACATTTTTACTTTAAGTAATAAAAATATTTCATATAAATATATCTAGCATTATTTAGATAATACTATCATTTATGTCGCTGATAGTAGGTAATATTTTTATGTATTAATTATTAATGATTTGAAAATGAGTTTGTTCAAAAATGTATGCCCTATAAATGTTCTCAACGTAAATAAAAACATACTTCTATATCTTGCGTATCGAAAAAGCAAAAAAAAATTATATTAATATTTTAACAATGTTTGTTTTTTAAGGAGTGCTATTTAGAGAAAAAATAAGACCCATTTACAGTCAAATTTAGGGAATTTATTTCTGCAATACCCTGCATATTTAATACATTTTAGTAGTCATATCTCTAAGAAGTGAATAGGTTGAATCAACAATTTTAATACACTCATTTCAAAAGCCATATTTCCAGTAATTGCAAAAATATGTTGAATGCTTTTCACTTGTAACTGAAACTCTATATAAAGTTATACAAGTGCTAACAAGAAAAAATCATTAGAGGCAATATTTGGGCAAACTATTTTAACTTTTATTAAAAACATTCAAAAGTTTCTCCGTTCCACTACTGTTATAAGCAATGGACTTGCCATGTTCCTGCTTTATTGCAACCAAAACGTGTCTAAAGTTTTCGAATTATAAAACTTCTTTTTTTCGCTTCTTTAAAAGTTCTCCTTTCATTTTAAAGGAACCAGAACATTTTTCGATTATTTCAGGATTAACGTCAAAATGATTTTTTACTAAGGTGGTATATATATTTTGTAACAGTAAATCATTAGGATACTCCCTTACGTAAAAATTCTTGCTAGGAACAACTAATATATTTTACAAGTCAAGGTAAAAGGTAAATGTCGATATATTAAGGGTAATTTGGGGCAAAAAGGCTATTATAACAGGGGGTCAACGAGGGCTTTAGAGTTATGAATTAATCTATAGAACCCGTAAATAATTATTATCTACTACTTTATCGGGTATGAATATAGTTATTTTACTTTACTAGTAAAACGGATTCCTGTAACCGTGAAAAAATCAGCCTCCCAGGTTTTTTCAGATATTCACGTTTTAGGGTCCTTAGATGCATGTCATGGCTTAGCTAAAAAAATACTTACCATATTAAACTCAAATTTTGGTCAAAAGTTAAAAATCTTATGGGGATAAACTGTAATAACTTGGTAAATATTAGTGGATTATTAAAGAAATTATTACTGAAAAGCTAATTATCCAATTCACCAGAGGGTGGATTAATAAAATATTTAAAAAATGCGCCTGAAAAAACTATTTATTAGAATAATTTTAAATTTTGTACAACCACTAATAATTGTGATATAGAGATAAAATAGTAAAATTGTGGTACGAATTCAAAATAAAAATAAACGTGCATTTTTTTATTCAACTGATTTAAAATTTTGCGCAAAAATTAAATGTGATATGAGAAAAACTGGTACGCATACAAAAAAAACGCAACAAAACGGCGGTCTTAAGAAAATCAGTGTAAAAGGTACTTATTCGATTTATTTTAAATATTGCCCAAAACTAAGTCTAGCATAGGTAGAAACTGGTAAATATCAGTACGAATAAGTGCTTTTATCTGCCTGCAGTAGCAAAAATTGAATGGAGCACACTGTTTTCGACTTGATTTTTGAACTTTACATGAAATGGTAATACATTTTTGTATAACGTGTTATTTGGCCAAATTTGATAGTTTTTTAAATATTTTAAATATTTTGCTCAAAAAAAAATAGTCAAATTTCATACACATCTACGATTAGCAGTATAACGCCTATTCCTGCAACTAAAAATACAATATTTTGCTTCTGCACAGAATAAGCAAGAAATAAAAGATTGTTTTTGTAGTACTACCGATATCACTTTTTATCAAACGTTAACATCTCTGAACTAAGTTATTTTAGTTTTTTTAAGGCACTGCTTGGATATTTTTATTTTTACTTGTAAAACATAAAAAACGTAGAACTTTTATTGAACAAATTATATACATAAGAATACATTTTAATTTTGTTAATCGAAAATTTTATTATTATTAATGTTTAAAATAATATACAAAAACACCTACTAGATTAATAGTACCTATCGTTTTTTAATGATCTCTTGTGTAGATCGATCGGTATTGACATGGACTTTAATATAATTCTGAAATAAAAATTCTAATGTGGTCCTATCGCAAGATCTATGAGGCCATTCGATACTGCTGAGTGAAATAAAATAATTTTTCACTAAATTATTATTGGAAGTTTTATCTGTTTACAGTAGCAATTTGGAAAAAAACAACTGGCAAGTGGGATTCGTTCAGTGCTGCTGGATTTTGGAAAAAAAAGAAAACGGCTATTAAAATAAATCAAGATTAAAGCAATCGTTTTAAAGTTTTTTTAAATATTTTATTTAAAATAACGTTTTTGGGAATTTAGGTCATAGAGCAAATATAATTAACAAGTCGACCTTAATTTGCCTATGAGAAATTCGAAAATAAAATGATGGGAAAACAGTGTAGAATGGTAAGATTCTCGCTTTACAAATCTTCGATTGAAACCAGAGGGATATAACATATGTTTAAAAAAAATCCGGCTTTACATCTCTCAGAAATATTATTTGAATTTTCAAACTTCATGAGATTGTGTGGATCTGGCATTGTCTCACTTTGACTTTTGTGATTATCTTTGTGGCCCTGTATGGATTTTCTTCATCAGAGATATGTTCAGAGGAAAACAGAACAAATGTTATTGTATATGCCACCAAAAAAATCAAACCCCGTTTCTCGTAAGTTGATACTGTATTAGTTTTAAAATAGTATAATTTAATAAAAAGCTTCTGGAAACAATCAAGAAAATTTGAGTATGATAGGAAAATCACTTACAACCGAAGTTTGGCGATCTCTAATATAAAAAAAATAGCCAAATACTCTTTGAGTATTTGGCTATATAGCTGAGCCTGGGAAAATACAAAGGAGAATTGGTCAAGACGAACTACTGTGGACAGAGGGGCAGAGGAGGAGGATCCCTGTCATATTTTGGCACGTGTGAAAGGTGGGCAAGACTACGGTGGACTACTTTCGGTGTTGAGTCCTTCTCCAAGGAAGAATTACAAATCTCGACTGGGGCAAGATGCTCTCCTTCATTAGAAGTAGAAAAGTGAAGTGAGGTGGATGGGAGAGAGGTTTGCGAAAAAGGCCTTTTAGTCCTATTTCTTGGGCTTGTCCACCCATCTTACTACTGCTAATACTCTTTGACAAAAGTGAACCAAGCAGAACAAGAGGTAAAGAGTTGCATACAACTCTATCCAAAACAAAAGACGGAAAATTTCTCGGTACTCTAAATCTGGCATTTGAATTGATAAAAACAGGAAGCGCAGTGCTTGAAGAACGAGTAACAAAACTAAAAAATAACTGCTTTGAATTTAAGTACCTGCAGAGTAGAAGACAGCAAATCGAAAAGACCCTTAAGCCTTCACAGTAATACGTCGATTTAAAGTGATAATTTAGGAACTTTTTTTGAAGTGTAGATGACAATTTTCCAATTAATTTTAAGATCTGAATCAACGTTTATGCGGCAGATCATGCACAGTTAATAGAGCAGTAAATCTGGAGGTCGAGGTGGAGAAAAATTAGTAACCAACTAATCTCAGTGGGAATGCTTAAATAATGATTTCCTATTTAACTTCTCAAAAGTCTGTGCTCTAAAAACTGTTGCTGTAGAAAACTGGATCTCAAATGTTCTTCCAAGTGCGGTAAATGTTATGGAATGAGTTGCACAAACTTTTGTTTTTTGGCGGAGGAAGAAAATGACACTCGTGATGACATCATAGAAGAATTTTTTAGTAGTATATATGTAAATTAAAGGCTTAAATTAATACTTATTTTACCTATACTAACATTAAGCAGTTAAAGTTAATATTATACTTAGTTGATATTTGATTTAAAAGTAAAAATTCTATAAAACATACAGTAAGAAATAGATCTATCTGTTACTATTTACTTTAGATAAAAAATGATAAAAGGCAACATGTTTGAAATTTAATTCTCTACAGAATATGTGTGTTTAGTTTTTTGAAAAAAATATGCAAACAGAGATATTTGAAAAAAAAAATCCAAGATGGCGGCGGTTTTTTTTACAAACTTCCCTCACTGGGACCGAGTGGGACCTTTGAGGGGTTAAATAGGAGATCATTACCTAAACATTCCCGCTGAGATCAGTTGGTTACTAATTTTTTTCACCCTTAGCTATAATATTCAGCTACGTTTACCTTAATGTAACCTGTTTACCCCTAAATAACTGATAAAGAATATAAGCAGTAATAGCGGAAAATACCTATGATATAATACCGATGTTAAACTCTGGGAGTCAGTGCAAAATCTGGTAATATTATTAAAAAACAAACCGGGTGAGTGAACATCGATTAGAAGATTTGAATAAGACAGAGAAGTAAAACTAATATATGGGCTGATAAAATATAAATTTTTAAAATATTACATAGTGAATTATCAGTCACACTCAGTGCCCTCTAGTTACACCATTGTCATTGCTCTAACGAATTATCACTGCTATGAACAATTCTTGCAAAGTATATAATTTAAGTTAAATAGAACATTGTTAACACGAGATTTGCTCTACCCAGAGACCGACTAGAAAAGGCATACTCCAAGGATCTAATTAGTAAAGTTTTGGACCAGCAAACGAAAGGGACACACTGTTAGTGTTAACGGAATAACGGAACAGTGCTGGTATTATTAAACTTAGGGAACATTTGGCGTTTGTATTTAATTTAGACGTAGAGCGTGCAGACGGATTTGCAGTATATCAACTTAAAATTCATGTTTTATCTGAGACAAAGTTTAGTTTTTACATTGTATTTAGGGTTTCTAGTTTAAGAATAAGTATTTTATGCAAAGTAGGTTAAACTTGTATGTTCACAAAACCAAATTTAAACATAGTTTCATCATTACGAGAATATAAGATTTAATCTAAATACTCGTTTCTGTTGCTTTACAGCGTGGTCATTTTAACTTGTTGCTATAAGTTCCGTTTTTCCCAGAATATTAGAATGACTTAAGAAACAAACTGTATGGCTCGTTCCAAATTTCTTTTCAAAATTTGGAAAATATAAGGAAAGTTCAGTTTTCAAAGATATAAATAAAAGTGGTGAAGAGAAAGAGAGAGTCTTTGTTACACATAGCGGTCTTATGGTGCAGTTTATAATTTTTATCTTTTACCTAATGCCTCAAAAAAGTCATTACTCTGCGTCCATCATCAATTTCAGTCTTAGAAACAGGTTTGAGAAATTGTATGTTACAGTGCAGTGTATTATTATCATAATAGATATGAAAGATAGAAGAAAACAGGTCTTCGATGTGAAGAAGGAATATGGTAGTTGCCAATACTAAACCATGTAAAACGAATGTGTCGATTTAGTGAAAGTGAGATGAAAGGCCATCGACTATTACAGAAATACTTCTATTGGAAAGAATACTGGCAATCCAAGGACAAAGTTTTCGAGGAATTCCATAGGCAGGAAGGAAATTTTTTAAGGAGTGAGTCATGCCACAGATGCTTTGAATATGTTGAGAGTAATATTTTTTGTGTGAAATTGAGGAGAATGAATTGTTCATAATTGGGAGTAGGTATATGAGTCTGTAAAGGGAAAAGTTTTGGATTCCTTTTTGCTATAGGCTATACATAGGACACTTGTAATAATTTAGTAACGATGCGATCACTTTAGAAAAGCACTTTTTTAGGACTTATGTCAAAATACCATCAAGGCAAGAGTAGTTTTTCGTATTAAATGTTCTGAGAACCCTGAAGGTATTTTCGTGTATTAAGTATGGTAAAGCTGATACTAGATGGCCTATCACGACAACGTGAGCACAAGTACAATTATTTAACCCCATTTTGTGGAAATGCAAAACAGGATGCAAAATGTAACGTTTTCGTTAAAAAGCGGTTTTGTATATTCATCATGTTATTCTTTGTCTCGAATATCAGGACAAAATGGCAACAGTTGTGAAAACGTCGGGAATATTATGTATACAAGTGATGAGAAAAAAGTCGGTTTGGGGATTAATTTTAAGAATTTTTTTAACTATCCGTAGAACTAAATGAATATTTATTTTTGTACACTGTAGAAAATATTAAAATATATATTGTAAACATTTTTGTAATTCTTATGGTATATATTTTTCCCTGACACAAAAAACAAAAATTTATGAAATTGCTGCTTACTAGGTGTCAACTTTGGAGCAAAAGAAATGCAAATTCTATAATAAGTTAATTTTAAAATAAGCTACATGATACTAATTTAGCTCTTATATTAAAAAAAATATTTCTACGCAATTTTATCGCTCAAAGCAACGGCAACGAGTGCACAAGCAATATATAAAGAAAAAGATTTTTAAACGATTTTTCAATATTTTCGAACAATTTTAGCCCGCCATTGCTCTGAATCTAAATCATCAATTTTTGCGACCAGTCATTTTCTTTGCTATTAAATAAAATAAAAGAAAAATGCTTTACATCTTTGGCAAATGTTTGTATAGCTTTGAAGATATCGCGCAAAAAGTAAAAAATTGTACTTTCCTTGCCTATTTTAATAGTCTTCCCCTCTGAATTCGTCAGTGCATTTTTAGATTATCTCAATTAATACCTAAGTGAGCCCCTTAATCGGTCAATCTCCCATTTTCTAGCTGTGTAATGTTTAGGTTGATTTTTTTTCTTTGAGAACCGGCATATATAATACCAATTCTGAGCAGTGGTTTTTTACCCAAAATAACATCCGCAATGCATATATTAGGAGAAACAATAAAAATCTCCGCCTTTGTCGACTTCATTGTGTGGAGGGAAACAGTAGCATTCTATTTTGTACGTCAGTGGCTGTATGATTTATCACACTTCGCCCTCTTTTGTTTTCTAGTAGCGTTCAACACGTCGGAAAAACATATTTTGTTTATTTGTGTTCCCGCAATGGTCATTCTTTTCGCTAAATAAAGTTTTATCTGGACTTAATCAACTTTTGTTTTATGAGTCTACTTTATGGAATAAAAAAATTGTTCGATTCTATTATCTGACATTTCAATATGTTTTCGGCTGGATTTCAACATATTATAGGATCGGAAAAATATGTATGCACTGTTTTATTTGTATATTATTTGTAGCTTCAGTGATTTTGTTAGTTCCACTAAAACTGATCAAGGTGCGTATATCAGAATAATATTCTTTTTTCGAAATTCCGTTAAAATTATCCCGAGAGTTGTCCATTTACAGGCCACCTAATGCAAGATATATTATGTATTTTTTATTTAAAATTTGAAAATTGAAAATGTTTAGGCGTTTTTAATTTAAATATGTTAAAACCGATGGCTGAAAACCATAGGGTTCCAAGACCAGTATAACATTTTTCAGAAGACAAATTTTAAATTTTCATGTTACAGAAACGTATTCTAAAAAGAGCTAGTTTTTGAAAATCTAATATATGTTTTATATAATAATTTGACGACACGATTTCGTATAAAACTGTTATCATAAATAATTTATAGTGACAAATTTATTATATTTTTATAACCTTACCACTGTACTGTTAGCGCTGTACTTAAAATCTCATAAAACTATAAGAATTTTTGAAAATGTGTGTGTGTATTCTAAAGGTCGTAAGGTATAATTTATTTTATAACAGCATATTTTTACATGATAACAAGAACAACAATATAGAAAGTACCAAATATTTTTATTAAGTAATAATAAAGGAAACATTCATATAAGAAAAAATTACTATTTTTAAATTCAGAATTTAAATATATCATGTACTGGTGAGCTTCTAGAAGCATTCATTTGTAAGCAATCTTTCTATCGGTTAGAAATTTATTTTTTAAGTTATCAGTTGGAAATATTATAATGTTAGCATCAGCGGTACTATGCAGAGTAACTTTGCATTATCTGGCTTTATTGACATTTTTGGTATCATATTTGTAATTAGAAATTGGCTACTGTAGTCATTTAACTTATATCGCTCCTTAAAGTTTTCCTTGCACAGAATTTACTTTAACATAATTTTGTGTATGGTATCTTATTGATGAAGAAATGATTGTTTTATATGAACTTTTAACGGGACCGTAGAGGAAACCAAACATTTGTTAATTTTCAAAGCTTTCTCTATTTAAGAATGATTGTTAAGTAAACCTGTATCCATGATTTTCCAAATTTTAATTGTTGTTATCTAGATGGTCAAATATTTATCTAACTAGTCAGCAATTCTAAATACGTAGAAACAATTCTTCTTAAAATTTGAATTAATCATTTCAGAATAGCCCACATATTAGACGTTTTCACGTGGCTCTGGTTTACTGACCAGAACTGACAATTAGTTTTCAGGTAGAAAGTGATGACGTAGTTGCCTAACCCGGTTACAGATTGGAATCTCATTTAGCCAACCACTCGGCGACATGGTTAGAGATTCCGGTTAGTGGAAAAAACGAAATATGGCTGATGTTTGAGTTTGAGCGGATTGTTTATGTTTAATTGTGTAATGTTTATAATAATTGTGAATGTACTTACTCTTTATATTTTTACTGTGCTATATACATTATGAAGGCTATTAAAGTGCGAATTAATGGTAGCGGTATATATTTACATAGTAGGAACAATTTGATTTTAAAGAGGTTATTTATGGCTTTTTCGCAGAGTAACATAGAATAATTAAGAATTAATTATTTTTAAAGGCATTTAACTCTTCAAATTATTGTTGTTGTTTTATATTATTTATTAGGAAAAACAACTTAAGTTGAACATGCATGAGTAATACTTAATTGTAAGTATTTTATTAACCTAGAATATAAAAATAGGTTGTTTTAGATGACGAAATGCTAGCGGAAGCTCTTGATATATGGCGTCACTAGTGAGGATGCTGAACGTAGATTTGTAAATATTGAAAAATATTCAATTCAACAGCAAGAATTTGTAAATTAATTTAATTAAAAAAAATAAACCCTCCAATATTAATAGAAAATACAATAATCCCATATAAAAAACATTTTGAATTTTTAAGAATGCACTTGGATAATAACATTAACAGGAATAAACATGTGGAATACACCATCATCCATACATCGAAAAACTTTATAGAATCACTGCTAACCCACACAACAACATGGTAGAACTAACAACAAAAAGTCTCATTATTGAAGCCAACCAAATTATCTACATTAAATTGGCATGGATACCGGGACACTCAAATATCCCCGGTAATGAAAAAGTAGATAAACTGGTTAACCTCGGAAGACTTCTGAACATTTCAAGAAATATTTCAATTGATTCATCCCACATTTTACCTATTGTAAAAAATAACAAAAAAAGAACATACGACCCTATGGAAAACAACAGCACAAAGGAAAGGCATATGGTACTCCCAAATACAAGGAGATTTCCCGGATGTAAAATGGTACAAGAAATTCCCATATATAGATAGAAGACATTTGACCTTGATAATTAGGCTTCGCACTAATCACTGCTTAACAAATGAACACCTTCACAAACTAGGTATAAAACACAGCCCATATTGTGAATGCGGACAAATAGAAAATATAAATCACATTTTTTTGGAGTGTCTATTCTCTAACCTATGAAATTTGAGATCAATCACAAAATAAGACCATTTGATTTTACAATGCTTCATTCATGACGCCACGAGAACGTCACGACTTGATCGATAAAAATATACCACTCTCTAACCGGTTACACGAGTGGTTAGTCATGTAAAAAATTCTTTCGGGCCAAATTACACAATAAACATGTTTATCGATTGGGTAGGCTGTTGTAAACTTTTAATTTTTGTTTATAAAATATCTTCAGAATAATTTTGGGAACATATTTTGTGTTATTTCTTCAATAATAAATTTTCTTTTATTTTTTAAAGTAGATATATAGAGACATGAAACAATTAGATTATTTTTATATCACATTCACTTGCAACCATATACTTCTGACTCCAAAAACTCAAGTGTTCTTAGAACTATTTCTTCCGTTTACTGCGGTGCCATTTATGAACATATTAAAGAGATTCTTGTAATTATCGAATTTTTGGACAACTTATCTTTTGAAACCCTCTGGTTCTCAGCCCTAGATACATTATCTGTAATTCAGTTAGATGCTATTTTTTCTACGTTTAATATGCAAAAATAAGTTATTGAACCTACTCGTATATTTCCAATTTCAGGTCCTCTTATTGATTTAATATACATAAGTCTTGAAAACGTTAAGGAAACTGAAGTAATAGATTTAAGTGATAATTTAATTTATCGGATTTACAGGATTACATATGTCCCTCTAATGAGTCTCTTCATGCTGATTATAAATATACTATGTTTGAAAAATGTATCTTTAGTACTAGAGTACAATAGTTTCCAGACAGATTTAAAAGAGTTGCCTAGCGTAAATATATTCTCAATATAAATGACAAAATATAATTGTTTAATTCCTGGATTTATTAATATGATAAGCAACTTAACAATTGTGAAAAAATGGCTATTGATATGAACCAGAGATATTATTAAAAATAAAGAAATTAAGCCCTTAAAGATTTCGAGGAAGATTCGCGGCATCTAGAGCTCTATAAATATTACAGACAGCTAATGAATTAAATTATATATCTGCGATACGTGCTGAAAAAAGACATATTTCTCTTCTGAAGTGCAGAATTCAGTTGTAAAAGCTATATAGGAAAAAGCTTAAGCTCAATAGCACTTTTCTACACAACTAAAGCAATGCTTAAGTTAAGTTAAGCTTAAGAATTTTGCAAACAAAACAGGCTGTGTGGGATTAATCAAGTGTTTGATTTTCATTTGTCCCAGTCGAAGACATTTTTTACATAATTAAGACATAAAATCAAAGGCCATAGGGAACGGTGTGTTTAGTATTACGCTCATTTGACTGTGCTGCTCTTTTGTTTCACAATATTTATTATATATATTGTTAGCGATAGTTTTAGTTATTAAATGCGACCTGAAGTATAGCTTGCTAGATTTTATCATTTTTCAACCTATTTTTGAATATAGTCTCTTATATATTTCCGTCAATCTCAATTGACGTGACTTCTTTTCTCTTTTATCACAGTGAGCTTCAATGAGAATAATAAGGATATCTATCGTAATACACCAGTTTAAACATGGTTGGTACGTGACAATAGATTTCACTAACGGCCACAGTCAGCGAACAAAAATACACTTTTTTACAATAACACTAGAAAGGTCTAACCAGGACTAACCAAGACATTTTAAATTACATTTAAATAGATTCAAAAATACATAACATTAAATACTAACTAAAATCTTACTTTCTTAAATCAAATATTATAAAACATTTTTAACAGGTATGAATCACCACTCACTCGTAGTGTTAAATATGATCTATTGTGGATATTATACATGTTATATAGACAGGTTTCTTTCTTTCATTACTTCCGCACGTGTACAATACCCAGCTCCTTAAGTTTTCAACAAAATATTATTTATTTTCTCAAAATGAAAACCGTAAAAGCAAAATACACACGACTCGTTTTCATCGGTTTTCTCTTGATTTATTGGCGTTATCTTATCGTTTTTGTAAGAAAGTCAAAGCTAAATTTATTACGAAGCTTGTATCGAATACACGATAAACGATTTGTTAAAGAAAATTTAAGAGTATCGCATATAAATCCACCCAAAAATTTCTTTAAGATTCCGTTATGGAGTCAAGGACAAAAAACTACTAATAATTATTTATAGAGCGACTTGTAGAGTTTTAAAAATATGCATATGTAGCAAATTGACTTTTCGAATCGGAGCGTTTTGTGTTTCTAATCATAATCATAAGAGCTAATTAGCATTGTGTATGCATTTTAAAGTCTATTAAACAAAGTCCGGAAAAACCCTCAGTTCCACAGGAAAATATCACTATAGGATATTTAAAACCAAGATGTACATTCAAAACTAACATAAGGCAAAATATTGGACCCACGCAATTTCTGAGAGTGTGAATTTCATAACTGACAATGTATAAATATACTTTATCAGTTATGCAGTTCACAGCTACATAAATTGCGCAAGTGATATTTTGCGTGATATTGGTTCTGAATTTACTGCATTTTGGTTTTGAATATACTATAGAATATGTTACGTGATTGACTTTTAAATTGGTTGTGCGATATAAAAGATTGTTACTAATGTGTTGTCAGTTTTCTAGCAAAAATAATAAAATTATTATTATAATAGTATACTGTTCTGCTCTTGAATCGCATCAGCATATATCTTCTAGTTGTGCATCCTTGGGATCAAGGAATTATGTTAGGAGATGCGATCTAGTTGAGGGGATTTTGCGTCAAGAACTCTACAATAAAAATAAATTGAGATACCATAACATCTTAATCGTACTCCTAATACTCACCAGAGGTGAAATGCTTTTTTCTCTAAGCGTCAACAGAGCATTTTCCCTAAGCGTCAACAGAGCAGACATAATATTCACCACTGAACCAGAAAAGGAAGCGTTTAAAATAAGATATAGCAATTCCACTCGACGACAATATAGAAAAAAAAGACCTGAGGAACTAACAAAATATCAAGGCGTGGTTATTCTTAATTAAACAAGTGTAAAACCCTAAATATCCTTAAGGGCAAAGCGATAGGAGACGATGTCATGCCTCCACGGAGGATGGTGAAACCTATAGATACCTCAGATTTCAACAGTCATGGTTATTAGAGGAAATTCAGGCAAAATCAAGAATAAGATATCAGTACTTTAAGACAGTCAGAGCGTTATTTAAAACCGAGCTAAATGCAAGAGATTGAAGAAACCACCCGAATCATGATAACCAAATACAGGATGCATCTCCCCAAGGGATTTATGCTCATTACTACACCCAAGATTCCTTTTCAGTGATGGTGAAACTTCTGATCTCTATAGGATAACAAAATTAGCCGACAAGTCTACATGCTACTCATCCTTGCAAAATGACCACGTGGAAATTATGATATTATTTGGTGCTGATAAATGGAAGCAATGGGCTGCTCTTCTGGGAAACTAAAAGTCAGAAATGATTCAGCACATCAGGATGCACTTACTTAGCAAATACAGATTATTCGTATATGCTCCACCAAATACGCAACATCGTACATCAAAAATTAGTCAACAAGTATGAGGTCCTAAACACCTATGTACCATATTACAAATACCAACCTTCTCCGGTATTGAACAACGACTCTTTTAGACTCTATTATGGTCGCGTTTAACAAGGATAGAGAGCTGACGAATAACGGACATTCTGCTTCTGGATAGAAGAGACAAGCCCACATACCTAATTGCTGTTGGTGTACCGAACAATTGCAACATGGTTGAGGGATATCGAAAGAAGAAAATATGTATGCAGCACTAGCTATAGAGATTCAACAATTGTGGCAACTAGACAGGGTCAAAGTGGAAGCTGTTATAGTGTAGCAACGAGTTTGATAACCAAAACTTTCTAAGAAGCCCTGGTAAGAATAGGAATCCATAAAAATAGGTATATAGACATCCAGAAAGCAGTCAATTTGGATATCTGCGATTTGGTGAAAATATTTGTAGGCGAAGGACCTTCGCTTTTCTTAACTCACCTACTCCTGTTGATAAGGGTATTTTTTTTACAAACTATTAAAAATTAGACAAAAATTTTGGGCTTAAAAACTGAACAAAGCGAAACTTGGATGCGACTCATTAAATTGCACCAATGAGTAGTTCAAGGTGATTCGTTAAGTGCTCTATAGTTTCGATTGGAATATAACCCCTTGTCCCACGCAATTAAGAATGCGGGATATAAATTTGTAGCAAAAAATCGAGGTCAAAATTATCTACTAAACCATCTCTGCTATATGGACGACCTGAGAATCTATAACACTAACAAGAGTCCCTCGCCTTGGTACACAAGATCAGGTTAGGGATGGGCATGACCTTTGAAGTAAGTAAGCATCAATCTGTCTTCATTCAACGTGGTGAGTCAACCCAGGGTCCAGAAGTAAACTTAGATGAGAAAACGATCAGCGATATCATCCATGAAGGAAAGCCCTCACAAGTACCTTTGGGATTTTCCGTGAGAGTGGAATACAGAAAAGTTAAAGTACTTATAAGAAAAAAATTTGAAACCCGTCTTAAGCCTATCTTAAAAACTAAACTTAACTCCAAACACACTGTAAAAGCAATAAATAGCTACCAGAGAACACACTCAGAACTCACCTTACAAGGTACAGTATACCTTACCCGAGATTTCTAGTGGAGTGTCACACTGGCTAGAAATCTTAGATTTTTACCAAAATATTACCAGATCATCCCTCATATGACCATTAATTTTTTATCAAAATTGGAAGTTGATTGGGTAAGTAGTTTTTAAGCTATGCCGCTAACTGACTGGCAGATAGACCGACATACTAACCGACGGAATTGATAAAGCATATTTTTTGGTACAGCACACAGAATGAAATAAATCCTTTAAGCAGTTTTTTAGGATGAATTTTTAAATATTTTATTAAGCCGCCATTTTGACCGCCATCTTGAATTCGTACCAAAATGTTACCAGTTGATTGCAACATAATACTTGATGGTCGTGCAAAATTTGAGATAAATTAGATACATATTTTTTAATAACAATATTTTTAACATTTCATTAGACCGCTATTGTATTTCACCATATTGGATTTTTACCAAAATGTTACTAGATCATTCCTATATGACCCTTAATTTTTGCTCAAAATTTGAAGTCATTCGGGTAAATAATTTTTGAGCTATGCTGCGAACAGACAGACAGACCGACGGAATTGAAAAATATGTTTTTCGGCATCTAGGGACCCTGAATCAAGAGGATCTGAAAAAATCTCGGAGGATGATTATTTTCATTTCATTTCATTTCAAAATTTTGCAAAATGAAGCCATTTAAATTATGTACTCTTTCTCTAACGAAGGAAGTGTTAAACATATTTGAAACGCATTCTAAATATGTTAAATTTCCGGCTTTATTGCGAAATTCTGTGTTTAAGTAGCTTCCTGGCAGAATAGTCTTAACTTAAAACTGCTGAGTACACATGAGCAATCCCAGTTTTTACTTTTCTTGTTGTAGGGAAGTATTGTAATCACCCTCAGAGATTTTTGCAGATCTTCATATTTCAGGGTTCCTAGATGCCGAAAAACATGTTTTCTCACTCCCGTCGATCTGTTTTTGGTCAAAAATTAAAGATTATATGGGAATTACCTGCTGGTAATATTTTGGTAAAAATCCAATCTGGCGGAACAAAATGGCGGCTTAGTGAAATGTTGAAAAATATTACTAAAATACTAATTATCCAATTTACTTCAAATTTAACAGAGAAATCAATTATACGTAGAAATCAAAATAGCAAAAAAAATGATGGACTAATAAAACATTTAATAAATCAGCATAAAAAAATACTGATTGGATTAATTTCAAATTTTGGGTGAAAGTTACGTATGAGATAGAGATGAACTTGTAAAACTGTGGAATGAACGCAACATGTCAAAACATAATACCTGACAAATAAAATGTTTTTAGTCGTGAAAAAAATCACCCTTCCAGCATTTACATATCCTCCCGTTGTAGTCCCTAAATGTCAAAAAACCCGTTTCCTCAGTTCCCTCTGTATCTATGGGTATGTGTCAATTACAATATAGAGATAATCTGGTAAAATTGTGGTACGAATTCAAGATGGTGAATCAAAGTGGTGGTCAAATAAAATGTTTAAAAAATCAACGTAAAAATAGCTTCTTATTCAATGTACAGTCGTGTGCATTAATCCGTTGGACAAAATTTGGCTTGTGTAAACCATCCTGTCACCCCTCAAAAGTTCATAAATATGTTGTACAATGTAAAAAATAGGGATCTTATTTTAATAGCATTTTTGCAAATATTTTATTATAAACGGTAATATTAAACTTTTAGTAAAAATAAAACAATCACATATTTTTAAACACTAGTATTTATTAAAGTTATAACAAATGAACCAAAAGAAAAATAAATAAAGCAATAAAATAAAGTGTTAATATTTAGTTATTGCTCCATTCCTGGCTAAAACTTCGTCAATTCTCCGGGGTATCGACAAATATAAATTTCTGCAAAGATCAACATCTCTTAATTCATCCCATATGTTCATTATTTCATTTTCCAGATCATCCTTGCTCTCTGGATGAAAATTGGACTTATACATTTTTTTCGTAACCAGGCCCCAAACATTTTCTATAATATTGATATCCGGACTTTTTGCAGGCCATAACAGAGTCTCAATATTTTTATTTACAAACCATTCAGAAATTATATGAGCATTCTGAATAGGACAATTGTCTTGCTGATATATAAAATCATTTTGTGGAAAATGTTCCGTTACGCTGGGTAGCATAACATTTTCTAAAATATTGCTATATACTGTAGCACTAAATCTTTCGTGAATACTCCACCATACCCCAAGTCCCTTAATGCTAATCCATGCCCATGAATTAACAGAAAAACGTCCAGATCTATCAGAATTATTGATATATGCTTCATCATACCTAGAATTTCGGGGTCTGTATACTCTAACTTGTCCATTATAGCTTGATTGAAAAACCTTTTCATCCGTAAAAACGACTCTATTCCAATTCTCGCTTCGCAAATTATTTAGAGCAAAAATAACTCTTCCTTGTTTGTGATGTTCAGTCAGCTTCATTTTTCTTGCTGCTACATGATTGCCTAAGACAGACTTTTGTATCCTGCGGCAAGCGGTACTTCGTGATGCAGGAAAATTAGTCGCTCTACAGCATCTCTTGCTATACTAAATGGATGTTGTTGCAAATAATCAATCAACGCGTTATTCTGTTGATTGGAAGTGATTCTTGGTCTCCCTGTAGGTTTAAGTTTTTGAAAACTCCTAGTAGTTTCCCACTGATTTTTGATTTTTTGCACGGTATTTTTGCTAGTGTTCATAAACTCGGCCACTTTTCTCACTGGAAGCCCGTCTTCAACATACTGCACAATTTTTGCTCTTTCAAGCAAGGATAAACCCGGCATGGTTTGACTTTGGCAGTTTCGACTTTGATTGGCATCAATTTCAGTTAAACAATGGTCACAGGACAGGTTATCAGCCCAGTTTACATACAATAAAACTTTTTGTCCAACGGATTAATGCACACAACCGTACTTCAACATTTGCACAACGATTAAGTGCGATATTGGATAAACTGGTACGTATTCAATATTACGGAACCAAATAGTGATCTTAAAAAAAATCAGTAAAAACTAATTAGTCAATTTTTTTAATTACCCCTAAAAATTAAATGTTGTAGTATAAGTGTTAAGAAATGGAAATGTGCGGAACAAAAGTGAGCCACACTTCACTACTCCTAATAAAATGAAATACTCATAACGAGGGAAGTTCCGGGTAATTGAAATTTAACGATATTTTTACTAACTAGTAAATAAAAATTTAATTTGTTGTTTAAAGGTCACGCCGAAATAAAATCAATGATGGCGATAAAACTTCGAACCAGATATTTCATGCAATTCGAATACATTTTAAGACAGATAATTTCCACACACCATAAAATCCTATTCAAATTATTTGCGCTAAGCTTCACGCTAGTAATTGCAATAAAATCTCAAAGTGTAAAATCAAACTAAATTTTTCGATTCGACCGACAGACATAGATTCGGATAGCGCCGAATGGTGAAGCAATTGAATCGAAATTAAGTGCAAATTGGATTTCGGAAAAATGAGGTGGTTTCATTGGATTAAATAAACAGTTTTATCTTTCTCCACTAAATGTTTTATATCGGATCTGTTCTAAATGGAAATGTGCAAAGTATATTCTTAAGGGACATGTATTGATGAGTATTTAACGAAGCTAGAGAAAAAGAGATGTAAATATAATAGTTCTCGCTTAGCATTATTACTTTAACAATTATTCCTGTATAATTATGTAACTTTATACAGAAATTTTATATCCAAATTATTAGTTTTATTTTGCGGTTGGTTCTAAATTTTTAGATACAGGAGATTTTAGAGTATTCAAACATACATTTTTAATTTGGCGTGTACAGAAGAAATAAGATTTCTTTTTTGCTATGCTAGAGGGTTCCCTTAATTTATAGATTTGTTTGAGTTTGGTTTCCTATTATCTGAAATGTAAAGGTATTTTCTGAAATGAAGGTTGAAGTTCTAAGTTAAACATTGATAATTATTTTATCACCAAAAATTTAACAAAAACATGTCAAGGGTGACTAACTTATAGTAACCCTGTACCTTTTAAAAGTTAAAGACTAAAGCTGTTGGGCTAACAACATATTTTTAGTTTATAATGTTTTTTCTATACAGGATGAATCATATTGCCGAAGCTACTATTAACTTTGTTATTTTAAATGAAAAACCCTCTATTTATTTATATCTACTAATTCTACACCCTATACTTTTTTTTATGACATATGAGTTAAAATTCCGCACAGTTTGTACTTAAATTGAGTTTTTAAAGTTATTGTTGAAGAATCCGCTATAATAAATAAGTTAATAAGAAATCAAGTCATTATTTTGTCATAGAGTTATTGTTTAATAATATACCGGTCGTTTTTAAATATAATACCTTGTATATTTTGGTTCATTCTAAATCAGATTTCTGTTTTCAATAATTCTTTTTCTATAAGTATGTTATATACCCAAAATAAACGGTTTTTAAAATATTGACATTTTTCATTTTCTTTTCATAATAAATAAATGACATTGTATACTGGAAACAACCTTCTAAAATTGTATGGGCGCTTTATTAGAAACACCAGAAGTCCAGCATTAATCCTTAGAGAATATGGAAGGTTAATCGGAATAACAGATTGTTTACTAAACAAATATTTTTTAAAAGTAATATGAAATTTGGAAAATCTTCTGGATAAATCGAAAAAAAAACTTGAATAAATCGAACAAAAAATCGTCCAAATATAGTTCTTAACGAAAAATTCAATAGCAAAAACAACACCATACCTTGGCCCTGGAAATTTAAAAGATTAAATTTATAAAAAATAAAAATATATTAAAACAATTATATAAATGAAACTAATTCAGTAAAAGACGTTATTTCGAAAATGGAAATGATTTATACAATATTCATAGCGTTGTAAGTGGAACATGTCAAAAGTATGTTATATTTGAGGGAACTCAATACGTGGTATTTCATTTCAAAACTAACAATTTTTAAATACTCATTAAAATTTGTTAAGCTTACTGCATTTTTACAACTTTATGAAAAAAAAATTGACATATTTTTTTTGAGACGCTTTTGTTAAAATATTTTGCAAAATTTAGAAGGTAATATTGTTTTATTTTACAAGTAGTAATATTGTTTTTTTTACAAAAGGATGATATTTCAAAAAAAAACTCTATGGAATCTCTACACGTATGTTATAACAGAAAATAGTCAAAATAAGGTATATAATCGGCATGTGTAAATAAATATAAAGTATTTCGATTAAAATAACCATAATTAATTCACTTTGTATAAGCAAAAACATTATAAAGCAAAGATATATTGTGAACGCAACAACTTTGGTTTTTGACTTTTTACCTATCGCTCACTTACTTGAAGTAACTTTTTGCAATTTCTAAGTTCCTTTTTACTCTTATAATTAATTAAAGTTTGTTACTTATTATTAAATATAATAAATTTAAAATGTTCAAACTGCCCGAGTTTATAAAATTTAACAGATGAAGTCACAAAAAAGTTTTGGTATACGTTTTGACAATTATCATAAACTAGAATAAATCTTAATAGTAAATTTCTGGCAAAAAAAAGAAAATAATTATCTATATTATAGATACCGCGGTATTTTGTTTCAAATAAATAAATTTGACTGCCTCTAACCCCTTGTCTCCTATGGCAGGTTTACGTCAAATTTCCCAATTGTCTTTAAAGCTGACTTAATATACCAAACCTAGTGTTATTATTATCAACAAGAAGACACCGTTTAAATGAAATAGTCACGGAGATTTCAAAAAATGTAGTGTATATATTTCCATTTTTAGCATTTTTAAATTTCTAATATATTTAAGATAATACCTTTATAGTTTGTGAACTTAAAGTCGTTTTATAACCTCATTAAACCTGGGGCTAGGTGCCAAAACAATCAAACAAAATCCTGCGACTTTTGATCACAAAATTGGATTAAAGACTAAAATTGTACATTGATGTTGCAATAGTTATAAAAGTAATATAAATTATTGATCGCAGATTGTCAATAGAGTTCAATCCCTCGACTTTCTCAATCAGGATGATCTTGTTTGGTGAATAGACGGCTTTCTAGAGTAAGAAACAATCTTGCTTGGAGATTTCGCAACTGTGCATCGGTCTGATATTTTGGATATGTTCGCATACCTACAGAAAATTTCCAAAGGGTAGGAAACTAATCCTGTCATAGTCAGGATTAGGAATTACACTATCCAACACCTCCATGCTAAATGTCACGAACAAGCAGATTTCAGATAGTCTATCATCTTTATGTCAGACTCTTTCAGCCGCTTTGAAACTAATAGGCTTCTTAAATTGAACAGGGGCCAACTTAGAACCATTACCGGTCCACTAAATGGTGAAATATCAGCTGCATACGAATGTGCCGAGGTAAATAAAACCACCGGAAAGTCGGCCTATCGATGTGATGCTCTGATCAACATTAGACTGCTTTATTTGTAGAATCCAAGCTTGTAAGATGTGCTCGGACTAAAAGGATCTTCTTCTCGACAAAAAGAATTGGACTCTAAGTTTTACGCGTCTGCACGAAGGAATAACAGCGAACCTTACTTGCGACTATTGAACATTATATTTGTAAAAAATCGGTAATTTGGCTTAATTCCGAACTTATTTTCCTATGAATGATCTATTTTATCAATAAAAATAAGGTATAACATAATTTATTTTATTTAAATGTTTACAAATGAGTACAACATGTGCTTACATTTGATTATTTGTTTTAATTGTACTTTACTTGTTACAGAAAGTTTTTAACGTTCTTGGAGAAACTCTAGCCAAAATGCAACAAGACGAAGAAGCTGAAAAGTGGTACAGAGCAGCGTTAGAGGCCGAACCAGATCATGTTGCAGCACACATAACATACGGAAAACTGCTAGCAAAAAATGTAAGCTGCTGACAAGTACAGCTATTTTAATAGATACAAAAAAGTTAAATTCAAAAGTTTCTTTAAATTGCCCTACTTCTTTTAGAGCAGATATTCAAAAATCAAATGGGTCGCGTCTTGCTGGTTATAAATATTTCAAGTTTGATACCCTTATGTTTACAGCTCCCCAGAAATTCCCATTGGCTGCACTATGTAGTATAACGTCCCCGTTCTCTCTTTAATACATTGCGACTTATTGAAAGGTATTTCTCAAATTTTCCAAATAGCTTTAAAGATAACGGTATCTAACCTAATCGGCAATACGCGACCCATTTAAATGATATATAATATACAAGGTATTGCGTGGTGACTTTTACCTCTCCAGATGTGCGAATACATTACTATAAATTATAACCATAACAGATATAGAAATAATTTAAACTTTACTTATAAATTGGCAGAAATATCAGATGTTAGTACTAATATGAAGACTAACGCAACTAGATCTGACGAACTATTTCCTTTAAAGATTAAATATTGTAAATATAGTATTACATATATAATTAACTGTTCGATAGAATCAAATGTTTTCCTAATAGGGGAAAATATCGATAAGAAAACCTTTTCTAAATGTTGAGGATACCAAAAATTTTAGACAAGAGAATGCATGTTTTCACTTAAATTTGCCAAAAGGTTTTACATCTCTAAGTTAACGAGATTTATGGAACAAACAAAATAATTTCTGATAGTGTAATTTTTGGAAATAAAAGTCTTAACGTATTATTCAAAGCTTTCAATATCATTAATCACATTTTTCTTGTTTCTACATAAAAATTATGTGGTTTCCCAAGGGGATCGAATTATTTCATCTTAGTTCTCTAACCGTTACGAATTTTCGGATAATAAGTATTCGAACGAGATTCAAATTATATCTGGTGTTCTAAGTTATTTGGCAGTACACATGTTTGGAATTAAGAGACCTAAAACGAAATATCGTATGATAATTTTTTTCACGAATACAATACACATCTTCTTCAAGGAAAGAGAAGATTTCAAAATATTTGTAAGTTTTAAATATTGGGTCAAAAATACATTCTTAAGTTGTTCAAATTTATGCCTAAGTTACAAACATTAGGCTAATAAAAATGCATAAAATTTGCAAAAAGCTTTGTGTAGAGTACCCTTGCTCATTTTCCTTTTTGAATATTCATGAATAAACAAGACGCAGAATAATGCGGCACGAACCCAAGTTTCCAAAGAGGGATTTTTGTTGTGTGTTAGTATTAAAGCTCCGTTAATTTTTCTAATTAGTTCTCTGCTCTATGCAGCCTCGAGTGGGAATGCCCATTAGCTCTAATGCCGTCAGGTTACATGACCCTGAAAGTTAGTTAACCCGTTAATGGTAGATAGTTTTTTGGCCCACGAGTATTTAAGCTCATTATTGAAGTAGTTATTATAATACTGGCCTCATAGCTCCGTATGAAGTTTTAGCTACTTTTGCAACAAGTCGTAATTTTGGCAAATATATTACAATTTCAGTCCTATATGACAATTGATTTTTGAGCAAAAATCAATCGCTAGCATAATTTGTATATTCTATACGATAAAAAAATGCATACGCGGTCCGCTAAACTTACCAACAAATCCGAAATAAAAATGATCTAAAAGTTATGAAGATTAGAACTCAAATAGAACTAAAATATGAATATATGATATTTCTCCCAGTCGGCCAAATAATACTTTGTCGACACAAATTATACCATTTTGCGTAAGAGGCCTAGGGTCGGCCAGCAAATCGGATGGAGATTTCGAGTATTTCTTGCTTTTGATTTTAAAAATATTTGGTCCGCTGTGGACAGCTGCATTTCTTTTGATTTTTATGGAGGAAGTGTTATAGCATGATGGGTTTTTATTAGTTTATTCTTATTTAGCAAGTATCTTATCAGTGTCTCTGCGTGTCGAGATTTTCTTTTTCTTTTTAGTTGTTGTTACTATTGTTGTTGTTGTTGTTACTGTTGGAATTGTTACTTACACGGGGTGAGTTTTTTTAACAGTTTTTTTTAAATTCTTGTATTATCCGCGGAATACCCCTATTCTTCATAATTTTTGCGTTAAAACTAAAATAATTTAACAAATTCTACACTTCTAAAGATTAAAAGTTTGATGATGTATAACTTAGAAAATATCACCCAAAAAATGTGCCCAGAATCGTGATCTACGTCCCAAAATATATTTAAGAACCAAGAACCATTAAATTCGGTAAATACAAATGCACTTTTAAAATATTTCTTCCAATCCTAGCGATACACGCCCATGCTTCATAAAGAAGATGCCGTCTATGATTTGAGTTCCAGTTTTTCTGCTACTCCGATTGACTTCCCTTAAAGACTTTAAGTTTTGTCGCAAACAGAAAAGCAGACGGAAATTAGTAACCACATTTTTTGAAGTCTGAGGCCATGTAACAAAAAGATCTACAAACAGCACGCAAGTTCATTAAAATAATTCTTCCTGCATTGGAAGTAATAAAATAAAAAATAAAGAATCTATCTTGCTTAGCTGAATGCTTCCCATGTTGCGATAAAAATACATGGCATTTTTATTACTTATTATCAGTGCCGGCTCGTGGTGAATTATATTGGGAGGTCAATAACGAATTTAAAAATAGGCATACTTAAAATAAAAATAAATATCTTACCTTTAAATTCTCTTGTAGTGCAAGTCTACTCTTCGTTCTTTACAATTGGAAAAATGCTAAATGACACGTTCCTTAAAATTGCACATTCCTTTTATAAACGATTTCTCGATACTTAACATTGCTAAAGCGGATAGTCTATCTTGGCCCATGGTGTTGCGTAGAAAAGGCTTTATTCTATTTAAGGTCGAAAAACAATGCTCGCTTTCTACAGTTGTCACTGGCAAAGCGCACAGTAAAGTTAATATTTTTTCTCGATTTCAGAAAACGTATCACTTAAGTTATTATTTATAAAAAGTTCAAGCATTGAAATAGCTCCAGAACTTACACGAAAATTACCACGATCATAAATAACTTGCAGTTCAGTTTTTAGTTTTAAGTAATTCATACAAGGAAAGTCTTTGTTAACTAAATTTTTCAAATTGTTCACTATAAAATAATTGGCTGATCACTAAATATTCAGTGAAACTAAAGCGATGGTGCATTTCAGAAATTATTATGTCAACTCCTCAACAAAATTTATAAGCCCCCGAAAAACTCCTGGATTTTAAGACAAAGCCGTTTCATCATGGCCACGTAGTGCCAGCTCGAACGCCCCACAAAATTTTATACAATTTATAATTTTCTTTAAAATATAACGATTTCTGGATACATTTTCATTAAAATCTCTAAGGGATTTTCTATACGCTGTGTCTAGCTGAGTGCGAATATCAACACTTCCGACAGTAGCATAGTTCACCGAACATTTCAAGTGATCTGCAGAAAACGCATGTTTTTTTATTTTTTCTTTTAAGTGTTTTAAGTCTTTAACACCGGTTTTGTACCATATTAAGACCGACGAGTTTTTAGAAAACGACAAACAAACATAACAGTAAAATGAGTTAGAGATTTGACAACGACATATCCAGTTAGCTCAATCGTACATACTTTGGGGAAAGTTTCGATGAACCTTTATTTTTGTCTTTACTAGTTTGTCGTATACTAAGTTCTAGCAAACATCCACTTACGTTAAATTCGGTTATTTTCTCAAAATTAAGTTCATTGGCTCACTTTAGTTGTTTAATTTTTGCACTACCGACATTTTATTTCTTCTACATTCACAACTCAAACATAGACCACGTCGAAATTGATTATTTTTGCAAAATTAAGTTCGTATGTACTTTTTAGTTGTTTATTTTTTGCACTAGTCACTACCAACATTTTATTTCCTGTATATTCCCAACTCACATATGGATCATCAAAATAAAAAAATATATATTACAAAAAACAGTATATAAATAAATTTGTATAGATTAAAAACGTCCCAAACAATATCGAGTTAGAACATCGACCGCGCGACCTCTCAACAATTGAACTGTCGCATGCCGACGTGATGCGGCGACCGATCGATCGAACTATGAAAAGAGACTAGAGACCGGCTGATGACCCAAATCGCGATTGCAGATTCCATTTGCTATCACGTTCGGCTGCCGCTCGGTAGCTGTCAAATCTTCGGATACTTTCGTCAAGCTTTAAGGCAATCAGGGCAATGCCCATCCCAGCTTAGTATAGCGTATTTTATTATTCCTTAGAAACGCAACGAGGTTATTCGCACCGCCGCGCGCGGCTAATGGTGTAGCGTATTTACCTTTTCACAAGGTTCGCGTTTTATTACAACTATTAGGAGGGACGGTCAAACGAATAATTCATTTTCTGAAATATTTTTGTGGGGTCATTTGCCAAATGACCCTATGGAAGAGCCGCCGCTGGTTATTATTACGTAAAATTCTAAACTCTATTAAAAGTTGTTTTTATGGGATATTGTAATCGGAATGCAAAATTTATTTAATACGGGACCAGGAAAAATAATGTGAAGATTAAATTGGTGAGCCGATATTTTTAATGGTTTTATATTCTATTGGAAATCTGAAGTATTTAAATGACTTAAAATTATTTTGTTTCACAAAATTTACAATATTAAGGGTTCAAGATAATAGGTAAAACATCTAATAATCTCAGTAAGTTTTAATAACATATCTTAAATATACTCAAAACTATGTTTTTTAAAAATATGTCATTACGCATTTCAATAAAGATTGCGGATCTCTTCCACGTAGATAGACGTTTTCGTTTTTGACTGTCACATTGATCAATTCTTAATTGAGATCTCCTTGGACACAAGCCTGCCTGATGAGGGTAAAGGCCCAGAAATCGATGGTAGGAGGCGCATCCTGTGACACAATCGAAAGCAATGTCTTTTCGTAGGCCGCTTACAAAATTATATTTTTGCTTTGCTACATATATCCTTTTCCGGCCAAGAAATCTTGAATAAAAGTGTGTGAAAGGATTTTTATTTATTTTTTAGTTTTACCACGCATATTACGTGCATTCGGCTTTACCAAAATCCCTATGGGTTTGCCGCCGGAACTCCCCGGAGCCCCAATAGGTGGCACCAAGTATTATGCTTGGCTCGTGGAACTCTCCCACGTAGATAGACGTTTTAGTTTTTGATTGCGTCACATTGATGATTTCCTAAAGGAGATCTGTCTGGATACAAGCCTGCCTGATGAGGGTAAAGACCCAGCAATCGATCGCAGGAAAAACTAGCGACAAGGTTCTAGTCAAGTTCAAAGTAAGATGAAAAGGTACTTACGTATTAGAAAAAACTTCCTCCACGTCCGACCTCAAAAAAATGTGTTATGTATAGGCAATTTAAATTACATTTCGTTTAAAAATGGGTTCAAAAGGGTTCAAGCGCTGCAGAAAAACAAAGACATGAGTACGATTTACCACTTCAAATTTTGCAGTTACGTAGACAAAGGATCAATGCAAGGCGGTAAAGAGCCATTTTGTGAAAAACAAAATTATAAGCGACGGCATTTGCGTCAAAAAGTGGTCGAAAAATGGTCGAAAATAGACAAATTTACTTCTATTTTATAATTCTAGATTAGATTTTTTCATAAAAAATCGCATTTAGCGCCCAACTATACATATTTCCCTATTGAAATCACATTGAAGCTAATACATATCTCTTATAGTTTTAACATAATATTGCAGCTGCGGAAGGCTTGCAAATGATCCATAATACTGCGTGCAGTTCCCCCTTAAGGATAAATGAATTATTTAGGTAAATATGGAAATATAAACCTACTCAACGATTTTCGTCGAAATCCGATGATTTTTATTCCTACACATTCATTGTTTGTATTTGAGCCCAATTGCTCTATGGATTTTGCTTTTAACGGGTTGGCCAGAAACACTAACCAGATGGAACATTATTGTTTTTGTATTTTATAATGTTTTGTAGTTTTAGTTTTATTGTCTCATCTTAATTATTTTAGGATTATTATGAGGAGTTGATTAGGTGTCTATCTAACTAAAATTTCAAAATTTGAAATATATCCTTATATAAATGCTATGGAAATATTAACAAAGAAGCTCTAAAAGAAGTTTTTGGTAGTCAAATCATGACAATATGCCGCTATGTATTTTCCACTTTCACTGTGCAATGTTAAAACTAAAGTTACCGTCGAATTTCAAAGAGTTGTCGCTCGTAGACAATAACATTTTTATAAGTTTAAGAAAGTATATTTAATACATTAATGTATTATATTACTTCAACAAAATATATTTTTCAACACAATACTTCATCTGAAATTGATTTGTAAAATGAAAGTTAAATTACTTAAAAACAAGCTTTTGTAAAAAACTATACTAAAATAAAAAAAATTAAAATGTTCCTATACATAATAATATGTGAATAAATGAAAAGGAAAAATAAATCGTGGGCATGTCCGCAAAAAAAAAGGTGTGAAGTTTGGTAACAGCGCTACACGTGTGTTAGTCTTATTTGACTATATCAGCAGTGCAGTTTAATCAAGTAAAAGATGTAGGAAAGTTGTTGAAAATCCTAGAAAACAAACAAAGAAACGTGGATTCACTGACAGGCTCCAGCCACATATTTGGCCAGAAAAACCCAACCTTTATGGTCAATTTCTGACGTCTCTACCGAGGTAACCTCAGCCACCTGCTTTAACATCCAAACCCAAGGTGATAAATCAAAAGAGCAAATGATCATGCAGATGAATTTTTAAAAAAAAAGGGAAAAATAAATCGTAGATATGTGCGCAAAAAATAAATGTGAAATTTGGTAACCACGCTACACGTGTTTCAGTCTTATTAGACTTCATCAGCAGAGGAGTTTAACCAAGTAAAAGATATAGGAAAGTTGTTGAAAATCCTAGAAAATAAACAAACAAACGTAGATTCACTGACAGGAGCCAGCCACACATTTGTAAATTATTTGATTTATTTTTCCTTTTCTTTTTAAGAATTAATTTTTCTTTTTTTTTTAATACTTCAATTTTTTTGAGGACATGCCCACGATTTATTTTTCCTTTTCTTTTTAAGAATTCATCCCCACAATAATCTTTTTTGTTTAAATAAGTATTATGTAGATAACCCGAAATGTATAAGCTTATCACACTGCCATGATACTGATTTCAAAAAGCTGGTCGCGAAGTCTCTATAGTATTAGTTTGACACAACACCACATCTTGCAACAAAACAATAAAATCGTACTTGCCAAAGTAAAATATAATTTTAAGTTATCTACATCATTTTTTAAAATTTCTTTTATACCCAAAGCAACTAACGATTTTAAATTGACCTAGAAATATAGAAAGTATTTAAATGTTACTGAGAATTCCCGAGTTGTTCAAAATAACATGAGTTATTACCCACGATATCGTTGGTCATTTTATTTTCTTTTTCCGGATGCCTATATCTTGAGCGATATATTATAGTAAATCGGATGCATCAATCAAAGAAATCGTAGAGATGGGGATACTACATGATTAATGTAGAGAACTATGAAAAAGTCAAATTAGTAATGAATTTGGGGCAAACAGAAAAGAAACAAATGATGGTAATTCAAAAATTGCATTATAATTCTATTAGTATTCCGTCCTACTCATACACAAAGAGCGATAAAAAAATGCAATTTGTTTTTTGATAAGAGGCATGGGCATTGAGATTATTTTTTTAAGTATTATTTTATTGGGATTTCGAACATTGTTCAGTTTTATTAGAAAACTAAAATAAACTTGAAAAATTGCAGTTAAGAAATCCAATATTAAGATATTGCTGAGAAGACAGAGTTAAATAAACAATATAATTTTTTCCAAAGGAAGTTTTTAAAATGCTTATAATATAAATTAAATTAAATTAGGTATTGCATGG
The DNA here is from genome assembly GCA_030620095.1 of Kuschelorhynchus macadamiae. Classification (NCBI taxonomy): domain Eukaryota; kingdom Metazoa; phylum Arthropoda; class Insecta; order Coleoptera; family Curculionidae; genus Kuschelorhynchus; species Kuschelorhynchus macadamiae. The sequence continues at coordinate 282,566 of JAUTXW010000284.1, forward strand.
ACGTGGAATGTCTCAATGGGACGATTTACTTCAATAATATTCCTAATTTATATTATATAGGCAAGACGAAAAATATTTCTACACCCGGACACGATGTTTAAACAAACAGGAACGCGGAGGACATTAAAATTTTATAACTATATTGCAAAGAAAAGTCACAAATAAAACCTTGAACATATTTTAAGCAAAGCTTCTTAAATCAGTTTTATCAACATTTTTTTAAAAACCCTATTTGACGGCATGCAAAATAATTACGATGGTGCTTGCCCTATATTTTCTTTACCTAAATCACAAAATGCGTTTTTTTTTTGGTATTCAGTTTCATTGGTGATTTCTATTTATTTTGTTTCCAAGAGCAAAATACTATAATTTTCAAAAAATTGTCCTCAACTTGGTGTGGACAGAAAAATTGTCTGGGAGGGGCATAAGTTCTAGCAAAGCATATTTTGGGTTTGACGCCCCTGGTAAAGACAAGTAACTAAAAATCTAAAAAAGCCTAGCAAATACAAACTACTACAAATAAAAAAATCACGCCCCTATCAACACGACGCCTAGCTCAAATAACAAAGTTTTATAGTTATAAAGTAGAGGCAATTAAAACAAATAGCTATATAATATTAGTTTATTTAGCCTTTTCAGTAACTCACAAAACACAAAATCTTCGGATACATCGTGAGATTTCGACGACGACCTCCGACCTATAATTATCAATTCTATTTGTCTCTAAAATCTAATTTTGATTTACCCATTATTTTTATACAAAAGTCGTAAACCGCTCCATTGCCAACACCGCGTCAAATTTTGCTGCATGCGATTTGATATCATAATTAAACGGCGACACGAGAGATTGATCTGGTGAAGTTAAACTACCTAATGTACTGTATATTTGAAGTTAATTCAACAGACACACAGACCTTTAAGTTTCAAATTTCCTAGTTAAATTTTTTCCTACTTCCATTAATTTCTTGAAGAATACGCCTACTTTTATTGCTGATGTGTGGCTTCTAACAAAATATATTTTTTTGAACTCATTTCGGTCCTACAACTTGTATTCAGAATGTTCATGTTATTCTGATGAGACTCCTCAGGATGCGTCGTGCAAAAAAGGCGAAACCTCCGGAATTATTCTCAATTTAACACGGTTAGGTTCGACTCTTCAGTTGTTACTTGATTTCGTTAAAGATTTCGACGTTTGTTACCAAATAATAAAAAGAAAATATACAGGATTGCGCAAACCCTATGTTTTCGAAATTTAAATGTATTTTTTTATATTTCTGGTAAACATCAAGGGATTTATAAATTAAAAATTTTATACATGTTTTATTTTCATTAATGTTACTAAAGGGACTAAATGAGTTTTAAAGAAATCTACACCAGTTTTCTTAATATGATATAACTATTTTCACGGCAATGTCAAATTCCTAATTTTGTTGTGTTGCAATTTTTTGTTCTAGTTTTTTTCGGCATTATGCACTGTTTGTTTAATTATATACCAAAATGTATTTTCTTATATATAGAAACTGCCGCCGTCATCGAAATGAAAAAGTGTCTAAACTTAGTTTTTAAAATGGCAAATCTAAAAAATAGAAGAAACTTTCTATTACGTTGTAAAACAGAGCAACCGACATCCCTCTTAAAGAATTCCTCGCAGCCATTCAATTAACTTTAAAATCTACTTATTTTACATTTAATAATACTTATTATAAACAAATTGAAGGCTGTGCAATGGGATCATCCATATCAAGCGTAATTGGGTTAAATAGGCACACATTTGACAAAAAGAAACACACTAGCCTTATGTAAACAAAAAAAAACTAATAAACTAACCATAAATTTAATTTTTCGAAAACCAAAATATTGCAGACAGAACATAACCAAAAAAAACGAGAATTCCTAGAGATGACCCATATTAGAAAATCAGTCTTCCGGTGCGTCTCGTCGAATGCAGACCTCTGTGTGTTGTTAACATAAGTGGTGCCACGTGTTCGGTTTTGCTGCTTTATTTCGGGGGGAAACGGGAGACTCAACCACTCAATGTGGAAACTAACGACCCCGCTAGAAAGGGAGCAGACGCTGTGAACGTGTGAGGCCTAGTTGTTCCTGCATTCTATCCCGATCGTCTGCCGCAGTTCTACATAGAATATTAGCGTAACGGCCGCTACGTGGCGGGAGTGGGAGGGGTAAGGGGATAGCTTGAAACAAAGGGTCATCTCGTGATATCAGTAGTACTCTCAAGGGGCACCTAGTGGAAGCCAAGATGCATTTCAGAAATTAAAAGAGGAAAAATCAAGAAGTATTGGAAAGATTCAGGAAATCCGGGAGTTTAGAGTTCGCCATCCGGAGATCCTACCGATAACGTCTCCAAACTGGAATAAGGTGCAGGGTCGACTTCGAGGGACGCCGATTTAACGTCTCTGAGCCCCGGGCGGAGAGCAATCTGGCGAATTGCCTTGCAGCAGAGCCATATAACAAACTAACAACAACAACATATTAGAAAATCCGAAAATTCTATTAACTATAAAACAGATATGAAAAATCTAAGTAAAATATATTCTAACATCTTAAACAATTAATACTAGTACTATAAAAATTCTATATTAAGCAATTTCCACCAACTGAATTACTTAATACATATAAATTTCAAAATGTCATATACATACCAATAATAGTTTCTTGCAACCAATCTTTTGTTTACCACAAAAAGAAAGGAAATAATAAAAACATAAATAACACTATACGCGTGCATTTTTGATAAATATATATTCAATACCGTTTTAGGTGTGTAGTAGTCTATATATGTGACTTCTTTTTTAAAATTAATTAATTAAACATATATGTTGTAATGTTTGTGAATTGTCTTAAATAGATAAGGTAAGCCGAAAGAGATTACTATTTCGAACTTTTAAAGTTTGTGTATATGTATCCTCACCGAATTTTAGAATTAAAAATCATAATCGATAGCACTAAACTCCCAAGGCGGTCACTTTATTTTTTTAGATAACTGATGAAGGCGCTAAAATGGTCGAAACGTTTTTAAAAAATAAAATCATCCAAACATCAATGATGTGTTATATTTTGAACACTATTCCCAAGAAAGATTTTTTTATAAGAATATAGTTTACGTGTTCAAGAAACCTCACTTTTACAATATATATTTATATATATATATATATATATATATATATATATATATATGACAAAATTAACGCAACAATATCTTAAATCATACACTTTAAAAGTGAATTAACTGCAAAATGCCTCGATAAGATTTGAATTGAAATTATTCTTAAGACCTCATAACAAAATCGTTTAAATTATAACGATACAAAAAATAAACTGGGACACTAATAGTGAAATTAATGGTGTTACTGGGACACTAGTAGCATGTGTTGCCTACTTCACTTCGAATGACAGCATTTATGACCCTAGGCTTGCTTTTATTTAATTTTTGAAGGAAATCTTCAGGAATTTATCCCCATTCTGTGATAATTGCATTTTCAAGTTCCTTCAGGCTACGAGGTACAGGTATACGAGGTTTCACATTTCTCTTAAGATGATCCCATAGATGTTCTATTGGAGTCAGATGCGAGCTTTTTGGTGGTCATTGCGTAATTGGTATACAAACTTTATTAAGATAATCGAGTACCTCCCTAGCCACGTGAGGTCGAGCGTTGTTTTGCATAAACAGGAAATTGAGTCCCATAAAATAACCGAAAGGCATCACATCTTCTATTACAACATTCTCAAGATAGCAAATTAGCATTCATGGATCTCTTACGGACAGGAAATAACTCTGTGCGAGCCTCAAAAGAGATGCCACCCCAGAACATATCAGATCATCCGCCGAATGGAATCCTTGCGGGAGCAAATCTCTCTCCTGGTTTTCGTCTTACTGGTTCACGACCATCTGTATGATTTAGACTAACCCTAGATTTATTTGTAAAGAAAACTTGTTTCTAATCATCATATTTTTTAATCCAGCTTTATTTCGTCTCCTAACTGTTTTGGAAGAAATTGTAACATTGCGGACAGCTTCGAGTTTGTTTTTTATCATAGAACTAGTTACAGTCCTGTTTTATAAAAAATAATGTCTTATAAAACGTTCATCTCGGCCGTTGGTGCTAACAAATTGGCAACATAATTCGGAAAATATCCCTCGTCCAATAAAACTGAGGCTGGCACTACCTCATGTTCAGTTAAATTTCTTTGTCCATTAATTTTTCTAATTCTTCGGTGTCAAAAATAAAACAATCTACGACAATTTATAAGCTTACTTTTAAAGAAAATCTATCGCAAGTTATTACACAAAATTGTTTTTTTTTCTAAAAAATTATTTTAAACTGTAAATCTAAACGCATTAATAGTGATTGGTGTCATCCACAACGAAACAAAATATGCAGCTTACTATCAAATACTCGATAAATTATAAAACTGATATAAGAAAAAGATAAATTGATTTTTTTGATAATTTCATATTATTGTATTAACTTTGTCAAGGAGTTTGTTATGACTATTAAATTAACCATGCATGAACGGACATGTTGCTAAATAACTTTCAATTATTATCTTAAAAAATATAAAAGATTAAAGTTATAATCCCAAAGGCTAAGAATTTTGTGACACTCAAAGGTAATATCTCTTTGTTTTATTATTCCTATGAAGAGGGTTAGAGCAAAATTCATGGGGTACATTTTAAAATATAAATCTAAAATTTAATTTCATTTCGTTATAAATTTTCTACCTCTACATTATATTTTTTAATTAAATCTAAAATTTTACTATATTTATATTAAATATATTGAATTTTGCAATATTTCGTGATGTATTTTATATTTAAAGAGACATGAATAAATTTAATAACGCTAATAAAAATAATCACTTCTAAACGCATAAAATAAAGCATTATTGTTGAAATGTTCAAATATTATTATATTTGAATGTTTCACATCGAAATATATGAGATTTAATTTATTATGGTGTTCCATTTGAATTATGGATTTTAAAACGATTTGGTCATATAAGACAAAATCAAATGCCCTTTGTTAATGCAAACATTGATGAAAATATCCATATTTTTGAATTTCAAATAGAATCTACATTTAATTATAGGTTTTTGTTTTTATATTTTGACATATAATTAAAGGAAGACCGGTACGATCAAAATGCAGTTAACTGGTGTATGTTCTATAGATCTAATAAATTTATAAAAATCTCTAACATTTTGCATTTGAATTGAGGAAACTCTACTTAGTTTGGTATTTATGCACGGCGTGTGTAATTAGCGGTTAATAAATTGTATTATGTATTTTGGTGAGCTTTCATAATTACAGTTACGATTTTATCTATTTATTTAAAAAATTAAATTTCTTATTTGGTTTCTTTTTAGAGCCGCATTTATAGTTTTTGGCAAGAAAATAAAACACTGCCTATACTTACCTTTCTAATCGTGTTGTTTGGAATTAAAATGGTTGTGCTTTTTTTTGCATGTTACAATGATATGATCTATTATGTAAGCATAATGGACTGCTCATTTGTCTTACATGATAGAGCTTTTAGTTATAAAAATACTGGAACATTTTAGTTTATTATTATTAGCTTGTAAGAAACAATGTTTATAAATTCCTTTAAATATGCTACTTATCTTATCTGTATTAAACAAATATGCATTTAATTTTGCGCTTTACTGAAAATATTAATTTATATAAATATTAATACTTATACAAAAAATCATAGCTTTTCTCTCGTATTAAAAGGTAAGCAGATCAGCCGAGGCAGAGCAATGGTTTCGAAGAGCACAAAGACTAGCACCAAACGACGCCAGTGTTTATCATCATTATGGTAAGTTATCCTTAAACTAAGGTCAGTAATTGGCAAGTACAATATATTGTATGTAAGTTTAATACATTTTTTTCGCAACCATATTATGATTTTGCCAGATATTGCGAACTATGATTTGGAAATTATTTAAATAGTGATTCAGCAAATGTATGCTTAAATGAATAAACATTTTCAGGGCAATGATTAATTTTGTCTGTCTGGTATATTTTTATATGTGTAATATATACTTTCTGTAAAAACATTTTTGGTTAAGTTTGATGCAAGCCAGAAGGCTTATTTTGCCAGCCGAATATCACATACAAATATTGTAAATTAAATTGAAATATGTAGTCAGCCAAATATACTCTGATGTAACTGCCAGATGTCACTCTCCAGAGAGAAAGCACAGAGCACATTCTACAAATCAACATTTGGGCGATATTACCAAAGTTGAATATATTTATAAAATTGAAACAAATATCAGAAAAACTTATGTAGGCCAGTGCTTTAAAATAAACCCGTTCACTAATTACGAATTTAGATATTAAATTTCCCATACTTAACGTCCAAACTACACACTAATACCTTTAAATTCTGTACAATACAACATATTGGAACCTACCAAATTATTACAATTGTTATTTATTTCTCTATGTAAAGGAAAACACACTGAAACATGTTTAGAATCAGTAAAATTACTTTGTATTGGTTATCAAAAAGCACGTAACTGGAACATGTTATAAAAAACAAAATTTTAATTTACACAATACAAGATTCATGTCAAGTATTAACTTTTTCGTAATAATTTAGTGATGTTTTGGCTTTAAATTTAGTCTCTATGTTGAAATTCCAAGTAATAATATTATTTTTTTGGTATGTAGTTTAAACATCTAGTACATTTATAGACAAAACGCGAAATTAATTGTTATGTGTGCGTCATAGTCAAACATATTATGCAGTTTTAAGATTGGGATTTTGTATATTACAATGAAGGTTAAATAACTTTTTATTTTTTTTAAACCATTACCTGTTATAACCCAGAAAACCAACAAAGCTATGTCTGAAACGAATTGCAAAATTGGGCTGTTTAAGGTACACTATTCAAAGTTTGTCCACTGAAAAAAAATTAAGAAAGGCAATACGTTTAAGCACATATATTAGATTTGTAAGAATTGCAGCATCATTTATTTGTGCAATTGCTAACCTGTCTAAACAAAATATTTCAAAATGTTAATAGGTAAAGCGTATACCGAAAGAAATATAAAAGACAGTCTCGCAAAATTTTCGCAAGACAAAGGAATTGTAAAGATTTTATGACTGGGACTGTATATCACAATGTAGGTAAAATTAATATTAATTTTTTTAATATGCAACAACAATTAAAAAACAACATTGTCTGTTGTAACCTAGAAGACTTTAAATTGGGTTGTTGAAGGCACACTACGTAATGTTTATCCACTGAGAAAAAATAAGGCAATACGTTTGCTTAAAACATCAATTTCGTAAGGATCTAAGTAAGTAGTTCTTGTCACTGCTAAACTGTCTAAATAAAATAGATCAAAACGTTAACAGGTAAAGTGCATACAGAAAGAAATAAAAAGACAGACTGCAATTTTTTTTGCGTATGACCAGTAATGCCGCCACAGGTGGCTACCAGAGAAATTGATGCATATTGGCGGAATATTTGTAATTTTAAAATGTTTTATCAGCCCTAAAAAATGTAAATATTAACTGCTTTTTACTACAGATTTACTTATTTTAACTTGCTCTAGCAAATTAAAATTAACTATCAGAAAAAAAACTTAAACTTAAGGTAAATTCTAATAAATTCTGAAGGACTATACTAATATAAAATTTACGGATATACTTTAAAAACACAGACAAAATATGATTATTACAAAATCATATTACCAAAATATAAGAAATTTACACATGCAATTAAAAACAAAAAAGTGGAAACCGTGCACGTTTTACTCGGAACGCTATTAGTATAAAAGAAATTTAACATTAACAAATTAAAAAAAAAAAATAAATTCCCTACAACCGCCTAGGCGAAATCTTAAATAACCTACATGAACGCAGCTTTAACTGCCAATTTCCAACGATATAAGATTTTGGCGTTACTGTTCTTAAATTAAAAATTTAGAAGTGATTATTAAAGAATTAATTAATTTAAATAAATAAATCCTTATTGTAATTGCTTATATAAAACACATACCTCTGAAAAAATTCTAGTAATTTTCAATAATATAAATTTAAATAATTTTTCAACTAACTCTAGATTCTGGTTCGAAAATGCAAATTGTATATTTTCTATACCTCATTATACGAACATATTTTGCAATCAAGTCAATAATTAATTTGAGTTTTTTATAAAGTTAATATGTAAATGACTGATTATATAGCAAAATATCAGCTAATAGATCAGATAACGAAGAAAATACAATTTGAATTCAGTATTTAAAAACTATAATTTGTAATTTTCTACAATTACAGTTTTTTAATAAAATCATTTTTATACCTCCAAATATAGTTCTAATAGTACCTTTGGGGGGGGGCACTCCTTTGATTAAACTAATTAGGATAGAGAAACACCTTTGAAGGTATCTTAATTCTCTATAAATGCATATGTGGTATCTTAATTCTCTATAAATGCATATGTGTTAATTTTTTTCTTCAGATCAACCTTTCGGGCAGCGTTTTGAGCTAATCGTTCTGGATCCCAACTTTTTATTGCCCTAGTTTTCTTACAACTTACTGATGTTTAAGCAAAAGAATGATAGAATTGATATTAATTCATTCATTAATATTAAATGCCCTTTTCTAAGACAAATGTATGCTGGAATATTTTTTTTAAATGTTGATCCTTTCAACATCTTACTTTTTCCTGAAAGAAATAAGACATTTTTACTAGGATGTGTGTTTTTATCCATACTATGTACCTCTATATTTTCAACAAATGTTAATTAAGACTTTTTTATTTAATAACATGGAATGATTTTCGATATCAACTTGATATGTATAAATCCTCGTGTAGTGCGTTCCTTTTCTATCGTACAACAATATAAATTAGTGAAATAAAGAATCTTTTTCGACAAATTTTACATAGATATACAAACTAAGTTTTAATTGATATTAGTCAAATGCCGCTTTTTGCACTTAAGCTTAAAAGTAAGTTATTTCTTAACTAAAGCGAAAATAGAAACCACAACTTTTTGCACCATTACAAAAAATTAATTTTTATTGTTTTACAACAAATAGCTTAAAGACAACTAGTGCTTGGCGTCGATAGCCGTTGAAAATATATCCTAAGAAGAGAAAATGACACTGAAAGTGTTGTTGAACTTATATAATATCATTTTAAATGACAAAAATATAGCTTACTATGAATAAATTCTAAGTAAAATTACCTATCAGATTTAGAATTGGAAGCACCTGAAGCGAACCTTTTATTTTTAGATCATTAATCTTTTTTAACTCGGATACCTGCAGTTATTTATTTTTCGTAATCGCTAGGTGGTAGATAATTTAACCCTTTTGTAAAGTAATAAATTTTTGGAATAACGAGACGCCCAGGTAGCAAGCTGATCGTATAATTAAAATTTACCTTGCGTGTGCTTAATCGCTTTTAGTTCAGATTTAAAAAATCTTTAAAACTTAATTTATAAAGTTATGTTATTTAGCTTGAAAAATTTAGTAGATATATGTAACTAATTTTTAGAAATTGAAATATGAAGAAGTAGTTAAAATTATAATATTTGTCGTACCCATATTTCGTGGTTAGTAATTACTATAGCCTTTTGGATTTAAAATTATTTTAAAAGTCATTTATCTAAATGATTTCCCAATGTAAATTAATATAACTAGCTTTAAAGGAAAACATTTTTGTAAAATACATTTCCAGTTTTTTAAGTTGTGCTTTTTGAGAAAAGACCTGTGCTTTGTTCTTTGCAAAAGTAGTCCGGGTATCATGTACACAGAACATTGCTCAAATGTACTGTCTTATTCTAATTTAGTAAAAACAGAAAACAAAAACATATTTCTTATATTTTTCATATCGCTCACAAAAAATTTTCCTATAAAACGTACATTTTTCTACACAATTAAAAATGTTGACTTTTTAGATAATTTTCATAGTTCAGAGTTCGTACTATCGAAAAGCTTTACTTTTTTTTTACTTTTAACTCTCTAATTTTGTTAACGAAGTTTAATAATTTGATTGATTCAGGAAGTTAATTATTTTGGTATTTTCTTGTAACATAGATAGGTGTTGGTAGAAATAAATAAAAATTACATCAACACATGCATATTTTTTCATCATTCTTTATGCAGGTCTTTTCTGAAACGGATATGTAAAAAATCTCATATAATTTGAAAATTAGCTCTTCATATAGAAAATTATTGAATAAAAATTACAAAAGTGTGCATTATTTCACTGTCCAATAACAGAAAACAATGTCTCTCAACTTTGTTTAAGATATATCTTACTCAAAAAAGTATTTTATGCCCATTTTGGGGATTCTAAATTTTGTAATTTTAGGAAACACAGTACCTAGAAATACTATTGTTTTAAATCCTCATGGTTTTGTTTGTTTTGTCAAGTTAATATTTTAAGATTTCAAATAAACTTTCTGGTCCTACAAATAGTAGTTAAAACTTATATTTGTTTTAAAAAATCTTTTTGTCATATGGTCTCGTGGTTTTAGAAAAATTTTCTCCTTTGTGTTGGTCATCTAAATCAGCAACATCTAAGTATAAAGTCTACAGTAGAAATTAAATTAAAGGGTACGATTCCCATTTTCGATATTCTTGTATATGGGAATGGTACCTTAGCTAACACATAGGAATGGGTACCTAAAAAATCCTCATCAAAAACAACCAGTTATTAACTCTTTGTGTTATAGAACTCTCGCGATTTGTGAACGATATTCTTAAAAAACGGTTATTTAGAAAATTTAATAATTTTGTCTAAAACAAGACGTGAATGGCACAACAAAGCAATGTTAAAGCAGAGTTTTTGGCTTTGATACATTTACATTGAAAATTACAATTTTAATGTTTTTCGTAAATGCGAGCAATCATGAGCTACTGAAAAAAAAATGACAACGGTTCCCGATTTTAACACCAAATTTGTGAGTTTTTTTTCCTTTATATATGGTAAAGTGACAGAGAATTTTAACTGAAACATTTGCGCGTGTAGTTATTAAATTTGTGTCATATATAGATATTAGTCAAATGCAACTTTCTGCATTATACCTAAAAGTGCGTTTTTTCTAAACTCAAATGACAATTAAAATATCGGGATTGTGACACAATTGTGCAAACAAATAAACATACAAGAAATATTTTATTGCCAACTACGACTACGCTACGACGTTGAAAATGTATACTGGGGCTTTTTATATAAAATGACCGAAAGTAAGACTCTCAGTGTTATCGAAACTATGTATTTATTTTAATTTAGAAACAATATGAACTCTAAATAAATTCTAAGTAAAAGTAAGCACCAGATTTAGAACTGGCAGCATTTGAAGCGAGCCTTTTCATTCTTAGACTTTTTTTTACCTCGGATACCTATTTTTATTTAATTTGTGAAATAATTTTACCCTTTTGTAGTGTAAACACTTAGTTTTACAAAATCATAAACATTTATTAAATTATGTCATGTAGTTTTAAGAATTTAGGTTATATATGTAACAACGTTTTGAATTCTTAAATATGAAAAGGTGGTTAAAATTCCATAAATATTAAATACAAAAAATATCTAAACAATGGCACAAAATTATGTCGTGCCCCAGAAAAATCTAACTAAACAAAAGTCTGGTCAAATGAGGTAAGAGTGTCGCCCTGAAATCTAGCCCTTTGCCATAAACGGCGAATAATTCTATACGAAATACTACTGCATAGCGCTATTTCTAAAATAGTACCTAAACTTTCGATCTTCGAATTTCCATCCTATTGCCAGTCTATTCATTTTCTTAGGTGATTTGAGTGCTAACTAAAAGTAAACAAAACGTTCTAGCAGTATAAATTTAGATTATTATTAAAACCCTCGGACGTCCATTTTATTTTTGTTTTTTTATATCTTTTGTAGTGTAAACACTTAGTTTTACAAAATCATAAACATTTATTAAATTATGTCATGTAGTTTTAAGAATTTAGGTTATATATGTAACAACGTTTTGAATTCTTAAATATGAAAAGGTGGTTAAAATTCCATAAATATTAAATACAAAAAATATCTAAACAATGGCACAAAATTATGTCGTACCCCAGAAAAATCTAACGAAACAAAAGTCTGGTCAAATGAGGTAAGAGAGTCGCCCTGAAATCTAGCCCTTTGCCATAAACGGCGAATAATTCTATACGAAATACTACTGCATAGTGCTATTTCTAAAATAGTACCTAAACTTTCGATCTTCGAATTTCCATTCTATTGCCAGTCTATTCATTTTCTTAGGTGATTTGAGTGCTAACTAAAAGTAAACAAAACGTTCTAGCAGTATAAATTTAGATTATTATTAAAACCCTCGGACGTCCATTTTATTTTTGTTTTTTTATATCTTTAAACTTTTTTTCTTTAAAGAACTGGGGTATTTGAATTTCACGCAGAAGATAAAAGCTTAAGAAATTAAGAATGTTAGATATATGAATTAAATAGGTGTATTGTCATAAGACTCATAAGTTCGTATATGCGCATGCACTAGAAGACTTTAAGAAGAAAACGTCGATTTTCAGCTTGATAAACAACACATATGCAACAAGAACAATAAAAAATGTAATTTGGCCTTTAGCTTTTACCCGCATGTTTACTAGTTTCCACCACAAACAGATCGCACAGTTTAGACATGCACAATTCAAAGTATTGATAAGTTTAGATATGCGTATTATATGGCAATTATTTTATACATATTATATACACATTTTTATATCTTTTGTTTTTCAGAAAACGATTTATTATAAGACAAGTTCCCCTGCTTGACTAGAAGATAGGTAGTAAAACCGTTCTAATAAAACTTCCTCGGAATGAAACTTTCTTTGTGCCAAGCAAAGTGAAATATATTATAAAGGAAATAACTTCCAACACTGGAAAGAAACGGCGTAATTTAAAACATTTGCTAAATATTGTATTCATTTTATTTTCTAAAACTATTAATTATACTATACCTTTATTAATTTAATAATTAAGTTCTTGTTCTAAATACTTGCGATATTTTAAAAGATCATCATTGAATTAACTCTTATATCAGAACGTACAATCCAGTAACAAGGAATAAATCTTACTTGCGAAAGATTTTTAGACAAAAAAAGTTAAAATATTATTGGTATCACACACTATCAATGCGTACGACAGAACACCTAACTTCAGCGGGCTAATTTTTAAAAATTTGTCTTTTTGCTTTCACGAATGTGTGATTTGTAAAAAACTTGATTCGTCATTGGAACAAAAATTTAAAACCTAATACAATAACCTAATTTAACTAGCGTTCAGTTTAAGCAGCATTCAGAGAGTAAAATTGCAATGTTTCCGCCTTTTCAAATAAACTGTAACTGTTAAAATGTCTGTGCCGCCAAAGCAGCCTTGAAGTTGGACTCCTCGTTACATATAAGACTGTTTTGTCTTATATATAACGGGACTGTTTGTCAAAATCTTTGCAGTCATTTGGTTTTCACCCTGTATAGCATCTATGAAGTTATTACTTAATAACTACATGCATATTCAAAAATCTGTTTGTAGGGAAGTTCCAGATAAAGACCAATTTGCCGAATTTTTTATTTCCAACTCCTTAATTTTGTTAACTAGGTTTATCAGTTCGATTAATTCAGAAAATAATTACATTATGGTATTTTCCTATAAGATCGGAAAGATTATTTTTAATAAAATAACATATATACATATATTTTTTTCTTCGACATTTTTTTCTACGCATGTTTCTCCGGAATGTCATATTACTCCAAGATTAGCCCTTCATATAAAAATTATTGAAGACAAATTACATTTAATTTTGTTTAGTGTAATGTCATATTTTGCTACTGTTAAGAAATTCAGCTGGCTAAGATCTTAACAAACATAAGAGCTTAACAGACTACTGGTATTACAAATAGCTGAGGAGCATTTTTTATTAATCCTTAACGAATTTACTTCTCTCTCACTTAAAATCACCAGATTGCAACTAGTATTTTTACCTTTTATGTATTTTCCCCTGAACTGGGTTCTGGCAAAATAACACTTATTTTGCGTTTTATTGCAATGGCTACAAAATGTGGGCATTATTTTACGATCCAATTACGGAGAATAATAACCCTCTAATTGTGGTTAAGATATATCTTAATTTTATTATCAAAAAAAGTATTTTTTTTTAAATTTCGCAACACAGTGGTTATGATTATTATTGTTATTATAATTCTAATTGGTTTTGACAAGTTAATTATCTATATATTTAAAACACTAAGCCACACATTTCAGCAAGTTGAGAGAGAGTTGTACTACTCCAATTTACATGATTTTTTTTATGATCGTCTGGTTACCGAGAACTTTTCACACTATTTTTTGTATTGTTTTATTGCGTATTTTTTCTATAAAACCAATATATTATTCTTTAGTAACATTTCTGGACGATTTGGTGAATTCAACCCATATTCTTATAATTCCACTGGAAATTAATTGCACCATCTAACGGAAAAGGCAGAATAAGGTCTGCCGGGCCAGCTAGTTTTAAATTATGCCACTCCAGGTGTTCTAAAAGAAAGTTTTCTGACTATTTAATTAGTAATTAAAACTTAAATTTGTGTTGTAATAATATAGCTTCAGGGTACAGAAAATATCCTTGCGTTTCTTGGTCATCTAAATCAGAACACCCATATATTAAAGTTAATTAAAGTGTAAATTAAATCGGAAGGTAGATTTTTAGATGCTTTTGTACTAAAAAAATAACGGTACCATAGGACATTCTCCTAACCGAACCTAGCCTAAAAGGAGATTCTCGAAAACCCAGAAACTGACTCAAGCTTTAAAAGGGAACGGATATTTCACTAAAGATTTCGTCATAATTTAGAAAATATAGTATCCTTCTCCATGAGGGGCACACGCAAAGGAGTTACCGATAGGAAGTGTAGTTCTCTCATTTATACACCGAACCACAGACTAGATTGGAATATTACTTCACAGATTGTACGTATCCAACATACGTACAATCTATAACACCCGTGATAATTGGACAATGTTTGCGATTGCCAAAGGATGTTATATCTTATTATTGTATCTGATGCAACAAGTTGCTATTAATACAGGTAATTTTTTTGCCTAATGCCTAAAAATCTGTTACTTTTACCTTAATTTATTATTATAACTGAGAGCCTAATTTTTGAAATCAAAACTGTTTACTATACTTTATGGGTTTTATTTTATTTATATTTTGGAATTTTTATTAATACATAATCGATAGCAACAAAGCAGTAAACAAAATATGAAATTGATTTATATATTTGTGGGTAAAAACCGCTATTAGCTTTATCATAACCAGCTTTTTCTTGCATTCTTTTTCTTATCGTTCTTGTAATTTACACTATAGGATCCTGCATAGCAAATCTCGGGAGGCTGCTTAAATATGTGTCTATTAAGCAACTACCGTTCACAGGGATGCTGCGGTTGTCGTTGCAATAAACAACAGGCATGCCCATGGAGACGTTCTCCTTTGCAAATACCATGCTTAAGTTATGTACATTATTCAAGATAGGACCTTAGAGACGTACGCTCTGTCGATCCCCGTGGAATTTATTTTCGGTGATAATATAACAAGTGGAGTAAAAATAACCCATATATTTTCACAATCCTTGACGAATGCAAATTGAATTGTAAAACAAGCCATGAGGCCTTTTTTCTTTTTGACTTACATGAGTGAATTTTTGCCGAAAACTAATATATTTAGTCCATAACAATTACTAATAAGTTATGCGCCAGTTCTAAAGTTTCAAGTATACTTTGCTGGACTCTGATTCATATGCCAGGCAATACTAATATTATTACTGTAGGCAATATTATTTTTTACAATAAATTTTGTATTTTTTGTCAATCTTCAAGCTATGAAGAAAATAGCACATTTCTCAATATATTTAGATTTTTGTTTGAGTATTTTGTTGAATATTTCCGTGTCGTAACGTTATTAGTACAAATTAAAAAAAGGTATGCCATTACAGTTCTAAAGTGTTATTAATTTATTTTTAATCCTGGCACGGTTTGGATGAATAACAACGTTTTTGACAAAACCTACTAAAAAATATATAATCTCTGTAGCCTTTTACTAGAATTATTCAATGCATCACATAACTGGCTAATGTACAGGTGATACACATGTTCAAAAATCAATTTTGTGTAGAAAAATTATTAATGTTTTTCTTTGCAAAATATTAAATGTACAAAACTAACACTCGTTGTGTATGTTGTTATATTAAAGAGAAATTCATTTATTACCCGAGGACTCGTGTTAATTCCTAAAATGTATTCACCCTTACTGTCAAATTTAACCAATAACAACCCCTAACATTTACTAGGTTCAGTGAAGGTAATTGTTCATGAATATTGTAACTGCTTTCAATGCTGTTCTGCGTATATTACAATAACGAATTTATATTTTTCCTTGTAAAATATGCCTTATATTTATTTTAAATTTGTCATCTAGTGGTGATCGTAACATGTGTTGGGAACAAATTGTTACAAAGAAAATGTTGTGTGATAAAATTAAGTTTTGGGTATTGTTTCGTAAAAAGGAGCCAGAGAGTTTGACATTGTAATTCAAAAGGCATAGGATGATTTGAACATTCGTAAACTCCTTCGTTGCTTACACTAAACATAAAATGAAGATATTATTAGCTGATTTTTGTCTAGGCACTATTAAAGCGTTCTATTTTTTATAAGGGTAATTCCTAGACGCTTAGAAATCCGTTTTGCTATTTTCAATTATAATCCAGGGCTTAGGTGTTTTGAAAAAAAGAAATTTCATAAAGGCCAATTTTTTGCGATTATTTGTTCTCAAAGAAAACCGTATAACCTATTTGAATTGTATTAATGTGCCTTTAAGACAAGAGGTCAAGAATAGCGTGGATGGTCTGAATTCGTAAAAATACGAGAATAAAAATCGGAAAATACGGGGCATATTGAAAATTTTGGTTTGTTGACATGTTTTAAAGATTGAATATGATAGATACTGGTCTTGCAAATATACAACAGAAGAAACACTGGATTCTGTATTTTGTAATTCATGGAAATATCGGCCACGTTACAAAATAAGGTTTTTTTTTAACATTTTTCTCTATTGCCTTGTACATTTTTACAGCGACCATTGTCGAAACCATAGGAAAAGTTACTATTTCTTAAGCTAAATTTTTTCTCCAAAAAAAAACATTTATTCCTTTTTCTACCCCTTTTTTCGTACTTCCTGGTTAATTTTTACGGTAAAATTTGCTTTAGCTTTTGTTTCATCTAAAATAGATCCCTTCTACCTAAAATTTATTAAATAACAATATAAATTTAATCTTCTTTCCCATGAGCCCTATTCAGCTAGTTAACCTGACATTTCTAACTTCTGTCAAAAGAGATACAAGATACTTTTTACCCGAATATGGCTAACTTGGTAGAAAAAATCTGACTGTGTCTGGTAGATTTGACTTAAATAAGTCAACGACTGCATGTGGATACCCAAGAAAGCATTATTGACAGAAACATTTTTATCAGTTTCAAAATACGGTATGTTAATGTTTATGTTTTGATCTACTGGGTTTTGTCAAAAAGTATCAAATGTGCCTAATTTTCCAGGGCATATTCCTAAGTATAGATATTTTTATTTTGAAAGCTTTTATGTCAGAGCATAAATTTAATACAGGGCGATTCTTGGAACACCAATCTTGCACTCTGTTAAAAGTGTCAATAATTTTTAATTGATTGAGTTAGTCTGCATTGCGGTAGTTCCTATTTTAATATAAAGGGCATTACAACATTTTTATTATAGCGATATTATATACAGGGTGTTTCAAATTATATAAATGCATCTTGGAATTGATAAGAAGCAAAAATTGCAAAAGAAATAAAATGTATAGGTACTCTTTATTTTACAACAATGGAACTCTAAAGAAAATTTTATTTTTAATAAAATTAGTATCTTGTGGACCTCCTCCTTTTAGCTGTACTTCAAAACCATCTTTTGGGGATGCTGTGTATTAAAATATTAATATAGTTTTGAAAAAGCTGCTTTCATTATTCTAACAAGGCATTAGCAAACTCATGCAAATTTCTAGATTGAATTATTGATTTTTAATAAATTTAACTTAATCTTGGGCTAGACATGTTCGATTGGATTTCCAGTCATGCGGCGGAGTTGGCTAATCCCTACGTTTAATATGAATATTCTGCAGACTAAAGATACTATTCGAGCTCTATCAGGGGTGGCATTGTTATTGATATAAATAAACGCATTGTATTAATTGTGTGCAAGCAGCACAACAGGTTATATACAGAAATGTATGTAACTGGTAGCATGTATTTTTTGATCAGTATATAAGTATGTAAATTTTTGTAAAATAGAGTTTAAAATTGCTTTGTTTAACATTTGTTCGTTTTTGCCAATTCCAAAATCCAATATATAATCTGAAACGCCCTGTATATTATATTATTATAATAAAAATGTTTAACTCAAGTTAACATTTTGATATGAATCCAAGATAGCAAAACAAAATAGCGCAAGCAAGCAAAATAATAAATTATTTAAAAAAATCAGCCTGAAAATACTACTTATTAAATTAATTTCAATTTTTGTAAAAGAATTAAGTATGATATATAGATAAACCCGTAAAGTTGTGGTATGAACTTAAAATGGCGTAACGAAATGGCGGCTTGAAAAAAATTTTTAGAAAATCTAGGGAAAAAAATCTGATTTGACTAAATTTTGCAAAAAAATTAAATATGAAAATGGGATAAACTTGTACGAATTAAACATAACACAACAAAATGGCGAATAATTACAATAGTTAAACCGGATAGAGGATGGCGAACTCTACTGACGTATTCAAACTCCCAACAATACACTGGGTGTTACAGAAAGTGAGGGTGGTTACAAACAGGAAAATTTTTTGTTTGTAAATAAAAATAGTTTTATTTTCTAAGTGGGGCTGTGATGGGGCATCTGATCAGGCACAATACAATATGACTTTGAATAATAACAAGTCTGATAATAGTGTTTTTATATGTAGTTTTGTGGCTATTAAATTATGTGAGGCAAATGACAATGACTGTGTTCTTTGGAAAAATGAGCATCCATCTTCTACTAGGTATTGTAGACCTATACAATTTCACTTTGCCAAAGAAGATGATATTTTGGTAAAAAAAATTGTTGGTGAAATTCAGCAAGATATTACCGAATTGTTACCCACTACTTACAAAGACATTACAGTAAGTCATGTTTTGTCCTTTACAATGATCGATGGGAAAATTATTAACATTATGATTGATACCAAATCCTCAATGAGATGTTTTTTGTGTAATTCGTCACCAAAGGAGATGAACAATTTAGATCTCGTAACAAAAAAAACAATCAACAAAAATAATCTTTTTTATGGAATTTCGCCGCTGTATTTGTGGATTCGGTGTTTTGAGTGCTTGTTGCACATTGCTTACAATTTACGTTTTAAGTATTGGTCAGCTAAAACTACTGAACAGAAAACTCTGAAAAGTGAATGAAAAATTGAAATACAGAATAGTTTTAGAATTCTAACTGGTCTATTGGTCGACGTTATTGAACAGGGAAAGGGAACCACAAATACCGGAAATACCGCCAGGAAGTTTTTCGCTAACACAAAGCTCTTCTCAGAAATAACAGGTCTGAATGAAGAACGTATTAATAGTTTCGGCGTTATTTTAAGAACGATTGCTTGCGGCGAAAATATAAACATAGAAAAATTTAGAAGATATTGCTTAGAAGTTGCCGAACAATTCATTAACCTGTATGGATGGTTCTACATGCCAGTATCTGTTCTCAAGTTTTTAATTCACGGAGCGGATATTATACAAGAAGCACCATTACCTATCGGAAAATTGAGTGAGGAAGCTCATGAAGCTAATCATAAACTTATGAGATCCTACAGAGAAAACCACTCGAGAAAAATTTCACGAAAAGCAGCAACGAAGATATATTTAAATATCTTCTTTTAGCTTCTAATCCTTTAATTACAAATTTACGATCTAATTTTAGCATTAAAAAGCAAGATCTTCCAGAGGAAGTGATAGAACTACTGGATATGACTTAACTATTTTCTTTAGAATTAAAGTTTGTTAATAAATTTGACTATAAAAATTGTCAATAAATTTTTGTATTATTTCTAGATTAATAACATTCAGTTTACTGATATAGTACGGAAAAACTACTCTTGTATGTATAGTTAAGCTTTAATCATTAAGCTGAATATTAAAATGGCATATTTTAATGACCTTCGATGAGAATATCAAATAATAATATAAAGTTAACTAAATTGTTTTAAAAGCAAAACGCAGCACCCTGTATAAAGGAAAATATATTCAATTAAAATTTCAAGAAATATATCTGTATTTAAATTTTTCGTCTATAATTTATAGGTCTCTAGATAGGGGGATATGATATCTTATTTTAGACACTCTGTACATCTACAAAAAACAATTAGAGTTTATTTAATTTCAAACTTATGGAATATTTAATAATTTTAATTAAAAAAAAGTATTGTTTTGCAAAGTATTCTTAAAAATATATTATAAAAATGAAACGTCCAACTACTGACATAAACTCGATCCAGTGTGCGGCGCTTCGAAAGAAAAAAAATGCCGCCGCTGCATATGATTACGTCTGAAGCAATAATGCCAGTCTCTGTCCGACTCAACGCTCTCTTGATAGGTTCTTTGCCCGAATTGAGGTTATGTGCTGATTTTGCGCGCGAAACGAAGGTGCAGTATCTGTGTTAATCTGTGACCCTGTTCATATAAAAATGTCTTATTGCAATATGTAATGCAACATGTATAAAAAATGATATGTCAAATTTTGTGTGAGTTACAACGTTTTAAAAAAGCTGATAATTCTTAGGTATCCACATGCAGTTAGTTGTCGACTAGTATATTTTCTGTCAACCATAAAGTGTGTCCTTCAGATATTCTAATCCCGAACATGTCCGTAAACGGTTAAAAGTGTACACACCATTTCTAGCTTTCAAACCTTATGCGTGCCTTGATCGCGTGTTTGAATATAAACGAAATAATTTAAACATGAACAAGGGAGTTGATTACATGATGATTTTGAGTCGATTATTGTATTAGGTACCACGGTCGTGTTACATTTTTCCTTATAAGACTTCTATCAATTTTAATTAAGTTTACCGACTTAGCAACTTTCTGAAATGGGTTTTCCGTTTGTTTGTAAGCGGAGTATATGTTGACTCTTGCAATACGAATATTCATTTTTATGGTAAAAGTTTTAGTTTATAAACGACTTTGTCTGTGTCTTTCAATGTTATTGTGGTAATTCGGGATAAACCGATTGAGAATTAAATCATCGAAGTTTAAGATTTAAAATTTTTTATTGAAAACTATTTCATGGACTAGATATTTTATTATCAAATACTTTAATATATAAAGGATATAAAATAACTTTGAAATTTTATCTGCAAATGAAAGTGTGTTGTATTAATATATAATTAATATATATTAAAAAGTTACTTAACTAGAGAAAATTATTGTTGTATATATTAGTTACGATATAAGTTTACTGAGGAGCTCGGCCAATTGCACGATTTCTCTTGGAGACACCTCAGATCAAGAATCACTTGCTTTTTAAGAAGCAGTGGCGTAATTACAATGGCTCGAGCCTTTGGGGGCCCGGCGGCGGAGCGGCGGCCCGGTTAAAGTGTACAGAAAAAATCATCATATTAGAACTATGGATAGAATCGATTTTTAAAAGCGCACATTTAATTAAGGAAATTACTTTTACAAAATTAGGCCCGTGAGGCAGAGCCCGTCGAAAAGAGGGCCCACCGCCGCACAGTGTCATTTTAGCGGAAAAAAAACCAAATTTTAACTTTAAAATTAAAAAATATTTATATTTGCAAATGATCAAAAACAGATTATAAAAGTATATCATGCCCAATGTATTTAAGGTAAGTTGCTAAAAACTTTGCAGTAAGCCATGGAAAATGGGAAACAGCTGAAGGTTACTCGAAGCTGTCAATACAAGTTAAGTCTGACGCATCAGTTTCTTTTGGTATAAGCGTACGTTTAAGTAAAAAATTGTGATTATAAATTATGGAAGAAATAAGCAGAGGTACGTAGTTAATGATTTAAGCTAATAAGAAAGAAATTTAAGCATGTATTAACGCAAAGTTTGTCGAATTTCCAAATCTTTATTTTTTTTTTTTTGAATTTTCAATTTTAATCGAGATTTAAAAAAATACACCAAAAACCATATTTCCAGTTTTTGCATTATTCAATACTTCAATATGTCTAGTTTATAACTGTTATAATTTTTTTTGCGAGTTTTTGCGATTCTAGCCAATATGATATTTTTTAGAAAGTCCAGTAACCATAAAAAATGGGGATCTTTCAGAGGTTTGGTTACGAGCTCGGAATGGCGATAAAGAAAAAGCAGTTGTCGAAAAAGTAAACGTGTATTTTGGTGATAATAAAGAAAATACACCATCTAGAGATGCATTGGAACAAATGACAAAATATTTTTGTTTAAAAATGAAGACTTTTTTTAAAAACTGCCATCGAAATATTAAATACTTTAAAAAGACACATGAGAATTGGTTAAATAAGGCAATTATTTTTCCAGTTAGTAAAAATGCTGAAAAAAAAGTGGTAAGTTTCTTAAAATAAAATGTGCCTTCAAAAATAATGTCACTTTTTTATTTTTTTTAAGAATCAATATCAATGTTATTACGCAACGTTGTACTCTACAAACTAAAAGATAGGAATAATGGCATAAATGTGGTCTTTATCATTGAGCTAGAAGTCAAGTTGGAAAATAGGGAGGCGACATTATTTCTGGAGGCTACTGTAATTTGTATATACCGGGTTATTTTAAATTTTATTTCTTATTTTGTCAATACGTCAAAAAACCTAAATTTTTTAAACCTAAATTTTTTGAAGATTTTTTTTTTGGTTTTTGTAGGGTCTTAAAAGAGGCAGACCTAGGAAACGTTTTGAGGATTTGGGCCCAAAAGCCAAAAAAATTAGAATAAAGGAAAAAGTCACTGGTATGTCAAATGAAGAACTTCTTCATGTAGTAAGTGAGTCCGAGAAACTTTTACCAAGCCAAGAACCAAGGATTATGTCCCCAGAAAAGGCTCTTGTGCTCTCTTTGGATTTAGATTTATCAATCAGAAAATATAGAATTTTGAGATCTTCAATTAATGCAGTTCATAAGGGCTGTGTGCCGAGCGAAACCGTCATAAATAATTTAAAAAACACATATTTGCCAAAAAATATAAAAGTGACCGAAGTTTCTGCAGAAGTAGATCTACAAGAAATTCTAGACAAAACAGTAAAAAGTCTATTAAACATTATAAACCTTTCGGAAATAAGTAATGATGACAAATTTAATTTAAAATTAGTGTGCAAGTGGGGGTTTGACGGCACCTCGGGGCACAGCCCTTTCAAACAGAAATTTTCTGAACAAAGTTCCACAACTTATGAATCTATTTTTTTTATTGGATTTTCACCAATTAGAGTCCTTTTGAATGGCAAACCGATTTGGAGAAATCCACGTCCTTCCTCCACAAGGTTCTGCAGACCTATCAAATTTGTATTTACGAAAGAAACGGCAGAACTTGTACGGAAGGAAGAGCGTAAAATGAAAGAACTCATATCTAATCTTAATCCTTATAAATATTTTATTTATGATAAAGAGGTTATCGTCACCTATGAAATGTTATTGACCATGTTAGATGGCAGTATAGGTAACATTTTATCAGGTACTAATGCAACTGCACGTTGCTTTATATGTGGTGCAGGTCCAAAAGAAATGAATCAAAGCGCAGTATTGCAGAGATCATTTAATGATTCCAACCTTCGATTTGGTTTGTCCACCTTACATTGCTGGATACGTTTTTTTGAATGTGTTATTCATATTGGTTACAGGTTGCCTATATCGACATGGCAAATTAAGGGAACCGAGAATAAAGAAATTGTGAATCAAAACAAAAAACGTATCCAGCATGAATTTAAAACTCAAATGGCTTTATTGGTGGACAAACCAAAGCAAGGATTTGGATCAACCAATGATGGCAATACTGCGCGGAGATTCTTTTTGAAGCCTGAAAAGAGTTCTGAAATAACAGGGGTAGACTTAAATTTAATTAAAAATTTTTCTATTATCCTGAGAGTTCTATCTAGCGGCCAAAAAATTAATGTTAGCGAATTTGAGCGTTTATTAAACGAGACCAGAGAACTTTATATACACTTGTACAGTTGGTACTATATGCCAAGCAGTGTGCATAAAGTTCTCGTGCATGGAATTTCGGTAATCGAATAGGCGAGCTTTCTGAGGAAGCCTTAGAAGCTCGCCATAAAGAAATCAAAAAGTTGAGATTAACAAAAACAAGAAAAACCTCAAGGATTGATACAAACAAAGATTTGATGAATCATTTATTGATTTCATCGGATCCACAACTATCTACACACAGAAAAGTTACCACTTATAATCGTGGTAACATTGATGACGATATAAAGAAATTTTTAATAGTTGAATAAACTATCTATTTTAAAAGGTATTTAAATTAGGTACCTAGTCATTTTAAAGGTCTCTAAGTTGCCTCATTTCTATTGTAAAACATATGTAAGTTTCTTGTTATTGTTATAATAATTATAAAATATTCTTTAGAGTTATTACTATTTATATATATATATTTCATATTAATATGTATAATGTATATTATACATTCTTGTTAATCAATTGTTAATTTTGAGCTATTCCTATGTTACCTAATTAATTTATAGTTGCTAACCACCCTGTACAAACATTAAATTTATCAAAAAAATAATAAATTTAAAATAGTTAATAAATATATAAAGAACAATACATTTAAAAAAGTACTTTTAATGATTCTTAGGTTTTTGAAACATTTAAAAGCACAATTAATGCATTACTTTCATAGACATAGGCACAAATAAGCAAAATAAAACTTTTATTGATTTAGTAGCTTCACTTATGATCAATAATATTTTTATTCAAAATAATAAATTTTGAAAAAAGTAACCATAATGATTTTTTCAAATTTGATTTTAGCCCCAGCCTCCCCTATTGGCATAGGGGATTTTTTAAAATTGGATTAACAATGTTATTTATGTCCTAAATAAATGTGCATAAGTAAGAAATATTAATTTTAAATATTTTGTAAAAATATGATTTTTTTCCAAAAATGGCCCTATTTTTGACACTGTGCGCCGCCGCCTCGCTGCAGCAAAAATCGTATATAATTTTCCATGTTTCATTTTATCAGTAAGTAGATAATTTTTATTTATTAGTATATTTAAGGGGGAGATAAGTTTCTGCTACATGGAAGAGAGGACTTTTTTTTGGTACTCACTTTTTCCCACGAGCCCGTAAATACGTTTGGGCGAAAATAATTAATATAGCACTGCTGCATTGCTTTCAGGTGACAGGGCCGATAGAGGCCCGTAATCTCAAGCGGGCCTAGGACCCCAAAAATTGTAGATGCGTTACTGGCTTTGTGTGCTAATTGTTTGTGTTCTGTGTTGACTGCTAGACTAAAACAGGCCTGTATTTGCGGTAATACTGATTTTATATTTTATTTTGTAAGTATTCTGCGTTGTAGTTGCGATAAAATGAATTCCAAACACCAATCGGGAGCAACTTAAAAAAAGAAAGTTGCGGAAAACAAAACAAAATTGAAAAAGCATGTAAAAATAGACAATTTGTTTCTAGTTTTAGAAACAGCAGTCAGTCGTCTAATCATAAGTCGGTGTAATTAGAATTATTACTATACTTTAGAATATTGTTTTGTATATTTGTTTATTTTTTTGTTAAGTTTATTCAGAGTGGTTTATATGGAATATATTATGGTTGAAATATAACCTTATTTCATTTTTCTGTGATACGTATCCGATTTGCTGGAGCTATTCTGAATGTTAAAACAAAATTTCAATATTTTTTGCAATCTATTAAAACTTCTAAATTTGTTTATATATTATAGAAAGGGAAGGAGGCTCGGTTTTATGATTTTGCACCAGGGCCTCACGTTGTCTTGTTACGCCATTGTTAAGAAATAAAGAATTTTCTTTGTAAATAGAATTTTTTAAGTTTTTTGCAACTTCTGGGAGGGATGGGCTGCTAGAATTTCCTTATGATCTCACTGTGGGACACAATCTTCTTCCAGTATCCCTCTTCGGAATTAAGCTGGGCGGATGCATTCTAAAAAAAACGAATTCCTATAAAATAAAATTATATATACCGTAAAGAAATAATAGTTGGGTTATCAATCTTTAGGAGGAATGGAAAAGTGAAACTGCTTTTTTAGATAACCAAGCTTTCCAAAATGTGTATTTTCTCCTTCAGGGCTAAAAGTAAAACCTTGTGTTCTTAAACAAATAAATATATCAATAAAAAAATATATTACTGACTGCTAGGTGCAATTTACAAAAGAGAACTTTTATCAAAAATCGATTTAAAAGTGTATACATATTAAAAAATAATATAAACATATCATGTATAATAGAAAAATTTGTCAAAAAAATTTTATTGACAGTTATATATATATTATATATATATATATATATATATATATATATATATATATATATATATATATATATAGTTCAAGAAATTCAATTTCGGGTATGCGGTCTGTAGGTCAAATAAATAACTAATTTATTTCCAACATCTTCTATATTTCGTCATTTATTTATGACTTCATCAGGATACATCAATAATACAGATTAAAATGGTACATGTACATATGCACATAGTAGTTTAGAATATTCACAATATATATAAAAAAAATCTATATCTATATATATATATATATATGGATATATACAGGGTGTCCGGGAAAATGTGGGAGATCTCTCGGACTCAGATAGAACATTAAAAAATAAGATGACAAGTTCCCATAAATTTTTTTCCTAGCGGCCCTCCCTACGGAGATACGCCCCCCTAAAGGACCCCACTGGAAATCGGTTTTTCTAGAATAACTTTTAAACGACTCAATATAATTTAACGAAAATTTAATATGATAAACAGTAGTAAGGACCTCTCAAAATGCTTCCCTTAAAACATAATTAGCTTGTTTAGTTTACCAGGGACGGACTAGATTGTACATTTTAACGCTCAAATTTTTAACACCCTGTATGATAAGGAGTTAAAAAAAATAAATTTGGATACCTTGAACATTAAGCTAAAGAAAAGGTGCTCTTGTTCATTGTCGATAAAATGAACCGTTTTCGAGAAAAAAAAATAATAAAAGAATACAACTTTGGGAGTATTAAATATGTTTTGATCCTGAACAACCTAATACGCTAAATAGAAAAAAGTCAATTAAAAACTTCATAAGTGGGTTCAACATGTGCTCCGTGATTTGTGATGCACTCGCGGGCACGACGAATAGAGGACTGCTGTACTCGCCACAACAACCCAGCATTGTTCCTTATCATATCGCAATGAAACGTGATTCTCTGTAAAAGTTCCACCCTAGTAGCAACCGGAGAGGAATACACCAAGGTTTTGAGATGACCCCACAGGTAGAAATCCATTGGCGTTAGGTCGGGAGACCGTGGAGGCCAGGCAATGGGACCTCCTCTGCCTATCCAACGGTTTCCATAGACGTTATTTAGGTGGTCCCGTACAGCAACGCTAAAATGGGGTGGGGCTCCATCATGCATAAAATGTATCCTTTGGCGGGTTTCAAGTGGCAAATGCTCTATTGAATCTAGAAAAGCGTTCTGAAGGAACTCTAAATAAAGTTCACCATTCAATCGTGCCGGTAATACGCATGGTCCAATGAAAAAATTGCCGATTATTCCTGCCCAAACATTAATGGATTGAAACTGATGTTGATGATGATGAACGACAGTGGCATGAGGGTTTTCATCAGCCCATACATGCGAGTTATGTAAATTTACAATACCATCTTTGGTAAATCCTGCTTCATCGGTAAAAAGAATAATGCTAATGAAGTTTGGGTTTGTTCGTTGTTGATCTAACAACCAGTTTGCGAACTGGATTCTTCGAGGAAAATAAATATATATATATATATATATATATATATATATATATATAACAACTGTTCTTTAAGTACTTCAGCAACTGTACTTTTTGACACATGAAGCTGCGCGGCTAATATTCGAGCGCTTATTGAGGGAGTATCAGCTACAGTATCCAAAATATCTTCCTCCAATTGCACCGTACGTACTGTTCTCCTCACACCAGCATCAGTACTCCTTTTCCCAAAACTTCCTAAAAATAATTAATGAACGTCAATAATGTTACCTTATTAATTGAGAATTGCCCACCAGTTTCTCTTAGACGTTGGTCAATTCGCTGAAATGTTCTCTCATTTGGAATATTGCGATTAGGATATCTTTCTCCATACAACCTTCTTGCTTCATAAGCATTGCAAGATGCAAGTCCGTACATAAGATGCATATCTGCATACTCACTAAATGTGTATCCCATTATCGAATTAAATTTACCAAGGTATTCAAAATTTAATAAATTAATATCGAAGTAGGTACAAAAAGATCAACGTGTCAAGAAGATTTCAAATGCACACGTCAATGCGAGATTATTTATTTCGTACCATAGTAACGTTTGTAAAAAAGTGCATTCTTTAATACTGATAAATAAACAATAATAAAACATTAATACTTTTATTATTTTTTTTCTCGAAAACGGTTCATTTTATCGACAATGAACAAGAGTACCTTTTCTTTAGCTTAATGTTCAAGGTATCCAAATTTATTTTTTTTAACTCCTTATCATACAGGGTGTTAAAAATTTGAGCGTTAAAATGTACAATCTAGTCCGTCCCTGGTAAACTAAACAAGCTAATTATGTTTTAAGGGAGTATTTTGAGAGGTCCTTACTACTGTCTACCATATTAAATTTTCGTTAAATTATATTGAGTCGTTTAAAAGTTATTCTAGAAAAACCGATTTCCAGTGGGGTTCTTTAGGGGGCCGTATCTCCCTAGGGAGGGCCGCTAGGAAAAAAATTTATGGGAACTTGTCATCTTATTTTTTAATGTTCTATCTGAGTCCGAGAGATCTCCCACATTTTCCCGGACACCCGGTATATATATATATATATATATATATATATATATATATATATATATATATATATATATATATATATATATATATATATATATATATATATATATATATATATATATATATATATATATATATATATATATATATATATATATAAATATAATATATATATATATATATATATATATATATATAAATATATATATAAATATATATATATATATATAAATATATGTTGATTTTTAGTCCGTCACGGATGGAAAAATACAATGTGTTTTCATTCCGGGTGTACATCCGTTCACTACTGTCGTTCTGAGAAGAACAGTTTTGCTGACGTTTCGCCAAAATCACATTTGGCATTTTCGAAGCTTTCTTTCTCGCGTCTGAATAGAGACTGACAGAGAGAACGACAGTAGTGAACGGATGTACACCCGGAATAAAAAAACATTATATATATATATATATATATATATATATATATGTGTATATATAAATATATATATATATATATATATATATATATATATATATATATATATATATATATATATATATATATATATATATATATATATATATATATATATATATATATATATATATATATATATATATATATATAGGACTTTTGATCATAATTAAAAATAAATTCAATAAGTAGTTTTTACATTGATACATAACGCCTTTTTGTTACGTCATGTTGAATTCGTACCTGTTTATCCCATTTTCACATTTAATTTTTCTGCAAAATTTAAGTCAGTTAAACAAGACTTTTTTACGTTGATTTTTTAAAAAAATTATTTGGGCGCCATTCTGTTTAGCCACCTAAAATTGGTACCAAAATTTTACCAGTTTATTCCAACATAATACTTGACGTTTGTGCAAAATTTGAGATAAATTGTGCAAGTAGTTTTTTAATAATATTTTTTGTAACATTTCACCGAGCCACCATTTTGTGTCGGCATATTAGTTTTTTAACAAAATTTTATCCTCATATGTTTCATAGTTTTTTATCTATGCCGCGCAAAAACAGACATATATATAGACAGACAGACGGATAGACCGACGGAATTGAGAAAATATGTTTTTCGGCATCTAAGAACTCTGAAAAGTGAAGATGTGAAAAAATCTCGAACGGTGATTTTTTCACGGTTGCAGTACATTCCTTTTAAGAGGGAAGTAAAAAAGGCACGCTTTTATTTTAAGGGTCTAAAGTGGCCACAAAACGTCAAGCTTCATGCCTCCCCGGAATTATGCCTGTTAATTCCAAAAGAAACCATATTTTAAATGAAAAGTGACCCAAATTACGTTTTGGTTTTGTTCAGCTCTTTATTTTTCTCTATATTGATATCTGAAAACCTGACCTCAGCCTGGTTACCCGTTGATTCTTAAGACATCAAAAAAAAATTTAGATATGCTTGGTATAAAGAGCATAACCTCTCGTTGAAATAACATCTGAGTTGAAAAAGTAAATGAGGCGTTTTTAGCAAAACGTGTCAAAAACTTCATTATTCTGAGTAGCTTATATTTAAATGTATATAAAAATAACCAAACTCTTAGTAATCGTGAAAAATCATCCTTTTAGGTTTTTTATAGATCTTTAAGTTTTGCGGTTTCTAGAAGCTAAAAAAATGTTTTCTCAATCCGTCGGTCTGTCTGTATATCTACCGGCCCGCAGTAAAAAACTAGTTAACCCATTGATTTCAAATTATGGTAAACAATTAGAGTTATATGGGGTTCACCTGGTAAAATTTTGGAAAAAATTCTATATGGCGTAATAAAATGATGGCCTAACGAAATGTTAAAAAAATTATTACCTAAAAAACTAATTTTCCAGTTTATGTAAAAAAAAATAACCTCCCGTAAGTTGAAAAAGTAAATGAGGCGTTTTTAGCAACACGTATCAAAAACTTCATTATTCTAAGTAGCTTATATTTAAATTTAAATAAAAAAGCTCGATCAGAATTATTATTTAAAATCTGGATTTTGCGAAAATCTAAAGATCGGGTGTGAAATGATTTGCATAATTCTGCCTGGTATTTGTAATGGACTAGAGAGGGGCTTGTTCGTTTCTGCCAGCAAGGCTCTTGCTTGTTACGACAAAGGCAGCATCATTTCCAGCTGCAGCTATTTAGAACAAATGCCTTTAAGGCGTTCGAGATTTGTTTTGGTGATTTACTGCAGCGCTAGCAAATTTTCCCAAATCGATTGTTGGCTGTCGTAACAAGCATTTGGCATATTCTAGATTGCATTGAAGTGCAAACTAAGGGCAATGGCATCATTAGAAATTGCATGAATAAATATCTTATATAATCTAAACTAAGAAAAATAGGTTTTACATAAAAATTTTATCTACAGTGAAACCCTAAGCAAGTAATTTGCTGCACATAATAGGTAGATCACTAGTTTTTTAGGGTAATTTAAAGCAAAATATTTCTAAAACCAAATGAGGGATCGGCAAGTGCCTGCCGGAACATAAAACAAAAATTCTGTGTGAATCAATTGGTAGCATAATTTTTGTCAAATTTTATTAAGGAATGTATTTCTTATATAGGGTGTATGGGAAAAGCATAATTTTACTTCACCCGTTAGAGAGAAGTACCTATTAAATTCATAAAAAAATCAACCCCCAGATCTTAACGTATTAGGGTCCCTAGATGCTAAAAAAAGTTTTTTTTTGGTAACGCTTTGGTAAAAATCCAATATGGCTTAACAAAATGGAGTCCTAGTGAAATGTTATAAAACCATTACTTAAAACTGTTTATCCAATTTGTTTCAAATTTTCGCACAAAAATCGAAGAATTCGTAGGAACAAACTGGTAAAATTTTTGCATGAATCCAAGATGGCAAAACAAAATGGCGGCTTAATAAAATATTTGAAAGTCAGTCTGAAAACCTTCTAATTAAATTGTCTTGAAATGTTGTGCGAGAATTACGTATGATGTATATGGATTAGTAAAATTGTGGTAGGAATTCGATGGCAGGACAAACTCTTTGTAATCGTGAAAAATCATCCTTTTAGGTTTTTATAGATCTTTAAATTTTAGGGTTCTTAGATGCTAAAAATTTTTTTCTCGATCCGGTCGGTCTATCTGCCAGCCCGCAGCATAGTTAAAAAAATAGTTACCCGATTGATTTAAAAATCTGGTAAAAAATCAAGGGTTATAATATGGGGATGACCTGATAATATTTTGTTAAAATTCTAACATAACGGAATAAAATGGTGGCCTATTGAAATGTTAAAAAAAATATTACTGAAAAAACTAATTTTACAATTTATGTCAAATTTTGCTTAAAAATCAAGTGTTCCAAGGACACAAATACAAAATAGACAGATATCAAAATATGTCTGTTTTAAATAAATTACGGCACACAAATTACATGTCAAAATCACGTTTAAAAAATTTATATCGTTCCGAAATTACAGGTAAAAATTTTTTTTTTGACAAATTTCAAATCAATTTTAATAAATTATGTCAATAAAAGTTACATAGACCATCCAACATTCATGGCAAAATAATCATTTATTTTGACAGATGCAAAATTGTTATTTTGTGAAACGTTTAGCTCAAAACTTGTAACGCAGTTTTGTATTTTGGTATTTTTCAGTAAAACTTTGGAAAATGTTACTTCTAATTATGATCTTTAAAGATATTTTCTGCTTTTGTCAAAAAATTAAACCGTTTGGGCACCAGATGGCATGAAAGAGCTAGTTTTTTTTTTCGAGCAAAAAAACTTCTCAATTTTTGATCGGACCTATTTCACAAATTCAAAAACATAATTTTATTTCCCCCGTTAGAGAGAAGTACCTATTGCATTTATAAAAAAATCAACCTCCAGATCTTAGGTTTATAGGGTTCTTAGATGATAAAAAAAAGTTTTCTTATAGTAACGTTTTGGTAAAAATCCAATATGGCTTAACAAAATGGAGTCCTAGTGAAATTTGAAAAAAAAGTACTAAAAACTGCTTCACTAATTTGTCTCAAATTTTCACACAAAAATCAAGGATTATATAGAAACAAACTGGTAAAATTTTTGCATGAATCCAAGATGGCAATACAAAATGGCGGCTTGATAAAATATTTAAAAATCAGTCTGAAATACTTCTAATTAGACTGACTTCAAATTATGTGCAAGATTTACGTATGATATATGGATTAGTAAAATTGTGGTACGAATTCAAGACAAAATGGCGAACAAATAACCAAACTCTTTGTAATAGTGAAAAAATATCCTTTTAGGTTTTTATATATTTTTAAGTTTTAGGGTTCCCAGAGGCTAATTTTTTTTTCTCAATCCCGTCGGTCTGTCTGTCTATCTGACGGCCCGCAGTATAGTTAAAAAAAATAGTTACCCGATTGATCTCAAATTCTGGTAAAAAATTAAGGGTTATATGGGGATGACCTGGTTACATTTTGCTAAAAATCTAACATGTCGGAATAAAATGGTGGCCTAATGAAATGTTAAAAAAATTATTACTGAAAAAACTAATTTTCCAGTTTATGTCAAATTTTGTTTAATAATCAAGTGTTCCAAGGACACAAATACAAAATAGACAGATATCAAAATATGTTTGTTTTAAATAAATTAGGGCACACAAATTACACGGCACTGTCAAAATCACATTTAAAAATTTATATCGTTCCGAAATAACAGGAAAAAAAAAATTTTGTAAAAATTTCGAATTTGGTTTTTTAATAAATTACATCAATTAAAGTTACATAGAACTGTAAAATCCGTATTTAAACATTTTAGATGATCCATAATTCACGGCAAAATAACCATTTATTTTTTGACAGATGTAAAATCGTTATTTTGTGAAACGTTTAGCTCAAAACTTGAAATGCAGTTTTGTATTTTGGTATTTTTCAGTAAAACTTACTTTTGCCGACCGACA
Organism: Kuschelorhynchus macadamiae; assembly: GCA_030620095.1. Taxonomy (NCBI): domain Eukaryota; kingdom Metazoa; phylum Arthropoda; class Insecta; order Coleoptera; family Curculionidae; genus Kuschelorhynchus; species Kuschelorhynchus macadamiae. The sequence continues at coordinate 316,579 of JAUTXW010000284.1, forward strand.
GAAACAAAATCATAAAAAATTGAAAAAACGCCGCGATTATTGTTATTTACTTAGACCTTTCAAACACAATAAATAGCCTTTAGGGAATGTTGTTTCTAATTATAATCCGTTTAGGCACCAGATGGCATGAAAGAGTCTGTTTTTTTTCCAGAAAAAAAATTCTCCTCAATTTCTGATCGAACCTATTTGAAAAATTTAAAAAATTATTGGACGAAAAACCGTTCGAGAGCCTCAAGTGTGTTCTAAAAACGTACTAAATTATAAAATTTTACCTGAAACAGTTTAAACTCGGGCAGCTCTTATATTAAACATTTGTGACCTCGAATGTTTGATAATAACGAAATACTACTCAAATCCAAATATAAAACTGCTATAAAAAATGGGTAGAGGAAAATCTAAAAATATTTATTAAGAAGGATTACAGCCTGATATTACTTTTCATAAGAGCATTTCCCCGATCCTCGCTTCAAGAGTCCGTTAATAGACTTTATCAAAAAAGGAAAAATGCCGCGCCCTCGTTTTTAGTATGGCTTAATACGGTCCGGATTTAAAACTAATTTTGTAAGACTTGATTTTTATGGCCCTCTTAAGGGTACTATTTGTGGTTTATTGGTTCTAAATTTTCATTGCTGGAACAATGCAAATCTCTGACTTAGAATAAATACATTTAATCAAATACCTTTCTTGCTGGGACTCTTCGATTAATATTTTCAGTTGCAGTTTTTTCATAAAAAAATACAGGTTATGTTTTTTTGATCAATGTTTTTAAAGGGCTTAATAAGTTACACATAACTACCAAATATAAAATTTTTATTGCGTGCCATTTCTAAGATAATTAAAAATATATTTTCTATTTGAAGAATATAAAAAACCCATTTAATTAACCCTTAAACCGAAACATAGGTCTGTGAGACCGTTGGTAATACAAAATGATGCAGTGGGGCAACATTGTTCCATCGGCGCCTCCCTACCTTAGAGTATCGTCACAGATTAATAACCAATCAGATACCGCACTCCTAGATTTTTCATTCATGAACGTGTTAAATCGAACCCTATCAGCTGGGCGGAGAACTCAGAGATGTACTCGAAATATTTTTATTTATTCTGAGCAAAACCTTATTAAAATATTTTGTGACTAATGTTTAACCAAGTTTAATATATTTATATTGAAAAATTTGCGAATACATAGCAGTTATGCACGTAGAGAGTGGTTTGAGTTTTAATCTATTTATGAAAGAATAAGGTCAAGTTTAAAATTTAATATTATTGTTAGAACACAAAAATGGAATATTATGTTTCTGATTTTCACACTTTTTGTGGTCAGCAAATTCAATTTTTCTGTTCATTTATATTTTTTTTAATGCCCATAAATAAGTAAGAGGATGATTTAAGGGTAAGCTACATAAACTCTGATTTTTATGCAGATCGTTTATTTTATCTAAAAGATCTTCTCTGTTGCAAGCCATGACCCAGTTTCTTGCTCTAAGATTAGATAAAAAATAATAGTTTTAATGCTAACATGACAAACATGCTTTATGCTATTAAGGTGAGCAAGACTGAACGCCAATAAATAAAACCATATGTGATCCTCGGTTCAATAAAAAATTATAGTTTGAACTATAATAGAGAACACGCTTTTGTCAGTAACGCACTAAAAGTACAAAATAATGTAATTTTCTTAAAATATATTTTGTTCAATGGCTATGCAAAAAAGTGTGATTCGCTTTTTCGTTACTTTGAGAACCATGTACGTTTTTAATTAATTTTGACAACATTACATTGTTTTGTAATTTTTAGTGCGTTACTAACAAAAGCTTGTTAAAAACAAAGTTTAAACCAGTGAATGAAAATTTTACAATACCTATTTACATAACATGCAAATAATAATTAAAAAATCGGTAAATTACTTTACTAAAATTTACCCGGGATTTTCCTTGTTATAAATCTTTCATTATTATTATTATTAGGAATAGAGAGGTGTGATTTTTGGGCATAATTTAAAATCAATTTAACAAGTAGTTTTTACAAAGACACACACCCTCCATTATGTCTTTATATCACACTTAATGCTTGCACAAAATTTGAAATTAATCTAATTAGTAGCTTTTTTCTACGGAAGCGTAGATGGGCCACAATTTTTTAAATTTTTTAATTCTGAGTTTAAAGTCGGAATTTAACAAAATTCTGAGTTTAAAGTCAGAATTTAACAAAATTCTGAGAACCTACGAATAGGATGTTTTGAGAATTTGGCTTTGGCCATAGATGAACATAATATACTTTCATTATAAAATATTTTAAAGTGCGCGGTGTTGCCGCTTCTACCTCAAACCGGAGGCATCATCCGTTTTTTAAATGAAATGCCCTATATTTTATTAAATTTTTATATTTTTCTAAAAAATCCAAGTACTTATAGAGTTATTTTTCTCATGCCTAAATTTAACTGTTTTCGAGAAAATGGCGCTTGAACAATGACAATTTTGAACCTTTGAAGCTCGATAAATCTCAAACGAGTTTACTTGCAACGAAATGGATTTCACTTATCTGTCTTAATATTTAATTATCTATCTCCTGACACCAATTTCAGGTTTGGCATGAGACGCCAAAAATGAATTTCGTTAATTTCTGACTTTAAACTCAGAATTTAGTTAATTTCTGCCTTTAAACTAAGAATTTAGTTAAATTTCGACTTTGAACTCAGAATTTTGTTAGATTCTGACTTTAAACTCAGAATTTTGTTAAATTCTGACTTTAAACTCTGAATTTAGCTAAATTCTGCCTTTAAGCTCAGAATTTTGTTAAATTCCGACTTTGAACTCAGAATTTTGTTAAATTCTGACTTTAAACCCAGAATTTTGTTAAATTCTGACTTTAAACTCAGAATTTTGTTAAATTTTGACTTTAAACTCAGAATTTTGTTAAATTCCGACTTTAAACTCAGAATTAAAAAATAAAAAAAATTGTGGCTCTTCTACGCTTCCGTATTTTTCAGGCTGGTTTTTTAAATATTTTATTAGGCCGCCATTTTGTTTTGCTAAAATTCGTACCAAATATTACTAGGAACGCTAAAACATGAAGATATGTAAAACCTGGAAGTATAATTTTTTCACAATTACAAACATTTAATATAGTCGCGATTTTATTCCGCCATCTTAAAATAGTACCAGAGTTTCACTAGTTCATCTCTATACCACAGTTAATTATTACACGCAATTTGAAATCAGTCTATTAAATAGTTTTTTCAGGCTGAATTTTTAAATAATTTATTAAGCCTCCATCTTGGATCCGTACCAAAATTTTATTTTGCCATATTGGATTTAACCACATTTTTAGCAGGTTATCCCCCTAGGAACCCTGAAACGTAAAGATCTGAGAAAATCTCGGAGGGTGATTTTTCACGATTACAATACTTCCCTATTACGAGGGAAGTAAAAATATTATTAGACGTTTCTTACCTTTTAAATAGGTGATATGAGGCCCACATAACAAATTTGAATATTTTTAGACAAATCAATTGAAAGATATTAAATGGAAAAATAATTCCTGCAATTAAGGTTTTCAATATCGGAATCTCGAAATCAGTTTACAGTTTTGAAAATCCCGGGATTAAAATCGCGATCTCGAAAAATCCCTACATTTAATAACGCGATGCCACGGAAGAAATGGGATATAAACGTTCTCACTTACTTCGCGTATCGATCGTTCGAACGCTACTTTGTCTGTAATTTCCACGAATTCACTTTTGTTGTCAGGGGCTCCCAAAACACATACACAATTAGTAACAAAGTTTATTTAGTTATTTTTAAAATATGAATTAGTATATTAGGCCTATATAGGCTATAACGTATTTAGAGATGTTTTAGTATCTATCTTAAAGTTTTTACAAACTATTATTATATGTCGGAAACTATATAACATTAAAAAAACTTATTTTCTTATATCCTTGGGGAATCTAAAAAAGCTATAAGATGATTTGTAGCTTGTAATTTTGCAGTGTTTGACAGCACACACCATACCCCTGACTGTTCTATAAGTGTTCATATATTATTTTTTATAATAATATCTAATAGAGTCTTTAAATATTTAAATGTAATGTATAATTTACTTCGCGGCCGGCGGTTTAAAGAACTGAAAAAGGCGTCACTGGACGCGAGTACGTCTGAAACAATTTTTTTGATGAACAAATGATTGATATAATTGTTTTGTATGTGAATAAAAAAATCTGGTCATGAGAATATGTCGTCCGTTTTTGCAAAAGGCTTGACTTGGAGACCCATATTTAGAGCAACTATGCCAGTAAAACGTTTCGAAATACTGACGACATGCCTTCATTTTGATGACTCTACCACCCGTGAAGAAAAAAAAATCGATCGTGAAGCCGCAATCTCTGAAATATTCAATTCCTTTATACAAAACTCACAAGAAATGTATTGTCCTAGTGCGACTGTAGATGAAATGCTCTTTTCTTTTAAAGTCAGCAGTGGATTTTGCATGTATATGCCGAAAAAACCTGCGAAGTATGGTGTCAAAATACAGTATTTGGCTGACTCTTTTAGCGCTTACCTCTACAATGCTTACATTTACACGGGAATGGATAGTGATGAAGAGAGAAAGCTCTCTAAACCCACGCAGTCTACGTTACGCTTATGCAAACCAATTGAGGGATTAAATCGTAACGTTACTGCCGATAATTGGTTCTCTTCATTAGAGTTGGTAGAGCAACTCAGAAAAAGGTCCCTAACATATGTTGGTACCATGAAAAAGAATAAAACCGTTATACCCCGGAGTTTAAGGCTGATAAATCTAGACAAATTGGGTCAGCTCTATATGGTTTTGCAGAAGAAGTGCCAATCACTTTATTGTCTATTGTTCCTAAAGCAAATAAATCAGTTGTTCTCATATCGTCGATGCGTCATGAAATTGCAACAGATCCGGATAAGGATAAACCCGAAATTGTTTCCTACTATAACAGGACCAAATGTGGTGTTGACCTTCTCGACATGAAATCTGCACTATATTCATCGAACAGGAGAAATGAAAGGTGGCCATTAGCAATATTTTATACTTTAATAAATGTAAGCTTTATTAACAGTTTTTTATTTATGTTACCGACAAAATCCGGTTCTTAAAAGATTCGATTTTATCAAAAATTTGGTTCATGATCTTTTGGAACCTCATTTCAGAAGACGACTTAGCATTCCTAACTTACCGGAGACGTGAAGGCACTAATACAGCAAGAAATACCCACATCAGAAGATACCACAGTAGGTCAAGTTCCATGTGACAAGCCTCAAAAGAGAAAAACCTGTCCGAAGTGTCCGTCTTTTAAGAACAGAAAAACTTTCTACAAATGCTTTATATATGGCAATCCGATTTGTCTGGAATGCAGCAAAAAAGTGTGCATCACTTGTGCAATCTCAAATGAATAAATGTTGGACAATGTGTTATTTCTACCTCTGCTTAATTCACTTTTTTTTATTTTTGTTAAAAATTTTATAAAACCTTTTGTAAAAGATTTTTATATTTAATAAATTTAAGTGATCACATTATAAAATGGCTCTTTATTACCCGAGCACGTCATAGTGTTCTGGTGTTAAAAATTAACCACGAAAACAGACTAAACAGTAGCAAATTCATTAAAAGGTCTCCTAGACCAGATGTTTCTACTTAAGTAATATTGACTCACGTTTCGGTTTAAGGGTTAATATTTTGTTTTTAATAAATGCTTAAAATATTGTCCATTCACTATTTGGCAACACCCTAGTCGCAATTGAAACTCGTTTTGAACATTTCTTATTTTTATTATTTCGGAAAAAATTCAAAATGTGCACATTTGATAATTTGCTATAGTATTTCAGCTCTTTTTAAATAAAAATACCTATCAGACATTGAAACACTTCTTAGCGACGCGATGCGGCTACTTTTATTTTGTCATTTTGTCAAAGTCAGATCTTTGTAAAGTCATCCAACGTAATGCCTTACCTAACTGAAAAGCACAAAATTAAAATCTTAATCATGATTGGAGACGGAGAGCGAGAACACATAATGAAGTTAGTAATTTATTCAGAGATAGATATCCTGATTTATCACCCATATCGCAAAGCACAATAAGCAAGATTGGGAAATACTTTTAGGAAGATGGACATGTGAGAAAAATAAATATTTATCGTCAAATTGCGCTCAATGAAGAGGTCATAGTAAATGTAATTTTATCTGTTGAAGAAAATCCTAATCACTACTAGGCAGGTAGCACGTGAACTTGATATTAGTCAGTCTTCAATAGTAAGAGTTCTTAACGCTCAAAAATATCACCCCTATAAAATGAAAATGTTCCAAGAACTGAGTGGAGATCGATATGGAAAACCCGAATTTTGTGAACAATTTATGGACCTACTACAGACTAATAACTTTAACATAAAAAAATCTTTTTTCTGATGAGTCAATATTTACGTTAAGTGGAGAGGTAAATCGACAATTGTTATTGGACAGAGGAGAATCCATGCTGGATGAGGGAAGACCACAGTCAAAGCTTCGGGAAAGTCAATATTTGGGCAGGGTTTGTAGGTCAGCAAGTTACAGGACCAATATTTTTTAAACACAAATGAACGGAGAGAGATACTTGGAATTCCTACAAGAAGAACTAGTTCCGAATTTGGATATATTATTTCCTGATTGTGCGCCCTCCATTTTGCAAGACATGTGTTAAATAATCTTGATACTGCAGTTCCATAAATGGCCTCCGACATCCCCTGATCTCACTCCATTAGATTATTTTGTATGGGGATATTTGAAAAGCAAGGTTTTCGAGACCAATACAGCAAGCACTGAGGGGTTAAAAATACGAATAAGACTTGAGTGTAGATTAATTTCCCCAGAAAAAGGTAATAAGAAATGTTCAAAACGAATTTCAATTGCGAATAGGGTATTGCCAAATAGTGAATAAACAATATTTATTAAAAACAAAATATTAATTAAATAGATTTTTAAATTAGAAACGAAAATTAAGTATCTTGGAAACGGCAAGCAATAAAAATTTTATATTTAGTAGTTATGTGTAGCTTATTAAGCCCTTTAAAAACATTCATCGAAAAACATAGTTGCCAATAAAAAGAAATATCGATGACGTCATATTATCTCTAATTATGGACAACCTGTATATTTTTTTGAAAGAAAAAATCCGCATCTGAAAATATTAATCGAAGTGCCCCAGCGCTTTTTCAAAAAAAAAGAAAGGTATTTGATTTAATGAATTTATTCCAAGTTACAGACTCACTATTTATTTTGCAAGGCGTAGGTTATAAATGTGAAGATAGATGCTTCAATTAAAAAAAATAAAATATTATTATATACGTACGCTCATAGCCGAGGAAATTCAATTACACGAATTTCAAAAGTCTCGATAAAGCTGGATTTTTGTGAATATATGATGTCTTAAACTCTCTTCTCTAAATAGCCCTTAATTGAAGTTTTAAGTTTTGTTTTTTAGCACTAGTGTGATATTTGAGTATTTTATATAGTTAAGTATATAGAACATCATCCAGGTATTTTGGCAGTTTTTAGAGGTAATTAAAAAAAACTTGAAGCTGGAAAATTGTCATAAATCTAGATCTTCTGGGCCAGTTGCTGAAATTTTATTACTCGACTCCGCAGTGTTTTCAAAAACTGACATTAACTGAATTAAATATCTTTTTAACCGACTTCAAATGTATGTATTTTTTTTATGTATGTACATCCATTACATTGTTTTGACCAATCTGTACGAAATTTTCATGGAATATTCAAGATATTACTGGAGTGGTCCAACTAGTAAGCATATTAAAAAATATTAACAGAATTACCACATTTTGAACTGTTTACTGGATGTTACATACGATATATGCGTTAAAATATGTATGCTATATTGTATATTGTATAATAAGACATGTTATTATACAATGATGTAACATAATATGGAGTGGATCCAGTGGCTATTCCTTAAACTTGACTTATAAATAAAACTAAAAAGAATGAAATAAAATTAAAAAAAAATAAAACCGACTTCAAAAAAATGCACTGAAAAGTGATGAAAGTCTCACAGCAAAATGGTTTAATGATGACTTAAAACCAAAATGTAAACCTAAAATTTTGTTATGAATAAGTAGAAATCTTATAATATTCCCCCTAAATAAACTCGTAAACCAATGCAACACAGAAAGTAAATTTCAGACCTATGCCTCTGTTAGCAATCTTATCGAAAGCATTTAGAAATGCTATCAAGAATGTCCAGATACTTTGAGTCGAATCGTTTGTTCTCTGATCAACAGTTTAGTTTGCAAGTACCTTGGCGCTTCTCTTGACCTTGGCATCAAAATACATGAAGCATGTGAGAAACAGTTTTATCGGTCTAGTGAGTTTTGTGACCTAAGTAAGGCTTTGGAATATATTTCGCTCTAGCTACTCTTGCAAAAGCTTAAATCCTATAACTTTGACAGTGACAGTGATAAATTAATCAAGAACTATGTTTCAAATGCAGCTTGCTGAAGTGAGATCGGTGGAAAGTGACTTAAGCTGTGAAATTCCTGAAGTTCTGTCCTTGAGCCAGTTCTGTTTTTATATAGATCAGTGACTTACTACTGCTGCAAAAATCTGCCAGAGGCTTTGGAAGGCTCTGAAAATATATTGCTAGGGACTAAATGGTGTTTCAGAGCAGACCAACTTCTCCCCAATATGGCTACAGATACCGTCTTTTGTCTTCTTAATCCGCAATGTTCGTGATGCTTGAGGAGAGGCTGGTGTGAAGTTTTTGGAAGTATAATTGTACTATGCTTTGCTTTGAGATGCTTGTACTAATGCATGCTTTGGCTAACTGAGATCAAACATCTTCCTGCTCCGGGGTTTGGAAGATTGTGGCTATCAGAAATATTCAAAACAGGCCTACTGATTCATTGTTAGCTATCACATTGCTTATATAAGTATAATGTAGAGTGAATTACTTTATAGAATAGATTACACGAACTGTTTTAATAAACTAAGGATCTTGACACTTTCTGCTCTGTTTATCGTAGGTAACTTACTCTTTGTTAAGAATAGCATCGAGCCCCATGATAGACAAGCAGGTGTACACAACTACAACATACGGCAAAGAGATTTATTAGTTCCAAAGTATCAACGCCTGGAAAGATGCCGAAATAATTCAGGGTATCTGGCTATACACTATTCTTTATGTTTAATATTTTATATTTAAATCTTTAAAAATTTTAATTCTAGAATTTTTAATGTTTGTCTTATTTAATATAACTATTTTATAGTACTACTGTAATTTTAAATGACTCTTTTACCGATTTGTGTAAATACTTTGTGTATATTGACATCAATTCCAAAACTATTTGTTTTTGTATGTATTATCTACAAAATTAAAAATAATACGCTACATTATCCCACGGTTGAACAAGAAAGCTTTTTGATATTAACTTAAAATATATTAGAATTAATTTGATACTCGTCGAACACAGTTTGCAATTTTTCTAGAAAATCTCGTTACATAACATAATTATTTATTTATATAAAAGACAGAAAGCTCTAAATTAAACGATATTAATAATTTAAATCACATTTTAACAAGGAGACTGCGCACTCTGCGTGATGCGATGCATCATTACCATTTGTTATATACATAGAATAATATTTTTAAAGTAGCAAGTTTATTTTTTGTTTCAATTATAACCGATTGGCGATGAGAAGGGGATTAGGACTAATATAAATCAAAATCAAAATTAAATTCAATAGTTTTTTTCTTCAATTTAAAAGTGCATATCGAAACATATACAATAATTGGAGAAAAAGTCACAAGGTCAAAAAAAGACAATACAAAATAATATATATTTACGTAAATTCCTGGACGTTGTAAGTGCATTTTTCAAAGAGCACATTTTTTAAGCGTTTTTTTTTATATTTATGTTGGAAGCATCTCTGATTTCTTTGTTTAGTTTATTAAATAGTGTACATCCCGTAAAGTAAATATATTTTTGATACATCGTAGATCGGTGATTTTCAGGTTACAGAAGCACCTTCGATCTCATTTCATAACTATGAAATTATCTTACTTCTTAAATTAAACGCTTTTATGGTATACAAAACAACATACTTCATATGTATAAATACCAGTAACAGTCAAAACCTTTAAATTTTTAAAAGCATCGCGACATGATTCGCGGAACTTTACGCCGTCAATCGTATTGCATACTTTTGTAAAATAAAAATCCTTTTAATATGAGAACTCATACCCCAATTTAGTATACCATACCTAATTCGGGAGTATATATTAGCATAATAAAGAGTTAGAAGCACATCTTTGGTGTAAGGACATCAAATTTGATGCATAACAGCCACTGCGCAGTTTAGATGAAAGTTCGTCAACATGAAAACACCATTTTAAATTTTTATCAAACGTGGTACCCAACAGTTTTGTTTTCTCTGCAAGAGTCAATGGTATCTTCCAATTCTCGAATAGTTTAAAGTCTACCATATTCTTGTTAGATCTCATCGAAATATTATTGTAGTTTTATTTTTATTTCTCATTGGTTTCTTTTTTCGGACCATAATATTATTTTTTTATAAACATTCTCGATTTGTGTTTTAGTGAAAGAAAATTATCACCAACAACTAAAACACTGGTGCATCAGCATATGCAAGTACAGAAATGTTTTCCGATATTTTAGTAACGTAGCTGATCAGGTTATTAGAAAAATCAAGAAAAGGAACGGTCCCTACATGGAACCTTGTGGAATCCCTGATTCAAAAATGTTTAAGACACTATGAGTACCATTTACTCACAGGGTCTGCTTATATACCTTTGTATACCAAGCTTGGTGCCTTTCCACTTTTTTTTCTTCGGGGGCTGACTTATCGTAAAATATCATATAATTCGGAACTCATGTTATGAAGATAACTTTATTTGTTTCTGGTACCTTAAAAAGTTCCAGCCATTTTGCCCAGCAAGTCTATTGAAATTGTGTACTGTCGACTGTAGCTGCTTGTTCTGTAAAATGGAATTTAATGTAGAAGGTACCTGATCTTAGTTTTGACTAGTGCATTATTATAGTTGTTAATGCATATACATGACTACGCAAAATATTGGTTCAAATCTAAGAATGAATTGCAAAGAAGTCATCCACACTACGCAAGGATTTGTAAGTGGTCTAATCAAATCGACGTATCGGCATATAGTGAGTAGGGATCTTACCTAGAGAATTTCTTTGTCCAGTTAAACTGTTTAAAAACCTTAATCAAATATATCGTTTGAAAAAAAAACCTAATAAAATAAAATTAATAAAAGATTCAGCTCAATTAATCCATATATTCGAACTCCTATTTTGTGTAGTGTTGGGAAATATTTAAAATATCTCTTTTCTTGTGATTTACGCGTTCAGCGGAATTTTCCTTTGAACAGTTACGTTTTCAACCAGTTTGCTGTTCGGAGAGTTTGTGCCTTGGTCAAATGACTCATTACCAGTTTTGCTATGGTAATTTTCTAAAAGAGACAAAATTGTGCACTAGGGGAATATTTTTAACTGAAGGCGCATAGTACAATACGTTAGCAATAAAACGTATTACAAAACTAAACTAAATTAAGTAAAAAATAGTACCTTTAAGAGCCTCCCATTTTAATTATTTTTTAAAATTCAATCTATAAAATCCAAAGCAAGCTTTAAACACGGTTAAAAGGTTTAATTAAAAAATACCGCAGTCTAACTAAATGTTTAATTTAGGACGGTGAAAAATGTAGTATAAAGTTTTGTATTTTAATTAGAATTTTAAAGTGTATGTGACCGAAAACATTACATTTTTATTAAACCGGGTTAGCTGTTATTTGATGGAAATCCACTTCAAATTAATAAATGAAACACCATATTTTCACTCAATTTATTTGAAAAAACGTGGCAATAATTGTTTTGTCAATACAGTGAGTTTTTCAGGCATCAAATTAAAGGAAGATAAAAAATATGGAACAAGTACTTAAAGCCTTTTCTAAATATGGGTACATTATTTTTTAATAACGCTTCAATAATTAAAGGCAGTTTAGTTTTAACTAATGCAGTAATTCAGTATTATATGTATGTTTGTTTATTTCCAAGTTTTCTAGTAAATTTAATTAATTTCACTTTTCATTTAAATGTAAAATTTCAAAGTTACCATCAGTACTATGGATTTCTTGATTTAAATTCTTCGTGTAATTCTCCTTTTTCATTCTATAACTAAACTGACTCAATTCTACCCGGTTATCCAATATAAACTTTTAAACAAATTCCACAAATTAACTGACAAAAACAAATTATTTTATTTTTGGTTTTTGTTTTATTGGTTTAAATTTATTTGCTGAAAAGTAGTATTCTGATTCTCAAAAAAAAAAACTTTTCTTATATAAGTTAAGGTATGAAATGGTTCAAATTATTTTAACTTCTTGGTCAGATAAACTAACCGTAATATTTATTTTACTATATTTAATTATATAGTGTAACATTCATTATTTATAGGTATAATGGTCTGCGAATAAATCTTTTATTCGGAGATGTTGTAAGTCTGGAAGAAAAATTAGAGAGAGTTACTGTGTATGTGCGTGTACTGTATCGGATAGCTTATGACAAATTAGAAATTCATGTTTATTATTATAATTAGTTATTTTAAAGGCTAGGAAAATAGTTTCTTTGTTTTGTTCTGAGTTAAGGAAACAATCACGAAGTTTAGTTTCTAAATATGTCATAATCATCTCTTATTAAATCTTCCCTGAACTAAGAAAGGTTAATTAGTAGTATATCAGTTTTCAGTGGGTAATGGACTACAATAAGGGCTTATAGAAAAGTGGTCTCAGTCAAGCAGCTTAAAGTTCTAAGATGTATTTTTTTATTTTCTGAGTAAATTTTATCGGTGTTGTGAAAAAATCGTTCGAGACGTTTCTGAGCTCCAGGGCATCAAAGTTAGGAAAAGAGCCCGTGATATTTTAACAAGGCATTTCTGTATAAAACACGTGATATTATTGAAAATAAAATGAATGGATGAAATCGTATTACTGAATATCAATTATAAAGTAAACTTGCGAATATGATTTAATTTACCTGGGTATTTCGAAATATCTTTTCACAATATATGGGGGTAACCAGATTTAATAAAACAAAAATAGAATGTTTGTTAAAAGGTGCACTGTAAAAAACGTAACATAATATGTAGGATGACTAGTTTGATCATGATAATTTGAAATTGCAGTAGATTTTGAAAAAGTTGTATGACACACAAAAAAAATAATTTTAAGTTAAATTATTTTCATGTATACAGGGTGCTTATATAACTCTGACCAACTTTCTAGAGCACCCTGTATATTTATAGATATTTTAGTAGATCTTCTAAAGACAACTCCAACAATAAATAATAGCATGGGTTTCAAGATTTGATATGAACACATTATCAAGTTTTGGTCGCGTTCATAAGAAGCAATGTAATGCCTCAAGATCTGCTAACTTTGCCCTAATTTAATCTACCTTATATCTCTTACGGATTCTCAAATGCATTTAGTCAAATTTGGGACACTCTGTGCATTACTAAAATAGAGCCCACTCGCGCTCACGGGAGCCACATTTTAAGTGGTACCATGTATACAGTTTGGGACAGGGGAAAGTAATTTCCGCCAATGCTTTTAATAAGATAATTTTAGCACTTTTGAAATCATTTGTTTAATTCGATTTAGGTTTTAAACTAAAAATACTAGAAAAAACAAAACCTTGTGAAACTTAAAAGACTGCTCTAGTATATTAAGGTTTTTAAATAATAAGTATTTAAATATTGGCGTGAAGTCGTGTCCACCTGTTGGGCGGTGAGTGGCATCCCCACTACTTTTGTAAATGATATAGAAGCATATGACATTGTAAACTCCCTCGAATCATTCCAATTTGATAGTCACTTTGAAAAAAGAAGAGATGTAATAGCCAATTAGGATGACATAAGAAATCGAAGAGGATCCCAAAGAAACTCCTTCTTTTATGATTCTGTTGTAAGCAATAATGTTTTAAATTAATAAAATACATTACAGAGTTGGCGGCGAGGATATTTTTTCGAACTCGCAAAACAAGTGATAAGTGATCGGCAGATCGTGAAAGGCATGGCCACCGAAACAGTTGCCGTGGGCCATTTACGCGAACTTTCTCTAACAAACTCGGATTGGATAATTTTTAAAGTGAGATTAGAGAACTATTTCGATGCAAATGGTATTAAAGTTGAAACGCAAACGGCAAAATTGCGAGCAATTTTTTTAAATGTATTAGATGAAGACGCATACGGGCTGGTTTTTGACCTTATGAGCCCGGGTAAGCCACAAAAACATACCTTAAACCTTTCTTCGTTAAGAAATATAGTTTCTTTATTAAGGAAGATTGTATTTTTTGGAAGCATAGAATAGTTGTTCGTGCACTTTTACAGGATAAGATTTTCCTCCAACTTCATATTACTCATATTGGTAATGGTAAAATAAGAAGTTTTTCCAATCGTTATATTTGTTTTCTTAACATAGATAAAGGTATAGAAAATGTAACAAAATCTTGTGAGGCGTGTATGCTTCATTTAAACAATTCTTCTAGAGGTGAAATTGGATACTGTCTTTATTCTAAAGGTTCTTGGCGTCGAATTTTTCTTGACTAATTGATTTTAAGAGAAAAAAATGTTTAGTTGTCACAGATGCTTTTTCAAAATGGCTCGAAGTATTTGACATGTCAAACATCACTTCTGCCACTATTAAAGTACATACTTCAAGACCTTTTTGCCAGATTTGGTCTTCATGTAGCAGTGGTTTCTGATAATACCAGATCTTTGATATCTGGGGCGTTCGAAGATTTCTTATCAAAAAATAATATACAGCATTTTACTAGTCTTCTACTAGCCCTCCATACCATCCCTCTTCTAACAGAGCAGCAGAGAATTCTGTTAAAATAGTTAAATATGCTATCAAAAAGACTCTAACGTCACTGGAGATTCTCATTTTGCATTGCATAGATTTTTATTGGATTAACATAACGACCTCATATTTCAACTGGTGTGTTAGCTCAGCGATGCTTATGTTCGGTTGGCAAAAAGGTTTTCAGTTCTATTTATAAAAGAATTTCAAATTAATATTTATCAGAATTAACCCCATTTAAGTAAAAAAGGTGAGTATAAAAATGGTAAAAAAATTTTAATTTTGATATTGGAGAATAATTTTAGTTAAGGATCGAAATATAAATCATCCATTTTATATTATAGGTAAAATTGTAAAAGCTGCTACTAAATGTACATATTTAGTTCAAGTAATCGATTAAGAAGAACCTTTTTTAGGCCATATAAATCAATTTAAAAAATTTAAATCAAATTAAAACAATCAATCAGTCTAACACAAAGATTCTTCTAATTCCTATAGAATTGGACACTTCAAAATCTGTTTGTTCAAAGTGTAAAAACGTAGTAAGTTACGAGAAAGTTAAAAAAAAAGAATAAGTAAACTCTGGTGAAAACTTGCTTGGAAATATTACTTAAAATCCACAGTGTCCTCAAAATATATTACCTAAAAACAAAAAAAATCAACCAAAACATCAAACACCAATTTTAAGACGATCCAAGGAAAATATGAATTATTTTTTTTCTCTTTCTCTTATTTATTTTTTTAAGTAGGTTTCGTACTAATATTTTTTTATATCTGCTACTTGTATCCTTCTTTTATAGTCATTCTAAATATCGTAAATAGAAGTTAATTATGATTTGAAATAAATTGATGTTGGAATACAAGTACGCAATATTGCTCAATATTATATTTGGTGAATATATAGCTTTTTTTGTATTGTTTTCATAATAATTATATATAAATTATAAATATATTCATACACATAATTTTTTTCACTTTTATAATTCATTGCTATACTATATATTTGAGGTTCTCTATGTTTATATAATGAAGTTATTAATATAACTTGTATTTCTATTGTATATCTCATTACTGTATGAAAATTTGAATATATTTTGGTATATTTTTTGAGGGACGGTAAGATGTAATATATTCAGATTTTTAAATAATAAACATTTAAATATTGGCGCCAAGTCCTGTTTACCTGTAGGGCAGTGGTATCCACACTACTTTTGTTAATCATATATATGCAAATGACATGTTGAACTCCCTCTTATATTATACTTATATTATATACTCAATTAAAGTTTAGAATCTTTAACGGAATGTCAAATTTGACAGCGAGTTCCTAGATTTCTATAAGCAGCTTCTCAAATCTGAAAGCTCGGTTAAATATTCTTAACAGCCATTAAGTTTTGTGCAACCGGCAGCAAAAGTAACAGTGTTTTAAATTAATAAAATATATTACAACTACTTTAATAATAGTACCCGCACCTCCTTGGCTGCTTATAGCAAGCCGCTACTGCTTCTTAACGATATTACTTATTCATAATCTGATCTTATTTCATTTTTAACTTAAAAAAAAAGAAAGAGATTATCAATTTGATTTTATGTATTTCTTTTTATTATTATTATTACTATTATTATATTACCAGAGTGGTCGCACAGCAAGCATATTTAAAAATGTAAAAAATGACGGAATGACGAAATTTTCAATTTTGTCGCCAAACTTCAGAGCCAATATATATATCGCAATTACCTTGTCATCAGGAAAAAAGTAAGCATGTTATTATCATATTGCTTTCGAGGTTTTTAATAGCACGGATTTCAATTTCAATTTAAATTTTGACAATTTTTTCCATATGCAAGTAGCTACTTATTTATTTTATTGGGAACCTCCGTTGTGATTAAGTAATTAAGAATTAGTTTGACTCCGAGTTTATAAATTAAATTTTCAATGTGGAATTATATATTATGTTTAATTACCTTTTATTGGCGGATAATAGTGTCTTAAAATATCCACCACTACTTTAAAATACTTTTGTATATACTGTGTTGGCTTATTAACCTATAGAGGTATAGGGAGTGTAGATTTTTCTGTGAAACTAAATTGAGAAGAAATATTTAAAAGGGTAATTCCAGTTTTTTTTATATAAAAATATTTTAGTTGGCTCTAAAATTTCTTTTAAATAAAATGCTATTTTCATACTAATAACGCCAAAGACCGGACAGGAAATGTAACGAGAGCAATTCCGAAAACGTTCTTGCAGAACTACGTGCGTTGGTCAATTTCCGTCTCAATTTCTCGGGCGATAAAAAGGATTCACATTGCCTCTGCACGTATGGCCCTACACATTTAGTGGTAAGATTTTTATATTAGGCTTTGCCGTGCAGAATCACAACTAATGTTTTCCCTATTCGGGGACATATATGGGAAAAGGTTTGCTTTATTTAATTTGGTAATAACAGAAAGACAGAAAAACAACAATATTTTGAAATCTGCGCATGGTAAGTTTGTTTTTAATAACTTTTTGTTATCTTGCTCATTTAGAATGTTTTATAAAACTAAAAATTTAATAATTTTTTATTAAAGACTTTAAAGTAACTTAAATTAATTTCATTATTAATTTCATTTAACAATTTAATATATTCCTACTTCACGCAGCTCGTTGCAACATACGTGTTTACAAAAGTATTCAACTTATTCTTTTGAATATTATGCTTGAAATATTAAAAAAAAAACGTTTTACCCGGAACTTCCCTCCTCATACTTCGGATCGAATTTAGATCATTTAAATTGTGAAATCAGTTCGACATTACACTCGCGTGACCCAAATGCAGAGTTATTGTTACCTAGCTGTGGTATACAGGAACAGAGACCGGGCAAATTGACACTTGTCAATAAATAACGTTGAGTCAGTTAAGAAAAATAAGTGACACGTGATTCTTATCGCTTTACCAAATTCATAATTGGCACTCCCTAAGGTCGCAGCCGAAAATGTTACAAATGACAGGATCTTGTTCCACCAGCACCATTATCGAGCGTAAAATGATTAATCTAATCAAAATGCCAAAAATTGAGAGGATATAAGAAAACTCAACAGCTCAATATTTTGGTTATTGAAAATAGCTTTTTTGAATTTTTTTTTTCGTTTAGGCAATAAATTGTGAGAGAGAACTATAAACCCATCCCGATGCATTCACATGTAAAATTACTGCCTTCTTTATACTCTTTTTATACCACAAATTTTTTCCTACCACTGGTATAAAACAAATATTAGTTCATCACATATTGTTAATATTAACATTTGTGCGTGTGTCTCACCGCTTCGGTTCATTTTTATCGTATCACGCAATTGCCCAGTTGACTGATTACAAAGCAGCAATATAACAAATTGTGCGGCACTAAAAGGCGCAAAGGAATAATGAAACAATAATTGTGTCATGTAAAACTTAGTTTGGATCGATTCGCTTATCACGTGGCTCTGTGTCGCAGTTGTCGAATTTCGTGTAATGTTCGACAACATAT